>CM026395.1:25136666-25207607 GCA_014843695.1 Archivesica marissinica | reverse complement strand
CCAGCAGGGATAAAACACTACACAGGCTAATAACTGATAAACGGTTTAATTTTAGTAATCTTGACTATGTCATGCGTGATGTTATGCAAGGGGGACAACCCAGCAACGAACCCAATCGTACGCCGTACCGTACCAGTACAGAGTGGCGTGACCTCCTTTCTCCTTCCTTTAGAGTTAATGTTTATTACAAAACATCTTAGGTCTATTATGTATGATCACTAATGTTACTTATCATTTATAAAATGAAAATGAACAAATACAATATGTATATTTGTATATGATACTTGAACCGGTAAGCACTATGATGTATATTACTATACATTTTAACACTTGGAATTAGACTATGTGCACTATTTTTCTAAATTATATTAAGATCACGTAAGGGTTTATTATGCCCTTGAACACTTGTGATCATGTCATTATGCTACCTTGTATATAATATGACAATTATATTATGATCACGTAAGGGGTTATTATGCCCTTGAACACTTGTGATCATGTATTTAACTATCTTGTTAATTAAATTACCAGTCATGACATAATTCACATAAAGATGATGTACATTCGACACTGTTGTCTCACAGTAATTAACAAATCATAAAACATAGTCGTCCAAGTATTTTGGTTTCTTGGGAACACGGCGCGGTCGTGTATGTTCAATTTGTTCGGCGTTAGTATCTGCGATAGTATTGTCGAGATATTCAGCTGGTAACGGAGGTTCTGTAGTTGGATAGCCAAATAGAATAGGTACTTCAACTGGTTCTATGTTCTGACCAGCTGGTAATGTAAGTGTATCAGGTATTTCTACAAGAGGAGGTGGTGGGTTAAGCACTTCAGGTGTGTCCTCCTCTTCGTCACTGTCGACATTGACAAAGTTTCGACACATAGTCGATGTGGTGATTTCACTAGAGACACGGTAGCATTCAGACAGTTTAACTTTGTAAGATGAAGCGCGAAGCTGATTTCCGGAGAACTTCTTAACGTGACACCACTCGCCGTCCACTGAAACGACTAAGTATCGACTCGGAGCGTGTGTTTTGTCCCTATCTGAGTACAAGTACACTAAGTCACCAATTTCAATCTTTGAACTCTGTGGAGGTCTACCGCCCTTGTGTTTAGCTTTTTCACTGAAGTTGTGATTTTCACTGCGCTGAATGTTTTGTTTGATTATGATGTCTCTATCAGACACTGGTAACTGGTCGTGATTGAACTGGCTTCTTTGCGTCCATAATTCACGAGATGACAGTCCTGTATGTCGGATACGCGAGTTTAACCTTGCGACTGCTATTGCGAGACGTAACACGGATACCGGGCCGCCTCCTGGCTCTTGACGTAACAGTTCATTTTCGAGTTCACCTATGGCTCTCTCTGCAACTGGGTTTTTATTAATGTTCTTTATCCGGCCAATTTCAATAGTGATATGGAGTTGCTTTAAGATATCGTCATCTTTCAGAGCGACGAAACCTGGAGCTGGATCCACTCGGATAACAGCATTCGGACTATCGATTGGATGCAATTCTATGGCAAGACACGCTAAGGCATTACGTAATGTATCATGTCTCTCATTTTCAATCAAGCACGCAACTGTATATGACGTAACAGTTTCTCTGAGCAGAAGTAGGAGTTGACGATTACGCTTCATGACATCTGCTGCGAATGAAATGCCCACCACTTCAGGTGGATTCTCTGAAGATTGTTGAACCAAACTGTCCGGGAATGAGTGTAGCGACGCGCAAACATGGCATGAGTCACAGACACGATCGATTGTCTTGGTCATATCTAATGCGTAAAAGTTGCGTTTCATGACAAGTCGCATTTGGTGTTTTGATGGGTGGTCAAGCTTTAAATGGAGAGCAGTGACTAGACCATCTAGCACTGACCTTGGAACCACAATTAGATCGGATGGTGGTAATAGGGGGTCACTGCGGTGAACTACGAGTAATCCATCTTTAGCTATGGATGTTGTGTTGAGATAGCGTTTCACATCTTTAGCGTTGGTGACTTTCTTAGATGGACGCGTGCCTGGTTTCAGGTGAGCATGTGTGCGGCGGAGGTCTGGACAATCCGACTGGATGTCGAGCCACGCAGACTGGTTGGAGAAAGGTAAGCGGGTCATATTGTTTATAATGTCTTGAACATGTACGGTTCTCACAACAGAATCTTCTGTTCGAGTAATAAAGACACATATCTGACAACGTACTTCCTCACAATCTGGAGCATTTCTACTGGCAAAGTCGGAAGGTACGTTTGCTGACCCAGCGAGGTGTCGAACACTAACCTGATATCTACTAACGGTTGACAGGAACGATGTAACACGTGGACTTGCAGAGAATTCTCCTCTGCATAACTTTTCAATTGACTGAACACATGGCTGGCTATCTGTCAGTACGCAAGCATTGTGGTTTGACTGAATAATATACGGACTGATATGTTTTACGGCAGCGGCAATGCACAGCGCCTCGATCTCGCACGGTAACCACGTTACATGATGTTTTCTTAATTTGGCGCTGAAGAAACCTGCTAACTTGAGTTTATCGCTGCGTGTTACATACAATGTAGCACCAATGCCTCTCCTAGTAACTGACCCATCCGTGACTATCCATAGAGTATCATTCGGTCGAGGCAATGTGATTGTTTTATGAGAAGTAAGAGACTTTTGCACGTTATAGAAGTCCTGGTACATTGACTCAGTCCAAATTAACTTTTCCTTGGATTCACGTCCGGCGATGGCGTCGTCTAAGCCAGACAGAAGTTGAGAGCATTTGGGTAACACACGCCCAAGAACTTTGTAAGCCCCAATAAATGATCTCAGCCCACGAACATTTTCTGGTGGGGAGCATGTAGACAATACAGCGATACGATGGGGACTTGCTGACAAAGTGCCCTGTGACCATATCCATCCCAATATCATCGTGGAACGGGGAAAAACCTATGGTTTTAGATGGAGACAATTGTAGGCTGCATTTTTGTAAGGCTTGTAGGACTCGTTCAAAATTAACTGTCAGCTCTTCAGGTGTGTTTCCGCCAATATACAGATCATCAGCTAGTTTTGCGACGAAGCCCTCTTCTATACAGTCACCGAGTACACGGCACATTAGTTCTTCTAGTGCTGTCTCCGATCCTGGCATTCCCATAGCGCATTTTGTGTATACTCGAACACCACGGAATGGTGTGGCAACACCACAGTACTTCATAGAGGACTTGGATAATGGTATTTGGTAGAAAGCGCTTGTTAGGTCTGTTACTATGATGTACTTCCAATGAGCTAATGTACGTAATGTGGAATCTACATCCGGCATGAGCGATGGTTGTGGTTTACTGTAGCGTCCTACATCGGCAAAGGCAGTGACCAGGCGATAGCCACCACTGGGCTTGTTTATAAGAAATGACGGATTCAAGTACTCGGCTGTGACACCAATGTCTTCTGGGCGACTGAACACTCCCTGTTTTTCGAGTTCATCAAATTTATGTTGTAGCTAGACTAATTTGTTTCGTGCATACTGTGGTATTCTGCCTTTACGCTGCGGTGGTTGAACTGGGCCCATATTTACACTAGCCTCGAAAGGACCTACTGCACCATTATATCCTTTAATGTTTGTGTCAAATACATCGTCAAACTGTGTTAGTATACTCTGAAATTTAGCCTTGTCTTTATGAGATATGTTATCTGGGTCAACCTTAACACTATCTGAAAACTTGTCAGAAGCTGTTTTTGTACCATTTGCACTTTTACTAGTATACTCTGAAATTTAGCCTTGTCTTTATGAGATAATATGTTATCTGGGTCAACCTTAACACTATCTGAAAACTTGTCAGAAGCTGTTTTTGTACCATTTGCACTTTTATTGGGAAGACTCTGATCGGGTGTACCACTTGGTTCGGTCGTAAGATGAACTTGACAGAAATGCTCATGTTTTCGCAGCGACTGGATCCTGTGAATTATTGACAATACGCACTTTACCGGCGACTGCCTCTACCACGTTCGGTTGTGGCCATTCAGCTGACTTTTTACCCGAGTCAGAACGAGTTTCAAGAGCAAGCGTGGCATCAGGGTCGAGGTCAGAAGGTATACTAACTTCGATGAAATTACCAGGCCAGACTACTGTAGATGGACCATCTGATCGAAGAACAAAAGCCTGTGCGCGACGTACACGATTATCACGAGTATCGTGTATTTTCTGTCCATAATGAACACAATCGGAACCCGCGATGAGTATCTGTTGCTTTGCCGGTCTAACTGCAATGTCATTGCTTGACATGAATGGTATACCTGCAAGAATATCGACATCCAAATCATTCACGACTAGTGCTTCTAGCTCAAACTCATGATTGTCTCTAATTGAGTTTCACCAACAATAGCTAGTGGAGTGATACCATCGGCCTGGAGAGCATTTTGATTACTTTTCTTTATTACGGCTCCGATACTTGTCGCAACAGAGGATTTGATCATTGATATTTCTGCACCAGTGTCCAATGTAACTTTTACAGTGTGATGGTTATGAAACAATCTGAGTTCGGGCGACTGCTTATTACTGACGCGCCTGGAAGACGGGGTTACACGAAGATTGTGCGAATGTGTGAGCACTTCGTCATCACAGCTTTGGTCTTGGTCTACAAAGTAAGTAGTGTCTTCTTCTAAGCTGGTAGCTTGCTGGGCTTTACTAAGGTATTTTCTATCATCCTCCGGAAGATACTTGCACTTGCTGAGGTAGTGATCAAACTTTAATCGACCAGCTTGCTTACATAGTGGACATGACCACTTTGGAGTGTACTTCTTAGATACAGGATTAGACCGCATGTTAAAGGTACGTAGCACCTTTGCCTCGACAGAGGAGTGGATCTCCTCCAATAGACTGTCAAGAGCTTGTGATATTTCAGGTTTAAGGGATGACAACGTGTGAGACCTTAACTGTGTACCGTAGTGTTGTTTCACCAAGCTTGGTAGATCTGGGTGTACCAATCGCAGCCATGTCAAGACGATGAAGTTTTCCAGACTAGGTGACAGTTCCTCATCATCCGTGGGATCTTCCCCATGGTGGCTGATGTTACCGTCTGATTTGAGTAAGTTATCTTCCACGAAGCTGTTTAATCTCTGATACAGGTCCTCCGGACGTTCACCAATCTCTAAATGGATGTTATTAAAGTCTAAGAAATGCGCGCCCGTAGACTGGAATCCAAAGTGTAATCTGATTGATTGCCAAATATTGTTTATAGAAGTAGAGTTTTTCACTATAGTGTTTCTTGACACGATGGGACAATAATTAGCGATTTGTCCCAACATTAAATCTAAGTGGGCTACTTTCTGGGCAGCAGTACGTCGTCTTGCTTCTGGGACGTCCTCTCCATCATTTGCGAAACCTCTCAAAGGAGCTGCATTTGTTTTCTTTTGCCATGCGAACCCGTCTACTAGGAATGCAGCAAAATTCGGGTCTAATGACAAAATATAGTGCAGATTTTGCCTCCAAGCCTCGAACGATGTTATTGTCTCTTGTTTGTTTAGTGACCATTGCTTCGGTGCACGCACAGTAGCCATATTCAATAGGAACTAAATTTACTGTCCGAATATTTTACCTTCCGACTATAGTGCAAGTCGTAGTCTGTGCCGTGGAATACGGTGAAGTGATATTGAAGCTTAATTTTGGCTTTACCGTTCAGGAGACGTGAACTTTGGTATACTCGCTGCCACCACGCCAGCAGGGATAAAACACTACACAGGCTAATAACTGATAAACGGTTTAATTTTAGTAATCTTGACTATGTCATGCATGATGTTATGCAAGGGGGGCAACCCAGTAACGAACCCAATCGTACGCCGTACCGTACCGTACAAGTACAGAGTGGCGCATGTCACAGTTTTATCACATGACAGCCTGACGTTGTGCTTATTTAAAAGCTGTTTACTTTGTACATAGCACTGTTACACCTAAAACATTATACAAGAATGTCACGAGATGGACATCCATACTCAACTATTAACGCTTTTTCAAAACTTGCCAAAAAACTTTAATGTGAGTGGACACCAACATCGACCTTGTGGGTAGATAGAGATCTCTCTTAAAATAGTCGAGCTAAAAGTTCCTAAAAAAATTAACTTTGTATTTATAATTAAGTTTGAAATATTTCAATAGTGACATGTTATATTTAATACTGTCATGTGATAATATACAGTGCCATATGATAGGAAGTTAATTGGTAGTACATTTATAAGATCTAGCTATAATCTAGAGTATACATTACATAGAGTAGCACTAGGTGAGTACAAATGAAGCGAAATGATAATACTAGGACCGTGTTATGGATAATGATCCAGGCAACAAAGATCTGCTATTCTGGTCTGTTGTATTGATAAAATTTGCTGTAATGATGTTGCTATAAAATTATGGAATGACACTATGTATGAATATATATATATAGTCATACTCCACAATGACATAAATGTGTGCAAAATAAAAAACGCCAACATGCAGGTCCATGACGAAAAGCAAATCTTTCTAAGCCTAATATTAGCAAACCCATCCATTTACGAGAACATGCAGCTACATCAAGAAGGTTTTATATTATAAGAATGGTTAATAATGCACATTTACAAACATAACCAACACATTATTTACCTCGATTGGCTTGCTGTGGTGACAGATCAGATGGGGATTCCTGGCTTCCGGATTACTGTGATGAAACAGATAAACGTGGCCTTTTAACGTGGCGATCTTCTTCTTGTCGTTCGCGTCTTTCACTGTACCTGCCTGGCGGGTCTTCACAGGTCCAGCACCATCTCGGTTTACTCTTTCTGTCATTGTGATTCATTTTGCGTTTATGCGTAGTACCGTGGTTTATTAGAATGCGCCGTGCGGCCCAGTACTTCCGGCTTCAGCATTCAAGGTTTCTGTTGGGGTTACCTCACCCTTAGGCTAGGACTTTTAAGGCGGCCCATATTTTCGCCTGATGCATCTGTTGTAGGACACGTGGAGTATTTAATAGGAGTAGCTTTGCCATGTGCTATCCTGCCCCGTCCTGGTAGGTACACCACCATATGGTCCGGGACTGCTTATTTAATTCACAGCTAACCCCCATATCTGAGGGCCGTTCCCCTACCCGCCACCTGAGGACCCGCTGGGTAGGGGATGGTCGCCCCACTACTGAATTGGAAGCAGCATGGTAAGTACTTTGCGTAATTATTACGCCCAGCAGCCCGCAGGATGGGGTTTGCTTCTGCAACAGCATTCGGGTGTAATAGAAAACTGCACTGCGATCTTCCCGAAGCAGACGTAGCAAAACATGCACTCCTTTTAGAAACTTAAACCAATAGTCAAATGTCTGTGATTGCTGTACCCCTTTACTCACAAACTTAGTGATAGCTTCAGAAATTGAAAATAGCTTCTTGTTAATAGTGCCAATCAAATCAGTTGACAGATCCTTGTCATGGTAGGTAAATGAACGTTGCAAATCTTCTAAGTCAAGCCGAAGTGCATTGGACATGAACTCCGTGCCATTGGCAGCAGCCATCCATTTTGTCAAACCTTCAAACAGCAGTTCAGTTAAAGCTTCCATTGCCAACTTAAGTGCTCGAATGCCTCTTGACAGGTGTTTTCCTTGCAAAAGCATTGTGCACGAACTATCTGCATACACTCCCGACTCAGTCAAGAATGCATGCAGGCCGCCATCAGCATACAGTTTACCGATGCTAGCTATCAATGCCATCAGAAGATGCATCACGCCAAGCAGCATAGTCACCTTGTCTTGCAACAATGTTGGTTTACTCCATAACAATTCCCGAGCTTTGCTATAAATGGAAAAGTCTGCGGTTACAAATATATGTTCTTGGCCAAGCGATTCTGCCAAACGTACTCTTTGAATCAAGGCAGTATATATTGTATTCAGATCAGTGGGTTGAGCATGTATAAAAGGTAAGTATCGGATGGTTGTCACAGGCTGTGTAGATTCTGACAACATGGCATTAAATGCTGTCCACCAAAGGAATCTCATTTTGTTTGCTTATATACCTAGCAATACACCATGGCAAATCCATGGAAACAGCTGTATTGAACGAATACACATATTTGTCCATGTTGATGGAGACTGTGGCTGGAACAACTGGGGGCTCGGGGCGATTGGGCGGTTTTCTATATCTCTCAATCAAGTTAGATTCATCTATACCATCATTTTGTGTCAGCCTCTTACTGGTTACTCGTGGTATGCGAATACTTGGCACATGTGTTGTGTTACGCTGATAAATGACAGCCGCCATTGAGTGGGTTGTGGACTTGCCATCGAGTGTTCCTTCATTCTGATCGAAGTTGTCAATTGCTGCATCTATGGATGAAGAGCCTTCTGTCCTGAGCGGGATCAATCCTGCAGGAATATACCTTGTTATCATCTCCGATCTGGCATTTGCCCAAAGACGACAGAAATCACCTTACTTCAGCATAACTCATACAAGACCCAAGAGAATGCAACATGTCAATTAGTTGTTTACTCCCATGGTCATGGTGAATTTGTACAGCTAGTCCAAGTTTTGTAATATACGCATGATCTATAATGTAAATTGTTTAAAGGGAAATAATTTCAACCTTATGTGATGCTGTTCTGCTCTAGAAACAGTTTATTCTCTGCATCATATTAAAGGTCTTGGCATCAGAACAAATAGCTTAATGTTTTATAAAATAAATATAAAAATTTAATGTTGTTGAATTGTATAATTTTATTTCGCATATCACTACAGCATCATGCTACTATATATAGGAAATGTTCACATTTTAATACTTCTAATTGATAATGATGTTTCGATATTGATCAAGCGAGTACAATTGATACCCAAATCACTCATGTTTTGTACAAATTATATATATAAAATATAAATTTAGCATCACAAAACATATCTACTTCCGTTTTTGACGACTACTATTACGTATGACGTCACCCTGGCGTCATTCTCATATTACTGCAAAATAAATCCTTGCAACATCAAGTACAACTAATACTCGTTCCAACGGTATATAATATATACGATTTCATTTCTTTGATAGTTGTTTTATTTTCAAAATACTACCCCTACCCCCTTTTATTTTAGGCGTTTAAAATACACTACATCATCTTATTAAAAGCTCTATAATTTTCTTGAATCACCGTTTTGAATAGGCCAAGAACTATTTTCGAGTCTATGAAACATTAACCTACAAGAATATACCAAGTTCGCTTTGTTCTACCTCGGGGAGCACCCTAGTTAAAATTCCTGGCCCAAACCACTGCTCTATATATGGTAGACGCTAAAACTGCCAAAAACGAAAATGAGCAAAAACAGGTCAATATTCCCCTTTTATTTCTATGTTGGGAGTACTATGTATATATATATGTATATAGTACATAGTATGTAAATGTTGATGTATTGCATAAGTATTATTTGCGTGTATCCTAAGAATCACATACACAGAGATATATGCAAAGAAATGTGTGTTTAATGTAACTGGAGTTGCTTAGTTTTACAAGGTCATGTGTCAATTGAATTGTGTATATGTTGTGCAGCTCTAACACAATATGGTAGATTAACTTTATTATTATTATTATTATTATTATTATTATTATTAATCATGTGACACTACCTAGAAAACGCATTTAGTACATGAACGTTGATTGGTTTCCGAAACGTAGGTATTTTTACACCATGTTGAATTCACAATTGACGTTTTATTTTAATACATGTTATGCAATCTGAATCAAGAGTATTAAATACATCACTTTAATATCAGTGTGTGTGTGTGCGCGCGCGCGCGCGCGTGTGCGTGTGTGCGTGCGTGTTTTACGCTACCGGTTGCCCATATGAGCGACGCCTCCTGAAGAGATTAGTCATTTTAGATTGTTGGAGGATAGTGCAATGATACAGAGACAGAGACCAATTCCAGAGTCTCCTCTGGTTCTTTTACGTGCACGGTGTAAAGCACCGACACGAGACCTCGGTTTAACGTCCCAACTGAAAGAATGTTAATTTTATTAGGATCAGACGGGGGATCGAACCTGTGATCCCTGGATTACCAGTCCAGCGTGTTACCACTGAACTACAGATCCGTCCGTATTATTGAAAGTAATGTTGTCACGAGTGGCGTTATTCGCAAGTGAATGATTTATTGCGCGTCCAACCCTTATGCAACCCTACAGTTCGCGTGCTTCACACATTCTTACGATACGATGGTGCTTAACTCATTCAACCCCAAGTATCTGACATGGACTGATGCTTGATATTTTCAGACCAATAAATTAATAAGAAAATTACCTTTGGACCAGTTCATTTATCAAAATGGGTAATTTTATCTAAAAATAGTAATAATTATTACTGGCAAAAAAGTGCAGATCCTGATGAGACGGCTCGTCACGAGCCGGCTCATCTGGATCTACACTTTTCATAAGCCTATTTAGAGGCCTGTGGGGTTGAAAGGGTTAATGCATCTGGAGATTCTGGAAAGGACGCTGACATAAATATGGCGGTAATGTTTCGACATTCTAAGCCATCAGCGTGTGTTGAATTGCTTAATACATGGTAAGGCTAACAGCGAAATACGATATGAACATTAATGGAACAGTTATGGGAGCCAAATCTGGTTGCACCGGTGTCAAGATAAAAAATCGCCTTCGTGAAATAACTCAACTGCATGAGGCAGTCAAAGGTGTATTAAAAAATGGATAAAAATCCTAAAACAGTAACTGAAAACCCTGTTGTTCAACGAAACAGCACTGGAGCGGTTTGATTCAGCACTGGAGCGGTTTGATTCAGCACTGGAGCGGTTTGATTTCACACTGGAGCGGTGTGACTCAGCACTGGAGCGGTGTGACTCAGCACTGGAGCGGTGTGATTCAGCAGTCGAGCGGTGTGACTCAGCACTGGAGCGGTGTGACTCAGCACTCGAGCGGTGTGACTCAGCACTGGAGCGGTGTGATTCAGCACTCGAGCAGTGTGACTAAGCACTGGAGCGGTGTGATTCAGCACTCGAGCGGTGTGATTCAGCACTGGAGCGGTTTGATTCAGCACTGGAGCGGTGTGACTAAGCACTCGAGCGGTGTGAGTCAGCACTCGAGCGGTGTGATTCAGCACTCTAGCGGTGTGATTCAGCACTCTAGCGGTGTGATTCAGCACTCTAGCGGTGTGATTTAGCACTCGAGCGGTGTGATTCAGCACTGGAGCGGTGTGACTCAGCACTCGAGCGGTGTGATTCAGCACTCAAGCTGTGTGATTCAGCACTCTAGCGGTGTGATTCAGCACACTATCAGTGTGAATCAGCACTCTAGCTGTGTGATTCAGCACTCTAGCTGTGTGATTCAGCACTCTAGCTGTGTGATTCAGCACTCTAACGGTGTGACTCAGCACTCTAGCTGTGTGATTCAGCACTCTAACGGTGTGATTCAGCACTCTATCTGTGTGATTCAGCACACTATCAGTGTGAATCAGCACTCTAGCTGTGTGATTCAGCACTCTAGCTGTGTGATTCAGCACTCTAGCTGTGTAATTCAGCACTCTAACGGTGTGACTCAGCACTCTAGCGGTGTGATTCAGCACTCTAGCAGCGGTGTGACTCAGCACTCTAGCGGTGTGATTCAGTACTCTAGCGGTGTGATTCAGCACTCTAGCGGTGTGATTCAGCACTCAAGCGGTGTGACTAAGCACTCAAGCGGTGTGATTCAGTACTCTAGCGGTGTGATTCAGCACTCGAGCGGTGTGATTCAGCACTCGAGCGGTGTGACTCAGCACTCTAGCGGTGTGATTCAGTACTCTAGCGGTGTGATTCAGCACTCTAGCGGTGTGATTCAGCACTCGAGCGGTGTGACTCAGCACTCTAGCGGTGTGACTCAGCACTCTAGCGGTGTGACTCAGCACTCTAGCGGTGTGACTCAGCACTCTAGTGGTGTGACTCAGCACTCGAGCGGTGTGACCCAGCACTCTAGCGGTGTGATTCAGCACTCGAGCGGTGTGACTCAGCACTCTAGCGGTGTAACTCAGCACTCTAACGGTGTGATTCAGCGCTCTAGCGGTGTGACTCAGCACTCTAGCGGTGTGATTCAGCACGCTATCTGTGTGATTCAGCACTCTTGCTGTGTGATTCAGCACTCTAGCTGTGTGATTCAGCACGCTAGCTGTGTGATTCAGCAATCTAGCTGTGTGATTCAGCAATCTAGCTGTGTGATTCAGCACGCTAGCTGTGTGATTCAGCACTCTAACTGTGTGATTCAGCAATCTAGCTGTGTGATTCAGCACTCTAGCTGTGTGATTCAGCAATCTAGCTTTGTGATTCAGCAATCTAGCTGTGTGATTCAGCACTCTAGCTGTGTGATTCAGCACTCTAGCTGTGTGATTCAGCACTCTATCAGTGTGATTCAGCACTCTAGCTGTGTGATTCAGCACTCTAACGGTGTGACTCAGCACTCTAGTTGTGTGATTCAGCACTCTAGCAGCGGTGTGACTCAGCACTCTAGCGGTGTGATTCAGTACTCTAGCGGTGTGATTCAGCACTCTAGCGGTGTGATTCAGCACTCAAGCGGTGTGACTCAGCACTCAAGCGGTGTGATTCAGCACTCTAGCGGTGTGATTCAGCACTGGAGCGGTGTGACTCAGCACTCGAGCGGTGTGATTCAGCACTCGAGCGGTGTGATTCAGAACTCTAGCGGTGTGATTTAGCACTCTAGCGGTGTGATTCAGCACTCTAGCGGTGTGATTTAGCACTCGAGCGGTGTGATTCAGCACTGGAGCGGTGTGACTCAGCACTCGAGCGGTGTGATTCAGCACTCGAGCGGTGTGATTCAGCACTGGAGCGGTGTGACTCAGCACTCTAGATGTGTGACTCAGCACTCTAGCGGTGGGATTCAGCACTCTAGCGGTGTGACTCAGCACTCGAGCGGTGTGATTCAGCACTCTAGCGGTGTGATTCAGCACTCTAGCGGTGTGATTCAGCACTCTAGCGGCGGTGTGATTCAGCACTCTAGCGGCGGTGTGATTCAGCACTCGAGCGGTGTGATTCAGCACTCTTGCGGTGTGATTCAGCACTCGAGCGGTGTGATTCAGCACTCTAGCGGTGTGATTCAGCACTCAAGCTGTGTGATTCAGCACTCTAGCGGTGTGATTCAGCACTCGAGCGGTGTGATTCAGCACTCTAGCGGTGTGATTCAGCACTCAAGCTGTGTGATACAGCACTCTAGCTGTGTGATTCAGCACTCTAGCTGTGTGATTCAGCACTCTAGCTGTGTGATTCAGCACTCTAACGGTGTGACTCAGCACTCTAGCGGTGTGATTCAGCACTCTAGCAGCGGTGTGACTCAGCACTCTAGCGGTGTGATTCAGTACTCTAGCGGTGTGATTCAGCACTCTAGCGGTGTGATTCAGCACTCAAGCGGTGTGACTAAGCACTCAAGCGGTGTGATTCAGTACTCTAGCGGTGTGATTCAGCACTCTAACGGTGTGATTCAACACTCGAGCGGTGTGATTCAGCACTATAGCGGTGTAACTCAGCACTCTAACGGTGTGATTCAGCACTCTAGCGGTGTGACTCAGCACTCTAGCGGTGTGATTCAGCACTCAAGATGTGTGATTCAGCACTCTAGCGGTGTGATTCAGCACTCGAGCGGTGTGATTCAGCACTCTAGCGGTGTGATTCAGCACTCAAGCTGTGTGATACAGCACTCTAGCTGTGTGATTCAGCACTCGAGCGGTGTGATTCAGCACTCTATCAGTGTGATTCAGCACTCTAGCGGTGTGACTCAGCACGCTATCTGTGTGATTCAGCACACTATCAGTGTGAATCAGCACTCTAGCTGTGTGATTCAGCACGCTAGCTGTGTGATTCAGCAATCTAGCTGTGTGATTCAGCAATCTAGCTGTGTGATTCAGCACGCTAGCTGTGTGATTCAGCACTCTAACTGTGTGATTCAGCAATCTAGCTGTGTGATTCAGCACTCTAGCTGTGTGATTCAGCAATCTAGCTTTGTGATTCAGCAATCTAGCTGTGTGATTCAGCACTCTAGCTGTGTGATTCAGCACTCTAGCTGTGTGATTCAGCACTCTATCAGTGTGATTCAGCACTCTAGCTGTGTGATTCAGCACTCTAACGGTGTGACTCAGCACTCTAGTTGTGTGATTCAGCACTCTAGCAGCGGTGTGACTCAGCACTCTAGCGGTGTGATTCAGTACTCTAGCGGTGTGATTCAGCACTCTAGCGGTGTGATTCAGCACTCAAGCGGTGTGACTCAGCACTCAAGCGGTGTGATTCAGCACTCTAGCGGTGTGATTCAGCACTGGAGCGGTGTGACTCAGCACTCGAGCGGTGTGATTCAGCACTCGAGCGGTGTGATTCAGAACTCTAGCGGTGTGATTTAGCACTCTAGCGGTGTGATTCAGCACTCTAGCGGTGTGATTTAGCACTCGAGCGGTGTGATTCAGCACTGGAGCGGTGTGACTCAGCACTCGAGCGGTGTGATTCAGCACTCGAGCGGTGTGATTCAGCACTGGAGCGGTGTGACTCAGCACTCTAGATGTGTGACTCAGCACTCTAGCGGTGGGATTCAGCACTCTAGCGGTGTGACTCAGCACTCGAGCGGTGTGATTCAGCACTCTAGCGGTGTGATTCAGCACTCTAGCGGTGTGATTCAGCACTCTAGCGGCGGTGTGATTCAGCACTCTAGCGGCGGTGTGATTCAGCACTCGAGCGGTGTGATTCAGCACTCTTGCGGTGTGATTCAGCACTCGAGCGGTGTGATTCAGCACTCTAGCGGTGTGATTCAGCACTCAAGCTGTGTGATTCAGCACTCTAGCGGTGTGATTCAGCACTCGAGCGGTGTGATTCAGCACTCTAGCGGTGTGATTCAGCACTCAAGCTGTGTGATACAGCACTCTAGCTGTGTGATTCAGCACTCTAGCTGTGTGATTCAGCACTCTAGCTGTGTGATTCAGCACTCTAACGGTGTGACTCAGCACTCTAGCGGTGTGATTCAGCACTCTAGCAGCGGTGTGACTCAGCACTCTAGCGGTGTGATTCAGTACTCTAGCGGTGTGATTCAGCACTCTAGCGGTGTGATTCAGCACTCAAGCGGTGTGACTAAGCACTCAAGCGGTGTGATTCAGTACTCTAGCGGTGTGATTCAGCACTCTAACGGTGTGATTCAACACTCGAGCGGTGTGATTCAGCACTATAGCGGTGTAACTCAGCACTCTAACGGTGTGATTCAGCACTCTAGCGGTGTGACTCAGCACTCTAGCGGTGTGATTCAGCACTCAAGATGTGTGATTCAGCACTCTAGCGGTGTGATTCAGCACTCGAGCGGTGTGATTCAGCACTCTAGCGGTGTGATTCAGCACTCAAGCTGTGTGATACAGCACTCTAGCTGTGTGATTCAGCACTCGAGCGGTGTGATTCAGCACTCTATCAGTGTGATTCAGCACTCTAGCGGTGTGACTCAGCACGCTATCTGTGTGATTCAGCACACTATCAGTGTGAATCAGCACTCTAGCTGTGTGATTCAGCACTCTAGCTGTGTGATTCAGCACTCTAGCTGTGTAATTCAGCACTCTAGCTGTGTGATTCAGTACTCTAGCGGTGTGATTCAGCACTCTAGCGGTGTGATTCAGCACTCAAGCTGTGTGATACAGCACTCTAGCTGTGTGATTCAGCACTCTAGCTGTGTGATTCAGCACTCTAGCTGTGTGATTCAGCACTCTAACGGTGTGACTCAGCACTCTAGCGGTGTGATTCAGCACTCTAGCAGCGGTGTGACTCAGCACTCTAGCGGTGTGATTCAGTACTCTAGCGGTGTGATTCAGCACTCTAGCGGTGTGATTCAGCACTCAAGCGGTGTGACTAAGCACTCAAGCGGTGTGATTCAGTACTCTAGCGGTGTGATTCAGCACTCTAACGGTGTGATTCAACACTCGAGCGGTGTGATTCAGCACTATAGCGGTGTAACTCAGCACTCTAACGGTGTGATTCAGCACTCTAGCGGTGTGACTCAGCACTCTAGCGGTGTGATTCAGCACTCAAGATGTGTGATTCAGCACTCTAGCGGTGTGATTCAGCACTCGAGCGGTGTGATTCAGCACTCTAGCGGTGTGATTCAGCACTCAAGCTGTGTGATACAGCACTCTAGCTGTGTGATTCAGCACTCGAGCGGTGTGATTCAGCACTCTATCAGTGTGATTCAGCACTCTAGCGGTGTGACTCAGCACGCTATCTGTGTGATTCAGCACACTATCAGTGTGAATCAGCACTCTAGCTGTGTGATTCAGCACTCTAGCTGTGTGATTCAGCACTCTAGCTGTGTAATTCAGCACTCTAGCTGTGTGATTCAGTACTCTAGCGGTGTGATTCAGCACTCTAGCGGTGTGATTCAGCATTCGAGCGGTGTGACTCAGCACTCTAGCGGTGTGATTCAGTACTCTAGCGGTGTGATTCAGCACTCTAGCGGTGTGATTCAGCACTCGAGCGGTGTGACTCAGCACTCTAGCGGTGTGACTCAGCACTCTAGCGGTGTGACTCAGCACTCTAGCGGTGTGACTCAGCACTCTAGTGGTGTGACTCAGCACTCGAGCGGTGTGACCCAGCACTCTAGCGGTGTGATTCAGCACTCGAGCTGTGTGACTCAGCACTCTAGCGGTGTAACTCAGCACTCTAACGGTGTGATTCAGCGCTCTAGCGGTGTGACTCAGCACTCTAGCGGTGTGATTCAGCACGCTATCTGTGTGATTCAGCACTCATGCTGTGTGATTCAGCACTCTAGCTGTATGATTCAGCACGCTAGCTGTGTGATTCAGCAATCTAGCTGTGTGATTCAGCAATCTAGCTGTGTGATTCAGCACGCTAGCTGTGTGATTCAGCACTCTAACTGTGTGATTCAGCAATCTAGCTGTGTGATTCAGCACTCTAGCTGTGTGATTCAGCAATCTAGCTTTGTGATTCAGCAATCTAGCTGTGTGATTCAGCACTATAGCTGTGTGATTCAGCACTCTAGCTGTGTGATTCAGCACTCTATCAGTGTGATTCAGCACTCTAGCTGTGTGATTCAGCACTCTAACGGTGTGACTCAGCACTCTAGTTGTGTGATTCAGCACTCTAGCAGCGGTGTGACTCAGCACTCTAGCGGTGTGATTCAGTACTCTAGCGGTGTGATTCAGCACTCTAGCGGTGTGATTCAGCACTCAAGCGGTGTGACTCAGCACTCAATCGGTGTGATTCAGTACTCTAGCGGTGTGATTCAGCACTGGAGCGGTGTGACTCAGCACTCTAGCTGTGTGACTCAGCACTCTAGCGGTGGGATTCAGCACTCTAGCGGTGTGACTCAGCACTCGAGCGGTGTGATTCAGCACTCTAGCGGTGTGATTCAGCACTCTAGCGGTGTGATTCAGCACTCTAGCGGCGGTGTGATTCAGCACTCTAGCGGCGGTGTGATTCAGCACTCGAGCGGTGTGATTCAGCACTCTTGCGGTGTGATTCAGCACTCGAGCGGTGTGATTCAGCACTCTAGCGGTGTGATTCAGCACTCAAGCTGTGGATTCAGCACTCTAGCGGTGTGATTCAGCACTCGAGCGGTGTGACTCAGCACTCGAGCGGTGTGATTCAGCACTCGAGCGGTGTGATTCAGAACTCTAGCGGTGTGATTTAGCACTCTAGCGGTGTGATTCAGCACTCTAGCGGTGTGATTTAGCACTCGAGCGGTGTGATTCAGCACTGGAGCGGTGTGACTCAGCACTCGAGCGGTGTGATTCAGCACTCGAGCGGTGTGATTCAGCACTGGAGCGGTGTGACTCAGCACTCTAGCTGTGTGACTCAGCACTCTAGCGGTGGGATTCAGCACTCTAGCGGTGTGACTCAGCACTCGAGCGGTGTGATTCAGCACTCTAGCGGTGTGATTCAGCACTCTAGCGGTGTGATTCAGCACTCTAGCGGCGGTGTGATTCAGCACTCTAGCGGCGGTGTGATTCAGCACTCGAGCGGTGTGATTCAGCACTCTTGCGGTGTGATTCAGCACTCGAGCGGTGTGATTCAGCACTCTAGCGGTGTGATTCAGCACTCAAGCTGTGTGATTCAGCACTCTAGCGGTGTGATTCAGCACTCGAGCGGTGTGATTCAGCACTCTAGCGGTGTGATTCAGCACTCAAGCTGTGTGATACAGCACTCTAGCTGTGTGATTCAGCACTCTAGCTGTGTGATTCAGCACTCTAGCTGTGTGATTCAGCACTCTAACGGTGTGACTCAGCACTCTAGCGGTGTGATTCAGCACTCTAGCAGCGGTGTGACTCAGCACTCTAGCGGTGTGATTCAGTACTCTAGCGGTGTGATTCAGCACTCTAGCGGTGTGATTCAGCACTCAAGCGGTGTGACTAAGCACTCAAGCGGTGTGATTCAGTACTCTAGCGGTGTGATTCAGCACTCTAACGGTGTGATTCAACACTCGAGCGGTGTGATTCAGCACTATAGCGGTGTAACTCAGCACTCTAACGGTGTGATTCAGCACTCTAGCGGTGTGACTCAGCACTCTAGCGGTGTGATTCAGCACTCAAGCTGTGTGATTCAGCACTCTAGCGGTGTGATTCAGCACTCGAGCGGTGTGATTCAGCACTCTAGCGGTGTGATTCAGCACTCAAGCTGTGTGATACAGCACTCTAGCTGTGTGATTCAGCACTCGA
The DNA here is from genome assembly GCA_014843695.1 of Archivesica marissinica. Classification (NCBI taxonomy): domain Eukaryota; kingdom Metazoa; phylum Mollusca; class Bivalvia; order Venerida; family Vesicomyidae; genus Archivesica; species Archivesica marissinica. The sequence continues at coordinate 25,188,958 of CM026395.1, read as the reverse complement.
GCGGTGTGATTCAGCACTCTATCAGTGTGATTCAGCACTCTAGCGGTGTGACTCAGCACGCTATCTGTGTGATTCAGCACACTATCAGTGTGAATCAGCACTCTAGCTGTGTGATTCAGCACTCTAGCTGTGTGATTCAGCACTCTAGCTGTGTGATTCAGCAATCTAGCTGTGTGATTCAGATTCAGCACTCTAGCTGTGTGATTCAGCACTCTAACGGTGTGACTCAGCACTCTAGTTGTGTGATTCAGCACTCGAGCGGTGTGACTCAGCACTCTAGCGGTGTGATTCAGTACTCTAGCGGTGTGATTCAGCACTCTAGCGGTGTGATTCAGCACTCGAGCGGTGTGACTCAGCACTCTAGCGGTGTGATTCAGACTCTAGCGGTGTGATTCAGCACTCTCAGCACTCAGCGGTGTGATCAGCACTCAGCGGTGTGAGTTGGGTGTGTGTGCGGTGTGATTCAGCACTCTAGCGGTGTGATTAGCACTCGAGCGGTGTGATTCAGCACTAGGGTGTGACTCAGCACTCAGTGTGATTCAGCACTCTAGCGGTGTGATTCAGCACTGGAGCGGTGTGACTCAGCACTCTAGTGTGTGACTCAGCACTCTAGCGGTGGGATTCAGCACTCTAGCGGTGTGACTCAGCACTCGAGCGGTGTGATTCAGCACTCTAGCGGTGTGATTCAGCACTCTAGCGGTGTGATTCAGCACTCTAGCGGCGGTGTGATTCAGCACTCTAGCGGCGGTGTGATTCAGCACTCGAGCGGTGTGATTCAGCACTCTTGCGGTGTGATTCAGCACTCGAGCGGTGTGATTCAGCACTCTAGCGGTGTGATTCAGCACTCAAGCTGTGTGATTCAGCACTCTAGCGGTGTGATTCAGCACTCGAGCGGTGTGATTCAGCACTCTAGCGGTGTGATTCAGCACTCAAGCTGTGTGATACAGCACTCTAGCTGTGTGATTCAGCACTCTAGCTGTGTGATTCAGCACTCTAGCTGTGTGATTCAGCACTCTAACGGTGTGACTCAGCACTCTAGCGGTGTGATTCAGCACTCTAGCAGCGGTGTGACTCAGCACTCTAGCGGTGTGATTCAGTACTCTAGCGGTGTGATTCAGCACTCTAGCGGTGTGATTCAGCACTCAAGCGGTGTGACTAAGCACTCAAGCGGTGTGATTCAGTACTCTAGCGGTGTGATTCAGCACTCTAACGGTGTGATTCAACACTCGAGCGGTGTGATTCAGCACTATAGCGGTGTAACTCAGCACTCTAACGGTGTGATTCAGCACTCTAGCGGTGTGACTCAGCACTCTAGCGGTGTGATTCAGCACTCAAGCTGTGTGATTCAGCACTCTAGCGGTGTGATTCAGCACTCGAGCGGTGTGATTCAGCACTCTAGCGGTGTGATTCAGCACTCAAGCTGTGTGATACAGCACTCTAGCTGTGTGATTCAGCACTCGAGCGGTGTGATTCAGCACTCTATCAGTGTGATTCAGCACTCTAGCGGTGTGACTCAGCACGCTATCTGTGTGATTCAGCACACTATCAGTGTGAATCAGCACTCTAGCTGTGTGATTCAGCACTCTAGCTGTGTGATTCAGCACTCTAGCTGTGTAATTCAGCACTCTAGCTGTGTGATTCAGTACTCTAGCGGTGTGATTCAGCACTCTAGCGGTGTGATTCAGCACTCAAGCTGTGTGATACAGCACTCTAGCTGTGTGATTCAGCACTCTAGCTGTGTGATTCAGCACTCTAGCTGTGTGATTCAGCACTCTAACGGTGTGACTCAGCACTCTAGCGGTGTGATTCAGCACTCTAGCAGCGGTGTGACTCAGCACTCTAGCGGTGTGATTCAGTACTCTAGCGGTGTGATTCAGCACTCTAGCGGTGTGATTCAGCACTCAAGCGGTGTGACTCAGCACTCAAGCGGTGTGATTCAGTACTCTAGCGGTGTGATTCAGCACTCTAACGGTGTGATTCAACACTCGAGCGGTGTGATTCAGCACTATAGCGGTGTAACTCAGCACTCTAACGGTGTGATTCAGCACTCTAGCGGTGTGACTCAGCACTCTAGCGGTGTGATTCAGCACTCAAGCTGTGTGATTCAGCACTCTAGCGGTGTGATTCAGCACTCGAGCGGTGTGATTCAGCACTCTAGCGGTGTGATTCAGCACTCAAGCTGTGTGATACAGCACTCTAGCTGTGTGATTCAGCACTCGAGCGGTGTGATTCAGCACTCTATCAGTGTGATTCAGCACTCTAGCGGTGTGACTCAGCACGCTATCTGTGTGATTCAGCACACTATCAGTGTGAATCAGCACTCTAGCTGTGTGATTCAGCACTCTAGCTGTGTGATTCAGCACTCTAGCTGTGTAATTCAGCACTCTAGCTGTGTGATTCAGTACTCTAGCGGTGTGATTCAGCACTCTAGCGGTGTGATTCAGCATTCGAGCGGTGTGACTCAGCACTCTAGCGGTGTGATTCAGTACTCTAGCGGTGTGATTCAGCACTCTAGCGGTGTGATTCAGCACTCGAGCGGTGTGACTCAGCACTCTAGCGGTGTGACTCAGCACTCTAGCGGTGTGACTCAGCACTCTAGCGGTGTGACTCAGCACTCTAGTGGTGTGACTCAGCACTCGAGCGGTGTGACCCAGCACTCTAGCGGTGTGATTCAGCACTCGAGCTGTGTGACTCAGCACTCTAGCGGTGTAACTCAGCACTCTAACGGTGTGATTCAGCGCTCTAGCGGTGTGACTCAGCACTCTAGCGGTGTGATTCAGCACGCTATCTGTGTGATTCAGCACTCATGCTGTGTGATTCAGCACTCTAGCTGTATGATTCAGCACGCTAGCTGTGTGATTCAGCAATCTAGCTGTGTGATTCAGCAATCTAGCTGTGTGATTCAGCACGCTAGCTGTGTGATTCAGCACTCTAACTGTGTGATTCAGCAATCTAGCTGTGTGATTCAGCACTCTAGCTGTGTGATTCAGCAATCTAGCTTTGTGATTCAGCAATCTAGCTGTGTGATTCAGCACTATAGCTGTGTGATTCAGCACTCTAGCTGTGTGATTCAGCACTCTATCAGTGTGATTCAGCACTCTAGCTGTGTGATTCAGCACTCTAACGGTGTGACTCAGCACTCTAGTTGTGTGATTCAGCACTCTAGCAGCGGTGTGACTCAGCACTCTAGCGGTGTGATTCAGCACTCTAGCGGTGTGATTCAGCACTCTAGCGGTGTGATTCAGCACTCAAGCGGTGTGACTCAGCACTCAAGCGGTGTGATTCAGCACTCTAGCGGTGTGATTCAGCACTGGAGCGGTGTGACTCAGCACTCTAGCTGTGTGACTCAGCACTCTAGCGGTGTGATTCAGCACTCTAGCGGTGTGACTCAGCACTCGAGCGGTGTGATTCAGCACTCTAGCGGTGTGATTCAGCACTCTAGCGGTGTGATTCAGCACTCTAGCGGCGGTGTGATTCAGCACTCTAGCGGCGGTGTGATTCAGCACTCGAGCGGTGTGATTCAGCACTCTAGCGGTGTGATTCAGCACTCGAGCGGTGTGATTCAGCACTCTAGCGGTGTGATTCAGCACTCGAGCGGTGTGATTCAGCACTCTAGCGGTGTGATTCAGCACTCGAGCGGTGTGATTCAGCACTCTAGCGGTGTGATTCAGCACTCAAGCTGTGTGATTCAGCACTCTAGCGGTGTGATTCAGTACTCGAGCGGTGTGATTCAGCACTCTAGCGATGTGATTCAGCACTCTAGCGGCGTGATTCAGCACACTATCAGTGTGATTCAGCACTCTAGCTGTGTGATTCAGCACTCTATGTGTGTGATTCAGCACTCTATCTGTGTGATTCAGCACTCTAGCTGTGTGATTCAGCACTCTATGTGTGTGATTCAGCACTCTAGCTGTGTGATTCAGCACTCTAGCTGTGTGATTCAGCACTCTATCTGTGTGATTCAGCACACTATCAGTGTGATTCAGCACTCTAGCTGTGTGATTCAGCACTCTAGCTGTGTGATTCAGCACTTTAGCTGTGTGATTCAGCACTCTAGCTGTGTGATTCAGAACTCTATCAGTGTGATTCAGCACTCTAGCTGTGTGATTCAGCACTCTAACAGTGTGACTCAGCACTCTAGCGGTGTGATTCAGCACTCTAGCAGCGGTGTGACTCAGCACTCTAGCGGTGTGATTCAGTACTCTAGCGGTGTGATTCAGCACTCTAGCGGTGTGATTCAGCACTCAAGCGGTGTGACTCAGCACTCAAGCGGTGTGATTCAGTACTCTAGCGGTGTGATTCAGCACTCTAGCGGTGTGATTCAGCACTCGAGCGGTGTGACTCAGCACTCTAGCGGTGTGACTCAGCACTCTAGCGGTGTGACTCAGCACTCTAGTGGTGTGATTCAGCACTCAAGCGGTGTGACTCAGCACTCAAGCGGTGTGATTCAGTACTCTAGCGATGTGATCCAGCACTCTAGCGGTGTGATTCAGCACTCGAGCGATGTGACTCAGCACTCTAGCGGTGTGACTCAGCACTCTAGCGGTGTGACTCAGCACTCTAGCGGTGTGACTCAGCACTCTAGTGGTGTGACTCAGCACTCGAGCGGTGTGACCCAGCACTCTAGCGGTGTGATTCAGCACTCGAGCGGTGTGACTCAGCACTCTAGCGGTGTAACTTAGCACTCTAACGGTGTGATTCAGCACTCTAGCTGTGTGACTCAGAACTCTAGCGATGTGAATCAGCACGCTAGCTGTGTGATTCAGCACTCTTGCTGTGTGATTCAGCACTCTAGCTGTGTGATTCAGCACGCTAGCTGTGTGATTCAGCACTCTAGCTGTGTGATTCAGCAATCTAGCTGTGTGATTCAGCAATCTAGCTGTGTGATTCAGCACTATAGCTGTGTGATTCAGCACTATAGCTGTGTGATTCAGCACTCTAGCTGTGTGATTCAGCACTCTAGCAGTGTGATGATGATGATTGATTGATTCATCACCCTAGCTGTGTGATTCAACACATATTTCAGAGCAAGCAACAATGTACAGTATATCTCTCCGCCTCCACCAACACTTAGACTGTCCGATTAGCGCAGTGGTTATTGCGTTCGCTACGCACCAGTGCAACCCGGGTTCGATCCTCAGACCGGGAAGTATGTGAAATGTTACGATGGTCGCCAGATCGGACAGGTGGATTTTCTCGGGTAACCCCGGTTTCCTCCCACACGAATGACCACATTTACGCTTTCATCCGCGCCAACGAGAGTGATTAATATAAGTTGTTAAAACTTGCTTCGCAATGGTTGTAAAATAAATGAAGTTTGAACTAAAAGCACTTTATTTACAAATAACTTCCCAATGAGCTATGTAGATGCCGCGATATATGGCATGAATGAACAAAGTGTATTTTCATAATTATATACACATCAATTCTTTTCCACATCAATCTCATCTACCTTATTACTACTAATCACTTCCCTGTTTTTCGCCTTGTGTGTAAACTGTCGGAGCAAAACAAATTACTTGACATTAAATATGTGGGCTACCGGTTGCCCATATGAGCGACGTCCCCTCAAGAGATTAGTCATTTTAGATATGTGGAGGATAGTGCAATGATACAGACATAGACCCATTCCAGAGTCTCCTCTGGTGGTTCGTTTACATGCACCGACACTAGACTTCGGTTTAACGTCCCAATCGAAAGACTGTTGATTTTATTTTCGACCGGAGACCGAACATGCGAGCACTGGATTACCAGTCCAGCGTGTTAACATCCGTCTGTACGTGACACAATTTATGTCATTTACACATCGTACTAATATGAACCAATGAAAGTTAGTTGCCGAATTCGATTTTGTTTTAGAATTTTAGCATTTTTTTCAGCATTTGTAAAGCATATTGTAACCCATTTTTATAATCAATAACATTATGTTACTTTACATAATATTAATTTCTTTGAACAAACATAGTCAAGTATAAATACTATGTACATACATGTAGGATTGAGGAGAAAGCAATCTGCATGTATGGTTACCTCTTTCCTATGTACATACATGTAGGATTGAGGATAAAGCAATCTGCTTGCATGGTTACCTCTTTCCTATGTACATACATGTATGATTGAGGAGACAGCAACCTGCTTGTATGGTTACCTCTTTCCTATGTACATACATGTAGGATTGAGGGGAAAGCAATCTGCTTGCATGGTTACCTCTTTCCTATGTACATACATGTAGGATTGAGGAGAAAGCAATTTGATTGCATGGTACCTCTTTCCTATGTACATACATGTAGGATTGAGGAGAAAGCAATCTGCTTGTATGGTTACTTCTTTCCTATGTACATACATGTAGGATTGAGGAGAAAGCAATTTGATTGCATGGTACCTCTTTCCTATGTACATACATGTAGGATTGAGGAGAAAGCAACCTGCTTGTATGGTTACCTCTTTCCTATGTACATACATGTAGGATTGAGGAGAAAGCAATCTGCTTGTATGGTTACCTCTTTCCTATGTACATACATGTAGGATTGAGGAGAAAGCAATCTGCTTGAATGGTTACCTCTTTCCTATGTACATACATGTAGGATTGAAGAGAAAGCAACCTGCTTGTATGGTTACCTCTTTCCTATATATATACATGTAGGATTGAGGAGAAAGCAATCTGCTTGCATGGTTACCTCTTTCCTATGTACATACATGTAGGATTGAGGAGAAAGCAATTTGATTGCATGGTACCTCTTTCCTATGTACATACATGTAGGATTGAGGAGAAAGCAATCTGCTTGTATGGTTACTTCTTTCCTATGTACATACATGTAGGATTGAGGAGAAAGCAATTTGATTGCATGGTACCTCTTTCCTATGTACATACATGTAGGATTGAGGAGAAAGCAACCTGCTTGTATGGTTACCTCTTTCCTATGTACATACATGTAGGATTGAGGAGAAAGCAATCTGCTTGTATGGTTACCTCTTTCCTATGTACATACATGTAGGATTGAGGAGAAAGCAATCTGCTTGTATGGTTACTTCTTTCCTATGTACATACATGTAGGATTGAGGAGAAAGCAATTTGATTGCATGGTACCTCTTTCCTATGTACATACATGTAGGATTGAGGAGAAAGCAACCTGCTTGTATGGTTACCTCTTTCCTATGTACATACATGTAGGATTGAGGAGAAAGCAATCTGCTTGTATGGTTACCTCTTTCCTATGTACATACATGTAGGATTGAGGAGAAAGCAATCTGCTTGTATGGTTACCTCTTTCCTATGTACATACATGTAGGATTGAAGAGAAAGCAACCTGCTTGTATGGTTACCTCTTTCCTATATATATACATGTAGGATTGAGGAGAAAGCAACCTGCTTGTATGGTTACCCCTTTCCTATGTACATACATGTAGGATTGATGAGAAAGCAACCTGCTTGTATGGTTACCTCTTTCCTGTGTACATACATGTAGGATTGAGGAGAAAACAACCTGCTTGTATGGTTACCTCTTTCCTATGTATATACATGTAGGATTGAAGAGAAAGCAACCTGCTTGTATGGTTACCTCTTTCCTATGTATATACATGTAGGATTGAGGAGAAAGCAACCTGCTTGTATGGTTACCTCTTTCATATGTACATACATGTAGGATTGAAGAGAAAGCAATCTGCTTGTATGGTTACCTCTTTCCTATGTATATACATGTAGGATTGAGGAGAAAGCAACCTGCTTGTATGGTTACCTCTTTCCTATGTACATACATGTAGGATTGAGGAGAAAGCAATATGCTGGTATGGTTACCTCTTTCCTAAGTACATACATGTAGGATTGAGGTGACAACAACCTGCTTGCATGGTTACCTCTTTCCTATGTATATACATGTAGGATTGAAGAGAAAGCAACCTGCTTGTATGGTTACCTCTTTCCTATGTATATACATGTAGGATTGAGGAGAAAGCAACCTGCTTGTATGGTTACCTCTTTCATATGTACATACATGTAGGATTGAAGAGAAAGCAATCTGCTTGTATGGTTACCTCTTTCCTATGTATATACATGTAGGATTGAGGAGAAAGCAACCTGCTTGTATGGTTACCTCTTTCCTATGTACATACATGTAGGATTGAGGATAAAGCAATCTGCTGGTATGGTTACCTCTTTCCTATGTACATACATGTAGGATTGAGGAGACAACAACCTGCTTGTATGGTTACCTCTTTCCTATGTACATACATGTAGGATTGAGGAGACAACAATCTGCTGGTATGGTTACCTCTTTCCTATGTACATACATGTAGGATTGAAGAGAAAGCAACCTGCTGGTATGGTTACCTCTTTCCTATGTACATACATGTAGGATTGAAGAGAAAGCAATCTGCTGGTATGGTTACCTCTTTCCTATGTACATACATGTAGGATTGAAGAGAAAGCAACCTGCTGGTATGGTTACCTCTTTCCTATGTACATACATGTAGGATTGAAGAGAAAGCAATCTGCTGGTATGGTTACCTATTTCCTATGTACATACATGTAGGATTGAAGAGAAAGCAACCTGCTGGTATGGTTACCTCTTTCCTATGTACATACATGTAGGATTGAAGAGAAAGCAATCTGCTGGTATGGTTACCTCTTTCCTATGTACATACATGTAGGATTGAGGAGAAAGCAACCTGCTGGTATGGTTACCTCTTTCCTATGTACATACATGTAGGATTGAAGAGAAAGCAACCTGCTGGTATGGTTACCTCTTTCCTATGTACATACATGTAGGATTGAAGAGAAAGCAATCTGCTGGTATGGTTACCTCTTTCCTATGTACATACATGTAGGATTGAAGAGAAAGCAATCTGCTGGTATGGTTACCTCTTTCCTATGTACATACATGTAGGATTGAAGAGAAAGCAACCTGCTGGTATGGTTACCTCTTTCCTATGTACATACATGTAGGATTGAGGAGAAAGCAATATGCTGGTATGGTTACCTCTTTCCTATGTACATACATGTAGGATTGAGGAGAAAGCAATATGCTGGTATGGTTACCTCTTTCCTATGTACATACATGTAGGATTGAGGAGACAACAACCTGCTTGCATGGTTACCTCTTTCCTATGTATATACATGTAGGATTGAAGAGAAAGCAACCTGCTTGTATGGTTACCTCTTTCCTATGTATATACATGTAGGATTGAGGAGAAAGCAACCTGCTTGTATGGTTACCTCTTTCATATGTACATACATGTAGGATTGAAGAGAAAGCAATCTGCTTGTATGGTTACCTCTTTCCTATGTATATACATGTAGGATTGAGGAGAAAGCAACCTGCTTGTATGGTTACCTCTTTCCTATGTACATACATGTAGGATTGAGGAGAAAGCAATCTGCTGGTATGGTTACCTCTTTCCTATGTACATACATGTAGGATTGAGGAGACAACAACCTGCTTGTATGGTTACCTCTTTCCTATGTACATACATGTAGGATTGAGGAGACAACAATCTGCTGGTATGGTTACCTCTTTCCTATGTACATACATGTAGGATTGAGGAGACAACAATCTGCTGGTATGGTTACCTCTTTCCTATGTACATACATGTATGATTGAAGAGAAAGCAACCTGCTGGTATGGTTACCTCTTTCCTATGTACATACATGTAGGATTGAAGAGAAAGCAATCTGCTGGTATGGTTACCTATTTCCTATGTACATACATGTAGGATTGAAGAGAAAGCAACCTGCTGGTATGGTTACCTCTTTCCTATGTACATACATGTAGGATTGAAGAGAAAGCAATCTGCTGGTATGGTTACCTCTTTCCTATGTACATACATGTAGGATTGAGGAGAAAGCAACCTGCTGGTATGGTTACCTCTTTCCTATGTACATACATGTAGGATTGAAGAGAAAGCAACCTGCTGGTATGGTTACCTCTTTCCTATGTACATACATGTAGGATTGAAGAGAAAGCAATCTGCTGGTATGGTTACCTCTTTCCTATGTACATACATGTAGGATTGAGGAGAAAGCAACCTGCGTGTATGGTTACCTCTTTCCTATGTACATACATGTAGGATTGAGGAGAAAGCAACCTGCTTGTATGGTTACCTCTTTCCTATGTACATACATGTAGGATTGAGGAGAAAGCAACCTGCTTGTATGGTTACCTCTTTCCTATGTACATACATGTAGGATTGAGGAGAAAGCAATCTGCTGGTATGGTTACCTCTTTCCTATGTACATACATGTAGGATTGAGGAGAAAGCAATCTGCTGGTATGGTTACCTCTTTCCTATTAACATTATGTTGTCCACTTATTATTATTATTATTATTATTATTATGCGATTCAAAACAGTTTAGAAGAATGTATTAGTGCTCGTTCCATTAGGTCAAATACCCCCCATTTATTGATATGTATTTACACAATCAGTGAACATTTTGTAATTAGAAGTACGATAGTTAAACATATATGCATATGGGTTACATTTTAAATTTCCTGTTTAAAGAAAAACAATACGCATAAAGACTTTAAAAACAATAAGAGTATATATGCATACCTTCTTTATAACTCCTTGACAATCAGATATAAGATCAAATACAAACACGCACGTTAATAATTATGTGCAGATGCGTTCCAGCACGTTAGTTTACGATCTGTCAGATACACATTTCTATATATATACCTTGACATATGATAGCCAAACCTTTATAATATTATTAAATGGCTAATACCTTCGGGCTGGATCGACTACACAGCGTTATCGAAGCAGAAATAATTTGCAAAAACCTGTACATTAATATTAATATATTAAATATTATTTTATTGTAGGATCATTCATGAAATATGAAATTGAAATCAGTTTTTCAAATACATGTGGTTCACCATTTTCGTCTCGCGAAACACTTCTTGGTATATATTCTTGTGTACGAGCAGTGTTGTTGGCCCAAGGATGATTCCAAGGCGGGGGATCTGGCTATTCGTTCGACATAGCAGTTCTCGGAAGGTAGGTCCGATGGCAACTTTGATATTAGAATGGACACTGATTAAGATGTTGATATTGAAATGTTTCGTTTGTTTTTGTGGCTTAACCGTCGCGCCTACAACTTACGTCGTGTGGCCAACTTACGTCATGTGGCCAACTTACGTCATGTGGCGACTATCTCTGTTATTGGAGGACGGACTCACAGATATTGAAAGAAAAACAAAAGAAACACATACATAGATTTATAATCCTTAATCTTGATTATTATAATTACTTTATGTTCTTTACTAAGCTGTATTAACGCCCCCAAATAAACAACACAATACACACATTGTTTAACTTCATAGATGACGGCTGTCACAATTAGTGAATTAATGTTGATTACATTCGCGTTTAGGCCAATGTAATAGGCCAATGTAACCTTGGTTTAGATTCTCTGTCTAGGTTCTATGTGAGAGGGTACAACCTTGGTTTAGATTCTCTGTCTAGGTTCTATGTGAGATGGTACAACCTTGGTTTATATTCTCTGTCTAGGTTATATGTCAGATGGTACAACCTTGGTTTAGATTCTCTGTCTAGGTTCTATGTGAGATGGTACAACCTTGGTTTATATTCTCTGTCTAGGTTATATGTCAGATGGTACAACCTTGGTTTAGATTCTCTGTCTAGATTCTATGTGAGATGGTACAACCTTGGTTTAGATAATAATAATAATAATAATAATAATAGTTGAACATCAGAAGTGAATCATAATGACACTTGCAGATAGACAGGTGCTAGGCCATTGAGTGTTTTAAACAGTAATACTTCTTTTTGAGAGCTAACCATTTCTGGGAAAGTCATCCAATTGAGAGATGAGAAAAGTTTGGAAGGAGTGTAAAACTCTTTGTCAAGAAGTATGTGAGATGGTACAGTGATCGCCAGATCTGTTACGTGTGTTTTTGTGTTTAATCCGGTTTCTTCTCGCATAACATTTACGCTTACATGCCCGTCAACGAGAGTTATTAATAGCAATTGTTCAAATTTGCTTAAGCTTAAACTTCATATATGTCGGTTAATTACTTTGGTTGAACAAACAAAGACGATATATGTAGATTTTAACGGTTGTGCATTTAATTGCTTGTGCTCTTCTAAAGTACTACGTTCAACTGGACCACAATCGGCAGATTGTCGTTGAGAAACTATTAACCCTTAGCAAGCCGAATAAATTGGGCGGAATATGCAAATAACATAGATCCAGATCAGCCGCGGCGCAACACGTAAATATATAATATCTGATTAGGAGCCAGGTTGTTTGCTATTCAGACAAGTGCTTTAACTCCACTATCCATATAGCAATCAGTATAGAGCCTGATCAGACGGCACGTTCCGCGTCGTCTGGTCTAGCCATATGATAATTGCAAAAGCGACTTGTGATTGGCAGGTTACGGGTTAAAACAAATTATATTCTGAAAAGTGGTTGAATACGCTTATGCAAGTTATATCTTTTGTAATGTTTTTTTCTGTTTCTTATTCATTCAAGTACACTTACAAATATACATACAAACGATAAAATACACTGTTTATATATACATTGTTCTCACAAAATGTTATTTAAGGGAGATTATATTTAAGGGAGATTATATTTAAGGGAGATTATATTTAAGGGAGATTAGATGAGGATTTGCTTCTTAGTAATATATGTATGACATGATACATTTACAGTTTTTGTTTGCTTTTTTTTAAAAGTTTATTTAACGTCGCTACCGGTTGTCCATTTGATCGACGTGCAGTTTACCTAACAACACGTTTCCTGGGCAGGCTCCAGCGGTTAACCAGTACTTGTTGCACCAACCTCCGTAAGAAACTGCCAACTTTTTCATATAAAGAGAGACAGTCTGAGCGGGGGGGCTCGAACCCGAGACAATCAGTGATGATAGGCTACAGTGGTATACAAGTCAGCGACCTGACTTACTCGATCACGGAGGCGGATATACGGATACCTAGTAGGGCCATCTTCTGATATAACCATACTGATACGCAATATTATAGTGATAAGTATCTTTAGAACACAATAGTTGGATGGTTTACTTTACACAAAATAACCATCTGGTATTACGTCTCGTGTTACAGATGAATTTACACGAATATGCGCATCCACTGTTCAGTCCCCGTTGACCTGAATTGCGTGACGTTGACAGAAACAGTCTGTGCAAATTTGATGTTCTTGACATTATATTCTGATTATTCTCTAACAACAGCAATTGCCTTTACGCACGCGATTGCTGTAGAAATAGGCATACTAATCCATAGCAATTCAGGGGGGCTTTCAAACGTGAGTTACATGTAGAAATAAATGCACACCAGGTACCAGGATTCACAAAGATACGGCTCACAAACACCTCGGGCGAAGTATCCCCAAGTGAGGTATTATGCAATGATACCCATCAATTTTACATGTATATACATAGGAAAGAGGTAATCATACAAGCAGGTTGCTTTCTCCTCAATCCTACATGTATGTACATAGGAAAGAGGTAACCATACCAGCAGTTTACTTTCTCCTCAATCCTACATGTATGTACATAGGAAAGAGCTAACCATACCAGCCGATAGCTTTCTCCTCAATCCTACATGTATGTACATAGGAAAGAGGTAACTCTACAAGCAGGTTGCTTTCTCATCAATCCTACATGTATATACATAGGAAAGAGCTAACCATACCAGCCGATTGCTTTCTCCTCAATCCTACATGTATGTACATAGGAAAGAGCTAACCATACCAGCCGATTGCTTTCTCCACAATCCTACATGTATGTACATAGGACAGAGGTAACCATACCAGCAGTTTACTGTCTCCTCAATCCTACATGTATGTACACAGGACAGAGGTAACCATACCAGCCGATTGCTTTCTCCTCAATCCTACATGTATGTACATAGGAAAGAGGTAACCATACCAGCAGATTACTTTCTCCTCAATCCTACATGTATGTATATAGGAAAGAGGAAACCATACCAGCAGATTGCTTTCTCCTCAATCCTACATGTATGTACATAGGAAAGAGGTAACCATACCAGCAGTTTACTTTCTCCTCAATCCTACATGTATGTACATAGGAAAGAGCTAACCATACCAGCCGATAGCTTTCTCCTCAATCCTACATGTATGTACATAGGAAAGAGGTAACTCTACAAGCAGGTTGCTTTCTCATCAATCCTACATGTATATACATAGGAAAGAGCTAACCATACCAGCCGATTGCTTTCTCCTCAATCGTACATGTATGTACATAGGAAAGAGCTAACCATACCAGCCGATTGCTTTCTCCTCAATCCCACATGTATTTACATAGGAAAGAGCTAACCATAGCAGCCGATTGCTTTCTCCTCAATCCCACATGTATTTACATAGGAAAGAGGTAACCATACCAGCCGATTGCTTTCTCCTCAATCCTACATGTATGTACATAAGAAAGAGCTAACCATACCAGCCGATTGCTTTCTCCTCAATCATACATGTATGTACATAGGAAAGAGCTAACCAAACCAGCCGATTGCTTTCTCCTCAATCCTACATGTATGTACATAGGAAAGAGGTAACCATACCAGCAGATTACTTTCTCCTCAATCCTACATGTATGTATATAGGAAAGAGGTAACCATACCAGCAGTTTACTTTCTCCTCAATCCTACATGTATGTACATAGGAAAGAGCTAACCATACCAGTCGATTGCTTTCTCCACAATCCTACATGTATGTACATAGGACAGAGGTAACCATACAAGCAGTTTACTGTCTCCTCAATCCTACATGTATGTACACAGGACAGAGGTAACCATACCAGCAGTTTACTGTCTCCTCAATCCTACATGTATGTATATAGGAAATAGGTAACCATACAAGCAGGTTGCTTTCTCCCCAATCCTACATGTATGTACATAGGAAAGAGGAAACCATACCAGCAGTTTACTGTCTCCTCAATCCTACATGTATGTATATAGGAAATAGGTAACCATACAAGCAGGTTGCTTTATCCGCAATCCTACATGTATGTACATAGGACAGAGGTAACCATACCAGTAGTTTACTGTCTCCTCAATCCTACATGTATGTACATAGGAAAGAGGAAACCATACAAGCAGATTGCTTTCTCCTTTACCCATTCCAGTGTCTCCTCTTGTTCTTTACGTTCACGTCGTAAAGCACCGACACGAGACCTCGATTTTAAATTATCATCCGAAATACTATTATATGAGTCGTTTTAGCATGTTACAACGGGGGATCGAACGTACATACGACCTCTGGATAGCATGTCCAGCGTGTTAACCACTGGGGCACTGCCTCGTTGCAATATACAATTCAATTCTTTACGGTTATGCTTTAATACTGCAGCAAATGTTGATCTAACTTTAAGACAAAAATACGCAGAACAATAGTCGGATCTTTAATAGGATTCTTTGAGAAACATTAGAAAGTATCGTGTTATAAAGGAATTTGTCAAGCAGATCAGTGTTTATCTTACATTAAGGAATCGGATAGCGTCGGAATAAACATTATTGGATGGCGTGTGAGCACACAATGCGAAGAAATCTCGAAAATTAAAACAGATGGGAACGTTGTTGGTGATTTACGGGGGTGGGGAAGGGGGGTTGAAAAGTTTCGTTTTTATTTGTTTTGTTCTCGGGTGAAGTGTTTCAATACGTGTTAAAAGATGGAAAATATCTGCCCAGACTATTTTGAAGAGTTGTTGGTGAAATAAGTTTGTGAAATAATAGCAAATCAATTTAATATTGGTGTTTATATACAAATCATTTCGTATTTCAGGCATTCTCACTAAAATATATGTTAAACTATTTTGAACATATAATAAAATGTAGTGTGGTGACATCTAAATGTGTTTCGTGTTTCAGACATACATAACTAATCCCAATTTTCATGAAGCGTACTTATCCGCGGCAATTATGTTCAGCGTTACGTTGCGGTGAAAGCAGTTTCCATGAGGCGTACTTTCTCCGCGGCGATTTTGTCAGCGTTGTGTCCGAGAAATAATTTTCCATGAAGCGTACTTTCTCCACGGCGATTTTGTCAGCGCTGCGTCGCGGTAAAAGCTACATGTTAGTTACATGGCTATGAGAAAGCCAATATGGTAATGTTTGCGGCGGACCTTCAGTGAGAAAACCATCTTTGTCAGGTTAGAGGCGGACCATTGGTAAGCTAGCCAACTTGGTTAGGTTAGAAAAATGGCTTGCGAAAGCCAACATGGTCATGTTTGAGGCGGACCGTCGGTGAGCTAGCCACCTTGGTTAGATTAGCGGCGGACAGTCCCTGAAGGGGCCAACTTTGTCAGGTTCGCGGCGGACTGCCAATGCCGAGTTCGATTTGATCGGTCCAAGTCGATTGACCGAAAATATCATATATCGTTCCCCACATGTTTGTATATTTTCTTATTATGGATTAAATTAAATTAGAACGCATATAGCCGGACAAAATGATCTATATAAAGAACACAAATCAACAATATCGCAGAAAAATATGATAAAATCGCCTAAATATTACAAGAACATTGGATCTAGAAAGGATTAATAAGACAAAACAATTATTATGATTTATAATCAACAACAGTTTAATATATTCACATCAATGGACGGAGAACATATTGTCTGTGCTATACCCTAGGCGTATTCCATATATGTGGTGTGTATTACGTTTATTTATCGTCGCTACCGGTTGCCCATATGAGCGACGCTTCAGATTGTTGGAGGATAGTACAATGATACAGACAGAGACCCATTCCAGAGTCTCCTCTGGTCCTATTACGTGCACGGTGTAAAGCACCGACACGAGACCTCGGTGTATTAAATGTCCCATCTGAAAGACTGTTAATTTTATTAGGGTCAGACGGGTGGTCGAAACTGCGATCCCTGTATTACCAGTCCACATCAAGAACTAGCCACATTGTTTACATCATCTAAGGGGAAAGCCAACCCGGCCCATTTGACTAATTAATGCATGTCGAACTCAACTTGACTAATAGAAATTAAAATATTAGCTTACTATCTATATATTAGGCATTAACTTGTTATGGGCTATTCCTTGTCCACAATTGTTTCCCTGCCCACTATTGTTAAAGTAGTTCGCAACACGTAATGTCGTCTGCTCTAACTGATTACGCACAATACGTACTATCCTGATCGTCTGCTCTAATGTATTAAGCATAACACGCGACACTATGTAAGCTTTAATAGAAGAATGATCAGAGAGATTTTGTTTACGTTTATTTATCGTCGCTACCGGTTGCCCATATGAGCGACGCCTCCTGAAGATATTAGTCATTTTAGATGTTGTAGGATAGTGCAATGATACAGACAGAGACCCATTCCAGAGTCTCCTCTGGTTCTTGTACGTGCACGGTGTAAAGCACCGACACGAAACCTCGGTTTAACGTCCCATATGAAAGACTGTTAATTTTATTAGGGTCAGGCGGGGGATCGAACCTAGAGATTTTGTAACATAAATACTGACTTATAGTGACACTATGTCCATTGTAATTGAATCAATATGTCAGTACACTCCCCGGTCGTTATAACAACTGTAATATAATCAATATGTCAGTACACTCCCCGGTCGTTATAACAATTGTAATATAATCAATATGTCAGTACACTCCCCGGTCGTTATAACAATTGTAATATAATCAATATGTCAGTACACTCCCCGGTCGTTATAACAACTGTAATATAATCAATATGTCAGTACACTCCCCGGTCGTTATAACAATTGTAATATAATCAATATGTCAGTACACACCCCGGTCGTTATAACAATTGTAATATAATCAATATGTCAGTACACTCCCCGGTCGTTATAACAACTGTAATATAATCAATATGTCAGTACACTCCCCGGTCGTTATAACAACTGTAATATAATCAATATGTCAGTACACTCCCCGGTCGTTATAACAACTGTAATTGAATCAATATGTCAGTACACTCCCCGGTCGTTATAACAATTGTAATATAATCAATATGTCAGTACACTCCCCGGTCGTTATAACAATTGTAATTGAATCAATATGTCAGTACACTCCCCGGTCGTTATAACAACTGTAATATAATCAATATGTCAGTACACTCCCCGGTCGTTATAACAATTGTAATATAATCAATATGTCAGTACACTCCCCGGTCGTTATAACAATTGTAATATAATCAATATGTCAGTACACTCCCCGGTCGTTATAACAACTGTAATATAATCAATATGTCAGTACACTCCCCGGTCGGTCGTTATAACAACTGTAATATAATCAATATGTCAGTACACTCCCCGGTCGTTATAACAATTGTAATATAATCAATATGTCAGTACACTCCCCGGTCGGTCGTTATAACAACTGTAATATAATCAATATGTCAGTACACTCCCCGGTCGTTATAACAACTGTAATATAATCAATATGTCAGTACACTCCCCGGTCGTTATAACAATTGTAATATAATCAATATGTCAGTACACTCCCCGGTCGTTATAACAATTGTAATATAATCAATATGTCAGTACACACCCCGGTCGTTATAACAATTGTAATATAATCAATATGTCAGTACACTCCCCGGTCGTTATAACAACTGTAATATAATCAATATGTCAGTACACTCCCCGGTCGTTATAACAACTGTAATTGAATCAATATGTCAGTACACTCCCCGGTCGTTATAACAATTGTAATATAATCAATATGTCAGTACACTCCCCGGTCGTTATAACAATTGTAATTGAATCAATATGTCAGTACACTCCCCGGTCGTTATAACAACTGTAATATAATCAATATGTCAGTACACTCCCCGGTCGTTATAACAATTGTAATATAATCAATATGTCAGTACACTCCCCGGTCGTTATAACAATTGTAATATAATCAATATGTCAGTACACTCCCCGGTCGGTCGTTATAACAACTGTAATATAATCAATATGTCAGTACACTCCCCGGTCGGTCGTTATAACAACTGTAATATAATCAATATGTCAGTACACTCCCCGGTCGTTATAACAAATGTAATATAATCAATATGTCAGTACACTCCCCGGTCGGTTATAACAACTGTAATATAATCAATATGTCAGTACACTCCCCGGTCGTTATAACAACTGTAATATAATCAATATGTCAGTACACTCCCCGGTCGTTATAACAACTGTAATATAATCAATATGTCAGTACACTCCCCGGTCGTTATAACAATTGTAATATAATCAATATGTCAGTACACTCCCCGGTCGTTATAACAATTGTAATATAATCAATATGTCAGTACACTCCCCGGTCGTTATAACAACTGTAATATAATCAATATGTCAGTACACTCCCCGGTCGTTATAACAATTGTAATATAATCAATATGTCAGTACACTCCCCGGTCGTTATAACAACTGTAATATAATCAATATGTCAGTACACTCCCCGGTCGTTATAACAATTGTAATATAATCAATATGTCAGTACACTCCCCGGTCGTTATAACAATTGTAATATAATCAATATGTCAGTACACTCCCCGGTCGTTATAACAATTGTAATATAATCAATATGTCAGTACACTCCCCGGTCGTTATAACAATTGTAATATAATCAATATGTCAGTACACTCCCCGGTCGTTATAACAATTGTAATATAATCAATATGTCAGTACACTCCCCGGTCGGTGTTATAACAATTGTAATATAATCAATATGTCAGTACACTCCCCGGTCGTTATAACAACTGTAATATAATCAATATGTCAGTACACTCCCCGGTCGTTATAACAATTGTAATATAATCAATATGTCAGTACACTCCCCGGTCGTTATAACAATTGTAATATAATCAATATGTCAGTACACTCCCCGGTCGTTATAACAATTGTAATATAATCAATATGTCAGTACACTCCCCGGTCGTTATAACAATTGTAATATAATCAATATGTCAGTACACTCCCCGGTCGTTATAACAACTGTAATATAATCAATATGTCAGTACACTCCCCGGTCGTTATAACAATTGTAATATAATCAATATGTCAGTACACTCCCCGGTCGTTATAACAACTGTAATTTAATCAATATGTCAGTACACTCCCCGGTCGTTATAACAATTGTAATATAATCAATATGTCAGTACACTCCCCGGTCGTTATAACAATTGTAATATAATCAATATGTCAGTACACTCCCCGGTCGTTATAACAACTGTAATATAATCAATATGTCAGTACACTCCCCGGTCGGTGTTATAACAACTGTAATATAATCAATATGTCAGTACACTCCCCGGTCGTTATAACAATTGTAATATAATCAATATGTCAGTACACTCCCCGGTCGGTCGTTATAACAACTGTAATATAATCAATATGTCAGTACACTCCCGGTCGTTATAACAACTGTAATATAATCAATATGTCAGTACACTCCCCGGTCGTTATAACAATTGTAATATAATCAATATGTCAGTACACTCCCCGGTCGTTATAACAATTGTAATATAATCAATATGTCAGTACACACCCCGGTCGTTATAACAATTGTAATATAATCAATATGTCAGTACACTCCCCGGTCATTATAACAACTGTAATATAATCAATATGTCAGTACACTCCCCGGTCGTTATAACAACTGTAATATAATCAATATGTCAGTACACTCCCCGGTCGTTATAACAACTGTAATATAATCAATATGTCAGTACACTCCCCGGTCGTTATAACAACTGTAATTGAATCAATATGTCAGTACACTCCCCGGTCGTTATAACAACTGTAATTGAATCAATATGTCAGTACACTCCCCGGTCGTTATAACAATTGTAATATAATCAATATGTCAGTACACTCCCCGGTCGTTATAACAATTGTAATATAATCAATATGTCAGTACACTCCCCGGTCGTTATAACAAGTAATATAATCAATATGTCAGTACACTCCCCGGTCGTTATAACAATTGTAATATAATCAATATGTCAGTACACTCCCGGTCGTTATAACAATTGTAATATAATCAATATGTCAGTACACTCCCGGTCGTTATAACAATTGTAATATAATCAATATGTCAGTACACTCCCCGGTCGTTATAACAACTGTAATATAATCAATATGTCAGTACACTCCCCGGTCGTTATAACAATTGTAATATAATCAATATGTCAGTACACTCCCCGGTCGTTATAACAATTGTAATATAATCAATATGTCAGTACACTCCCCGGTCGGTCGTTATAACAACTGTAATATAATCAATATGTCAGTACACTCCCCGGTCGTTATAACAACTGTAATATAATCAATATGTCAGTACACTCCCCGGTCGTTATAACAATTGTAATATAATCAATATGTCAGTACACTCCCCGGTCGTTATAACAATTGTAATATAATCAATATGTCAGTACACACCCCGGTCGTTATAACAATTGTAATATAATCAATATGTCAGTACACTCCCCGGTCATTATAACAACTGTAATATAATCAATATGTCAGTACACTCCCCGGTCGTTATAACAACTGTAATATAATCAATATGTCAGTACACTCCCCGGTCGTTATAACAACTGTAATATAATCAATATGTCAGTACACTCCCCGGTCGTTATAACAACTGTAATTGAATCAATATGTCAGTACACTCCCCGGTCGTTATAACAACTGTAATTGAATCAATATGTCAGTACACTCCCCGGTCGTTATAACAATTGTAATATAATCAATATGTCAGTACACTCCCCGGTCGTTATAACAATTGTAATATAATCAATATGTCAGTACACTCCCCGGTCGTTATAACAACTGTAATATAATCAATATGTCAGTACACTCCCCGGTCGTTATAACAATTGTAATATAATCAATATGTCAGTACACTCCCCGGTCGTTATAACAACTGTAATATAATCAATATGTCAGTACACTCCCCGGTCGTTATAACAATTGTAATATAATCAATATGTCAGTACACTCCCCGGTCGTTATAACAATTGTAATATAATCAATATGTCAGTACACTCCCCGGTCGTTATAACAATTGTAATATAATCAATATGTCAGTACACTCCCCGGTCGTTATAACAATTGTAATATAATCAATATGTCAGTACACTCCCCGGTCGTTATAACATTGTAATATAATCAATATGTCAGTACACTCCCCGGTCGGTCGTTATAACAACTGTATATAATCAATATGTCAGTACACTCCCCGGTCGTTATAACAACTGTAATATAATCAATATGTCAGTACACTCCCCGGTCGTTATAACAATTGTAATATAATCAATATGTCAGTACACTCCCCGGTCGTTATAACAACTGTAATATAATCAATATGTCAGTACACTCCCCGGTCGTTATAACAATTGTAATATAATCAATATGTCAGTACACTCCCCGGTCGTTATAACAATTGTAATATAATCAATATGTCAGTACACTCCCCGGTCGTTATAACAATTGTAATATAATCAATATGTCAGTACACTCCCCGGTCGTTATAACAATTGTAATATAATCAATATGTCAGTACACTCCCCGGTCGTTATAACAATTGTAATATAATCAATATGTCAGTACACTCCCCGGTCGTTATAACAACTGTAATATAATCAATATGTCAGTACACTCCCCGGTCGTTATAACAACTGTAATTGAATCAATATGTCAGTACACTCCCCGGTCGTTATAACAACTGTAATATAATCATATGTCAGTACACTCCCGGTCGTTATAACAATTGTAATATAATCAATATGTCAGTACACTCCCCGGTCGTTATAACAACTGTAATATAATCAATATGTCAGTACACTCCCCGGTCGGTCGTTATAACAACTGTAATATAATCAATATGTCAGTACACTCCCCGGTCGGTCGTTATAACAACTGTAATATAATCAATATGTCAGTACACTCCCCGGTCGTTATAACAATTGTAATATAATCAATATGTCAGTACACTCCCCGGTCGTTATAACAATTGTAATATAATCAATATGTCAGTACACTCCCCGGTCGTTATAACAATTGTAATATAATCAATATGTCAGTACACTCCCCGGTCGTTATAACAATTGTAATATAATCAATATGTCAGTACACTCCCCGGTCGTTATAACAACTGTAATATAATCAATATGTCAGTACACTCCCCGGTCGTTATAACAACTGTAATTGAATCAATATGTCAGTACACTCCCCGGTCGTTATAACAATTGTAATATAATCAATATGTCAGTACACTCCCCGGTCGTTATAACAATTGTAATATAATCAATATGTCAGTACACTCCCCGGTCGGTCGTTATAACAACTGTAATATAATCAATATGTCAGTACACTCCCCGGTCGTTTATAACAACTGTAATATAATCAATATGTCAGTACACTCCCCGGTCGTTATAACAATTGTAATATAATCAATATGTCAGTACACTCCCCGGTCGTTATAATATAATCAACAGAAATATATTAGTTAATGTTTTAGATTTTCATTTCCATCTCCATCTTATAAATCATTATTACTTATTTCGGTGGTCGATAAACAGTACATAGTAGATAAGCTTGGCTCATATTTTTATTTTCAATTAACCCTTTCAACACCACAGACCTCTAAATAGGCTTACAAAAAGTGTAGATCCAGATGAGCCGGCTCGTGACGAGCCGTCTCATCAGGATCTGCACTTTTTGCCAGTGATATGACTATTTTTAGACATAATTACCCATTTTGATAAATGAACTTGTCCAAATGTGATTTTCTGATTCCTTTATTGGTTTATGAATATCATGGACCAGTCCATGTGAGTTACTTGGTGTTGAAAGGGTTAACAAGGATTCCGGATACAAATTAACCGTTTAGGTATCAGTATATTAAGTGCGCGTTATTATCTTTCCTAAATAAATTTAACCTAGCCCCTCTTGAGATAACACATTGTCGGTTACATCGACATACAAGTGTGTTTCACTGTAACGGTCAGACACCGCTATTGCAATTTCCATAGCCCACCATTATAACACACAGTACCATTAGAATTTCCCCCAAAAATAGTTTGGCACACAAGACAAGTTTTCAACAGACTGGCCTTTGAGCCACAGGAAAATGTCAAATTTCAATGGGGGTTTACCAATTGCGTTGTTTCTATTTCCCACTAAAGGCACACACTCCCTACTCTGAAGGTAATGTGGTGGTGAATGTTGCACTGACACCTGCATTTATAATATGGTGTTTATTTGTCACCAAATAGTATGCAAATTTTCTAAAATATTCCAAAATGCAGCTCATATATTGTATTTAATATTTAGAAGGCATTTTCAATATTGCTGAAAATCAGTTCATGTAGCAATAACTCATAGGGGTTAAGTACACTTTTTCAACCAATCCCAGACCACTATTATGCCAATTTATGCCGCATGTGTGACACACTTCAGACATTTACAAACATTTTGGTATATAACTCGTTTTGTTAGCTGACCGGGTATGGTTGAACATTTCGTATAGCATGAAAGTCACCTAACCCAGGCCCGTCGCTGGGCATACGCAAGTACGCACGTGCGTATCATTGGTCTCAGAAAACGAAAAAAATGAAAACTCCAAAAATGCATTAAAACCCCGGGGGTGGGCTTGTAGGGATACATAGGCGCCGGGATGTGTATAGTGGTGGAATAATTGAGCCCATTGCAAATATTGTGCATCTCAAAATTTAGTTTGTGCTATTTTACGTGCTTGTTTAATTGATAAGGGCGATATATCATGTATATTATACATCTAGCCTTAATTTATACCTTTATTCGGATTGTCGTAAGAACTTTAGTCCTGCAATTGTATGTTACAAAATGCAAGAAATTGCTTCCTCATTTCAAAAAAATTCCGAGGGGCATGGCCTCGGACCCCCCTAGCGTACTCGCTCGCTATGCTCACTCGATAAACAAGCATATTTTGGCCGTGCGTATCATCAAAATAGCTCCAGCAACGGCCCTGTAACCATATATCAATAATCAATAATCAATAATATCGTCTCGCCTAATTGAAAAACACAAGTCAGGGTAACAAGGAAGTTATCATCATATTCGATATGTTTGACATATTTAAAACACTTATAATAAGAAAGGGTTTACAGCGTTTAAGTGTGCACGTGCATTGCGAAATAAATAGAGCACTGTCGCGTACAACATTTATTTCAGTTGGGACTTTAAACCGAGGTCTCGTGTCGGTGCTTTATACCGTGAACGTAAAAGAACCAGAGGAGACTCTGGAATGGGGTTTTGTCTGTACCATTGCACTATCCTCCAAATATCTAAAATGACTAATCTCTTCAGGAGGCGTCGCTCATATGGGCAACCGGTAGCGACGATAAATAAACGTAAAACACATAACAGTTACCGTCCGCCTCCGTGGTCGAGTGGTTAAGGTCGCTGACTTGTATACCACTGTAACCTATCATCACTGATGGTCACGGGTTCGAGCCCCGCTCAGGCCGTGTCTCATTTATATGAGAAAGTTGGCAGTTTCTTACGGAGGTTGGTGCACCCAAGTACTGGTTAACCGCTGGAGCCTGCCCAGGAAAGGTGTTGTTAGGTAAACTGCCCGCCGGCGATATAGCCCGAAATGGTGCTGATGCAGGCGTAAAACCCGAAATATAACATAACATAACATAACAGTTACAGCTGGGCGCGAACTCCGGGTCGTTCGCACCATGCGAACACACTACAGTTGCGCTATCACGCCTTCCAAAACATCAGGATTCAACACCGAATTTATAAATTATATTAAGAAAGGGTTTACAGCGTTTAAGTGTGCACGTGCATTGCGAAATAAATAGAGCACTGTCGCGTACAACATTTATTTCAGGTGGGACTTTAAACCGAGGTCATTCGTATAAGAAAGTATATCTTCGTCAAGTATTGGTATTACGAGGTAGTGTGTACAGCTACACAAATATTCAACACTAGCAATACAGGTAACACAAATTAGCAATACAGGTAACAAAAATGATAATAAATAATATTTTTAAATTGTTTTTGAGCATGATTATGATGGCGCCTGCAGACGGTGTTGATGTTTTTACTTTAAAGCAGCATTACATCGTATGAAATAAAATATATTTGAAAAATTCAATTTTTACGTATGGGTAGCAATGCTGCTACACATTCTAACATTATACTTTGTATGTTTATGTTCATTTGGTAAACAGTGTTTTTTTTGCGATAAAACAAACTCGAAACCGAAAGTAGGACTTTCCGAGTCGATCGGTCACGCACTTGTTTACAACCGGAACGCATCGTCCGCACTTGTTTACATTCGGAATGCATCGTCCCCATTTGTCCCACGTTGTCTGTTTTAATTAAATTACTTGATATGTTGATTCATACCTCTGTTAGCTAAGTCTTTTAGGGACATGTATACATCCCCGCGAGGGGTTCGACATTAGAGGAAGATAGATAGATTGTATTTCATGTTCAAAATATATACGTTGTTTTCTACATCCTCTGTTGTTTCACACATGCGCGCTGTGCGTGTTTACATTTCGTGTGTTGATAAACAAATTCGCGTATACGACGGTTTCAATTTATTGGAATTCTATCGTTTCTGAGCGACTGTTTCGATTTTTGTAAACACACACACATTAGTATTTATATTTTACCCAAAACATCCTTTATTATGATGTAATGCTGCTTTAAGCAGTATGACCGAGTACATGTACAATATACACCATAACCTTATCACCAGTTCGCTATAACTATTCTAATTATTCAACAGTAGGTCAGCTAGTATAAATAGGCTATATACATGCATAATAAAACAGGACGATAAATTGCATCAAACACGCGGTGACCTTTGAACCGGTCAGTTATGTATATAATAGCTGATGATAGCCATTTATATGTATGCGTAGTCACGAATGAGAAGAGCAACTATCAATTTATTATGTAAATCGTTTTATTTGCTCTATTAATCTTCACCGTAGGGTTCATTTCTTGTGTTCGCCTACCGCTATATCGCTGTGAATTAGTTCGTGCAGTTCGGTATTTCCAGAAGATATGTGTTATAGAAACTCACATGGTAGGCCTAGGAATTGTGGCGGACATACACTTCCTGATATGTGTTATAGAAACTCACATGGAAGGCCTAGGAATTGTGGCTGACATACACTTCCTGATATGTGTTATAGAAACTCACATGGAAGGCCTAGGAATTGTGGCTGACATACACTTCCTGATATGTGTTATAGAAACTCACATGGAAGGCCTAGGAATTGTGGCTGACATACACTTCCTGATATGTGTTATAGAAACTCACATGGAAGGCCTAGGAATTGTGGCTGACATACACTTCCTGATATGTGTTATAGAAACTCACATGGAAGGCCTAGGAATTGTGGCTGACATACACTTCCTGATATGTGTTATAGAAACTCACATGGAAGGCCTAGGAATTGTGGCTGACATACACTTCCTGATATGTGTTATAGAAACTCACATGGAAGGCCTAGGAATTGTGGCTGACATACACTTCCTGATCTCCTAACCCATATATAACATACGTTCCGGGCAGTCTTTCTTTTTTTACAGACGGATCTGTAGTCCAATGGTTAACACGTTGGACTGGTAATCCAAGGATCACAGGTTCGATCCCCCGTCTGACCCTAATAAAATGTACAGTCTTTCAGATGGGCCATTAAACCGAGGTCTCGTGTCGGTGCTTTACATCGTGCACGTAAAAGAACCAGAGGAGACTCTGGAATGGGTTTCTGTCTGTATCATGCACTATCCTCCAAAATCTAAAATGACTAATCTCTTCAGGAGGCGTCGCTCATATGGGCAACCGGTAGCGACGATAAATAAACGTAAACACACACACAAGTCTTCCGTTTGTGTAATGCTGATAACTGATGGTCCGATAAACATAGGCGTCTCAATTATAGGTTAAAACTGTTGCGTTAGTTAGTGCAGACCGACCTGTCCTTGTCGCCGGTAATACGACTATTCATAAGGCAAAGCCTATTATTGTAAACACGTAACTATCAACGGTAGATGCTTGGGTATATTAACAAGTGTCCATAATCCGGGGGGCGGGGGCTCTTCTTGGCCGACAACATGAGTGAGGGTGTGGCATGGCCTATGCAAATCGGTCTCAACTTTAGACGGATAGGTCAAAGCCCTTGGTAAAACATCACATGATCTATATTCGGACTGATAATGAAAATTGTTATCACCTATTTTCACTATAATTATACTGTTATTTTCTGGACGCAGTTATACTAAAGATATTTTACAACCTCCGCCCCGACGCCAGTTACGAAATAAATTAAACTTAGCACTTAACACTGGGAGGATTTACCAAATGTATAGCCTAATCTAGACTGAAATGATGAAACACATACCCTACTCTAGACGTGAAATGGTGAAAAACATACCCACAGTATAGACTGAAATGGTGAAACACATACCCACAGTATAGACTGAAATGGTGAAAAACATACCCACAGTATAGACTGAAATGGTGAAAAACATACCCACAGTATAGACTGAAATGGTGAAACACATACCCACAGTATAGACTGAAATGGTGAAACACATACCCTACTCTAGACGTGAAATGGTGAAAAACATACCCACAGTATAGACTGAAATGGTGAAAAACATGCCTATTGTCTAGACTGAAAGGGTGAAAAACATACCAAAAGGAAATACTGTAATGGTGAAACACATACCCTACTCTAGACTGAAAGGGTGAAAAACATACCCATAGTATAGACTGAAATGGTGAAACACATACCCTACTCTAGACTGAAAGGGTGAAAAACATACCCATAGTATAGACTGAAATGGTGAAACACATACCCTACTCTAGACTGAAAGGGTGAAAAACATACCCACAGTATAGACTGAAATGGTGAAACACATACCCTACTCTAGATTGAAATGGTGAAAAACATACCCACAGTATAGACTGAAATGGTGAAACACATACCCTACTCTAGACTGAAAGGGTGAAAAACATACCCATAGTATAGACTGAAATGGTGAAAAGCATGCCTATAGTCTAGACTGATATGGTGAAAAACACGCCCTGTTCTAGGCTGAAATGGAGAAAAACATGCCCTACTCTAGACTGAAATGGTGAAACACATACCCTACTCTAGACGTGAAATGGTGAAAAGCATACCCATAGTATAGACTGAAATGGTGAAAAGCATGCCTATAGTCTAGACTGAAATGGTGAAAAGCATGCCTATAGTCTAGACTGAAATGGTGAAAAGCATGCCTATAGTCTAGACTGAAATGGTGAAAAGCATGCCTATAGTCTAGACTGAAATGGTGAAAAGCATGCCTATAGTCTAGACTGAAATGGTGAAAAATACGCCCTGCTCTAGGCTGAAATGGTGAAAAACATGCCTCTACTCTATGACTCTATGAAAATCCTACTTATAATCTATGTATTATGTAACACATATCCCTTTACTCCTCATTTGCTAATTCTGTAGTTGTAATGTGTTTGTAATTGTATATACAGCAATAAAATATTATCAAATAAAAGCATACACATTAACCATTACTTAAGAAGTTCACACACTAACAGAGCGTATCAATAAAGTGAAGCATCTATAATTATATGCAAATAATACATACCAAAGTGAGTTGAATCCGCACAAAGGTTAGCGTTAGAATGAATAGTTACAAACTGTGTCATTACCTATCTATGTTAATTTTCAAAAATCAAACATGTCATACACGGATGTTTGATTTTTGTAGAGATAACGACCTGGCGAGGAAAGTATGTACACCATAAGAATGTCATTTTGAAATAGCTGTGAGGTAATTGCGTGTCAGTGTCGTTTCCAAATCTTAGTTTATACAAAGTTATTTTAGCTCGATTGCGAATCAAGTTCATACAACTTATATTAATCACTCTCGAGACCTCATTCCTGGTGGAATCCATCGCCACGAGGGAGAGAAAAAGAGGCAACGTGGACTTTAAATGCCTTGCCTAAGGGCACAATCGTAACGGCTCCAGTGGGGCTCGACCTTCATGTCTTTCGCACATGAAGCGAACGCGCTACGACGACTTCCTTAGTTGGTAGATAACTGTCCCTTTTTCCTAGCAGCAACTACAACACAGTGTAATAGTCAATAAATTGTTTTTGTTAAAAGTCGAATCTGTATGCGTATGCGCGTGCGTGCATGTTGCGTGTGTTATTAGTTTAAACATATTTTATTCAGAAAATAACATATAAGAATAAAGTGTTACAAGAGAAATAATTTGGATTGGAAAACAAGCATATTAAAATGCTTATACAAATTCCTTTCCATAGTGGAGTTTGCAAACATATAAATTTAACACATTAGAGCCAATGTATGGTAGGTATTGTTTGAGCATTGGATAGGTTTAATTCTATATAGTTCAAACCTGATACTGAATTTTAATGCACACGGTGACTAATTGTTATCCTGATTCAATGCATTAATTAGTGTTAGTTTATAACATTAGTAGAACATACTAGGTACTGTCTCACACGCTGCATAGATAGGGGGTCGGACATTTGATGGGAAATGACTAGATCTCGAAGCGCTTAGTTGCTGCTATGAAGCCTTGGACTCGTAGGAAGATGTGTTTATTGACTTCGAATGTAAGTCGGTCATCACCGTACAGTAGATTATTTAACGTATGTGCACATGGGAGATCGTGAAGATAGTGTTGGCGCAATGCATGGTATCTTGGACATTGCAACATTGCGTGTGTTATTGGTTGCCCATATGAGAGACGCCTCCTGAAGAGATTAGTCATTTTAGATTGTTGGGGGCTAGTGTAATGATACAGACAGAAAACCATTCCAAAGTAGCATCTGGTTCTTTTACGTGCACGGTGTAAAGCCCCGACAGGATACCTCGGTGTTAAGTCCCACCTGAAAGACTGTTAATAGTATTAGGGTCAGACGGGGGATCGAACCTGCGATCCTTGGATTCGCAGTCCAGCGTGTTAACCACTGGACTACTGGCCCGTCTGTTGACATGCCAATATGCTACATTTCGTTTCATCTGATACCCCATTCCTGCTGTTCCGTATTTCGTGGATATAAGTTTTAATTAGTTATTAATTTTAAAATGCATCGGCCTGCATACATGAATTAACCAGTTAACGAAACATGGTGTCTCCTTGGATAATAACCAGCCAGGCCTCTGTTTCCCTACACAATGTTTTATATTACAGTATGACATTCCAATTCTAGTCACACCAGTGTGTCTCTGATGAGGAAATGGTGCAATAATTATACACCTTAAGCAAATGTCAATTCAACCTGCAACCAATCACCCCATCGGCTGACGTGCAGAATCCTGTGACATATGCATATATGATCAGTATGTTTTTAATGTTAATTCTATAGCCTAGAGCTATTTGATATGCATTTTGGAAACCCACCTCCTAAGTACCACACGTGTATATCAAGAGCTAACTCCGTCAACGAGAATGTAGTCCTGTGGATTACGGAAATCAACATGCATGTACGTGTATATATAAGTTGTACGGCAGTCGCCAGATCGGACAGGTGGGTTTTCTCCGGGTATTTCGGTTTCCTCCCACAAGAATGACCACATATACGCTTTCATCCGCGCAAACGAAAGTGAATAATATAAGTTGTTATCGCAATCGTCGTAAAATAAATAACGTTTAAAGTTTACCCAATCCATTTCAGAGAGTGCTATACAAACTGCCTCAGAATGTACAGACGTATACTGTTGAGTCACAGACCAATAATATTCCAGCTATATGTTATGAGGTATTAAAATTAACCAAGACAAGACGAACAATGTCGCAATAACATGAAAATTGGTATAGCATGCTTACCGCGCAGAGCTCCAGCTAATAAAGAAAATATAATTTCCGATGTAACGTGTCAAAAGACCCCTTAAGGATTTAATAACTCGTATCTCGTGAAGTATTGTTGATTGGATCCTAAGAGTGGTACACTATTGAAGCGAATATATAGGAAAGGCAACTTTCAAATAACAGACGGATCTGTAGTCCAGTGGTAGCACGCTGGACTGGTAATCCAGGGATCGCAGGTTCGATCCCCCGTCTGACCCTAATAAAATTAACAGTCTTTCAGATGGGACGTTAAACCGAGGTCTCGTGTCGGTGCTTTACACCGTGCACGTAAAAGAACCAGAGGAGATTCTGGAATTGGTCTCTGTCTGTATCATGCACTATCCTCCAAAATCTAAAATAACTAATCTCTTCAGGAGGCGTCGCTCATATGGGCAACCGGTAGCGACGATAAATAAACGAAAAAATCACATGCACACAGCTAGGTGACTGTGTTACAGATACAACCCATATCAGAAGACCGTGTTGACATCCAGTGGTATGGATCTGAGAGTAGAATGTAACACATCCATACGTGTGGTCTGCATACACGCCAATGATACAATGGTATACCGAACGGCTGCGTGAGAACTTACTTCCAGGTGAAAATAAACCTTAACAGCAGCCACAATACACTGTTGACAGGCTACGGGAATTTAAAGCAGAATAAGCAATTAGTGGCAATAAGGTAGATGATGTCTTCATCCATTTAATCATTCTTTATTGCGGAATATTTCCGATTGCTCCCAACTGATCGTTATTAAAACACATGCTGTGGCATTCCATCTCGCAAACACTTGCTGCAACCACTGTGTCTGGTAAATCCTTAATTTAATGTGCATACATGCCCACAGCCAATAGGTGTAGGGCATCATTAATTTGTTATTGTATAATTGTGTGTACGTACATTTGTTCATTCCAATGATTGTTCGGTACTATAATATGCAATTACTATATAGAATTACTATAGAAATGGGTTCATAGGAAAATGATGCGTAAAATCTTTATCTCAACCAGCCGATCAGAATATAGTATCAACCACGCATAACGCGCCTTCATCACTTGCTCCGCCCAGGGTTAGGGTTATGTTCAAAACGCGCGGTTGATGTCATTATTCAGTTGGGTGGTTGAGAAAAAAGGCTTACCAAAATGATGCCTCAACCTGACAGCCTTATCGTGACACATATATATTCCTACGCACTATATATATAGGATTTGACGAGTTTTGGAAAGGTGCTATTAAGTGAGCATCTTGGCGAGCTTAATAGCAAATATCCGAAACGAGTTTCACAAAATATGGTATGAAATCACTGTTTGATCACATTATTACAGTAACAACAACAATAAATTAAATTTTGAAGAACAAATACGTTTCTGTTTGCAAGTATACCTATGAGCCTTATTACATTATTATCCGTACGCCGTAGTAAATAGTCCCTGATAATCAAACAATCTCACGCAAGTAACCGACACGATATGTTTAATCACTGTATTCCCTTAGTACATATTTAGTATTTCAGTGATCTAAGCAGTTGAATTTCAACAAATAAAAGCATGAACACAAACTACATGTATTTGTCGAATGTGTATTGCAAGCTGTCGATGTCATGCCGCGGCCAATCAGAATCCGCCCAGGTGTTATTACACGTGTGGACATATAACGTAGCATTTAGTCATATATAAGGCCTTGGTCGGATTTGGAATCGAATGGTCCCTGGTTCGATACTCGGTCAGGCCATGTATGTAGTGTCATTGAGCAAGGCACCTCCCACACATTGCTTAGTACTGGTTAACCACTTAGGTCGACTAAGCCTGCCCATGGTAAACATGTCTAGGTCCCCGCAAGGGGTTTGACATTAATGGAACATACATACATACAACCGCTTAGGTCGGCTAAGCCTGTCCAGGAAAACATGCCTAGGTCCCCGCAAGGGGTTTGACATTAATGGAACATACATACATACAACCGTTTAGGTCGGCTAAGTCTGTCCAGGAAAACATGCCTAGGTCCCCGCAAGTGGTTTGACATTAATGGAACATACATACATACATACATACATACATACATACATACATACAACCGCTTAGGTCGGCTAAGCCTGTCCAGGAAAACATGCCTAGGTCCCCGCAAGGGGTTTGACATTAATGGAACATACATACATACAACCGCTTAGGTCGGCTAAGCCTGTCCAGGAAAACATGTCTAGGTCCCCGCAAGGGGTTTGACATTAATGGAACATACATACATACATACAATAAATCAGAACATATTCTTCATGTTAAATAATGTTTTGTGTTTATTTAAATGATGCACATACATAATATTACAATGTATAAATGAACAACAATATAAATGGAAGTTTCCGGTATATGCATAGTCGACGCCATGCTCGCATGCAATACATATATGCATTATTTGACAATTGTATATACTATCGAGCACTGTATGGTGTTATATAATCCTCCATGCGTGCACATGCGTTGTCAATACATTTTGCAATTACTTAAATACCGAACATTACTGTTTCCATCAGACAAAATTGTATAAAACATTGATCATATCCTGTTATGCGTTGTCAATACATTTTGCAATTACTTAAATACTGAAACTGTTTCCATCAGATAATATTGTATAAAACACGTGATCATATCCTGTTATGCGTTGTCAATAAATTTGGCAATTACATAAATACTGTTACTGTTTTCATCAGACAAAATTGTATAAAACACGTGTACATTGATTATATCCTGTTTAACCAACTTGCTTTGAAGCAGTTCAACCGTAATAAGTATATCAATATAAACCACATACATATATAGTATTCATCTTCCACAGAATAAATATTGTTCTGAAGGCAGTATGGGCAATATAGGTAGTCACGGTCTATCTGTGAGTGCCTTCCCCCTCTCAATCATAAGATTATGACCAGAGCATCTGAAGATGTTTGACAGATGTCTGTGACGCATATATTGTAACTCGAGCGTCAAGTATCAAGAAGCATTTTAAAGTGTCTGTAATGAAATGCCGTTGATAAAGAGTCAATATGTGCCTGTATTGTGTGGATGGCAGAGTCTTTTAATCGATTTGTGAACTGTCTGTAAAACATTCCCGTATCATCAATGTCTTGAACAATCCACACATATCCAAATCCGTTCTCGAATAGTAATTGTTTGATTCGTGTTGCCCATGTTCGTCTTCCAGATTCATCAGTATGTTTAACATTATATGTTTTGGATATCTACCATTAGTCATTTGGAGTAGCTTGCTCAAATGATGAATACATCTTGACAGACAGTGTATTAATATTGGATACCAGCCACACTCGCTTAAAGCAAGAAGTTTGCAACTGACTGGTTGAGACCACATATACGTTTGCAAAATTTAACGTATATGTACTATTT
The DNA here is from genome assembly GCA_014843695.1 of Archivesica marissinica. NCBI lineage: Eukaryota > Metazoa > Mollusca > Bivalvia > Venerida > Vesicomyidae > Archivesica > Archivesica marissinica. Next base: position 25,153,690 of record CM026395.1, on the reverse strand, counting down.
CTGTACACTCAGAGTATTGGTACCGGTACCCCCATATATCAGAAGCGTAGCACAATATAGTTTGGACTATGTAGTCGAATAATTTCAAAGCATCTGGAGTCTGAAAGTATCCAAAGTGTTTCTGAAATTTAAAGATGGTTGCTACTGCTTCTGATGCCTGCTTCACTATGGTTTATCGTCATAGTCCAACACATCTTAGGCGTGTAGAATGCACCTAAGTACTTGTAGTATGGTGCCACTTCAATGTGGTTAATCTGTCTCTGTAAATTAATACACGTATCAGCAAAACTTGACACATAGTCGGCAAACAAATGCGTATAGATTACAGTCACATCGGACACATATTCCATGGGCAGAATTTGTTCTTAAAGAAGTTCTGTATTTTTATAGTACTTACAACTGGTATAAACAATTCAACTCCACTTACGGCCCAAATAAGGCTGGTTGCGCGGGTTAGGCAGCCAGTTCCTGCATTGCTGTACCACACATTCAAGCATCAGTTCCCTCTTATGCCAAGTACAGTCTCCTCTTCTAGCCGCTACTTTTCTCTCTATATATCTGACATCTTTCCATGCGCCACAATTATATAGCATTGCCCAAAACCTCCTGTATAGAAGCTTTCTCTCATGTGAATTTAGATTATGCGGTGGACGATTATTAGCAGGCCACCAAAGTTGTTTGTTCTGTTCATTTATTATGCAAGGGGAACACAAGCACAGTGGACACTCAGCAACACCTTCAGCATGCTGAGGCATAGGGGGAGGTACGTAAGCAGCCTCTGCAACGGGCATGGCGGTGGCTGTTTCTTCTATTTCCATCTCTACGTCCCAGTTCTTATTTTGCAAGAAAGTCAGCAATTCTTTTCTCTGCTCATCAGTTACATACATTGTTATTTTACTCAATGGCATCTTGTAGAAATCGGCAGAATATGTGTAATACTCGTATGTTCAAGAGATTATAATTATAATATTATACATGTACTCATAGCATTCACTGATTATTATGTAGCATCAATATCGGTAAACACACACTGACACAGAGAAATATTTAAAATATAACAGAAAACTTGCGAATAATACTGTAGATATATAATTAAATGAAGTATGAAGGTTACCATATAACGAACACATATAGTTTATTCATATAAATACATACATATTATATACATGCATACAAATTATCAGTCTCAGTGATTACGCTACGGCTGATGAGGCACCTACATAACATGTAATCTATGTCCCTGGGCTGATCTGGATTATGTAGTTTGAATACTCATAACTATCAATTTTCTTTACAATCAATAATATACGTTTACTTAAATTGTCAGGGCCTCATTTTGACTAATTCTCAGCTCACAGAGTGATCGTGCATATTAACCGTTAGAAAATACCTACATACGCCAAAGTATACTGAATGTACTGCTACATTGTTGATACAAGCCACTAATCACATGGAACAGGTAGTAAAGTATAAATCTTTACAATTGGACGGGGTCAAACTGCAGGCCTTTAAGTAGCAAACCCCACCAAATAATAAACGAGGCGCTTGGGACTCAATGTGTCATATGCATGTTCATAAACGATTACGACTACCTATTAATAAATGAGGACTGCGATGCATGTTGTTTGTTCGGGTTTTACGCCAGCAATTTAGTAAACTTTGGGTGACCTCCCTTTGATAAAAACCGCCATTTATAATTTCCTAAAATTTGACCTACATCCCTTTGATATATACCACCATTTGTAATTTCGCACTTTTTTATTGTTTTCCGCACATACTTATGCTATACAATAACTCTCTCCATATATTTCAATTGGTAATTGGAAGGAAATGCATATAGATGCAGTTTCATTGACTTTGAAGAGAGATGCAGCTTATTTACTGACGTGAATGTAAAGTTGTTTCCAACTTTCAGTGGTTGAGGTCATATTGCTTGTCAGCATATCGAGACAGAGGTTCGATTCTCACCACATTTTCTACATCTGGCCACCAGCAAGTTCATGGATGGAGAGGGGGTATATAATACTATATATAGTGTTGATTGTATTTCGCACAGCAGCTACAGGCGGATCTGTTGTCAGTGATAACAGGCTGGACTGGTAATCCAGTGAGCGCAGGTTCGATCTCCCGTCTAACCATTATAAAATTAAGTCTTTCAGATGGGACGTTAAACATAGGTCTTGTGTCGGTGTTGTACTCTGTGCACGTAAAAGAACCAGATGAGACTCTGGAATGGGTCTCTCTGTATCATTGCACTATCCTCCAAAATCTCTTTAGGAGGCGTTGCTCATATAGCAACCGGTAGCGACAATAAATAAACGTAAAACACACACAACAGCTAAACCATTGATGAGATCCAACATTGAACAAGCTTACATTTACCTTTAATCCATTTATATATATTATATTTCGGGTTTTACGCCTGCATCAGCACCATTTTGGGCTATATCGCCGGCGGGCAGTTTACCTAACAACACCTTTCCTGGGCAGGCTCCAGCAGTTAACCAGTTCTTGGGTGCACCAACTTCCGTAAGAAACTGCCAACTTTTTCATATAAATGACACGGTCTGAGCGGGGCTCGAACCCGTGACCATCAGTGACGATAGGTTACAGTGGTATACAAGTCAGCGACCGTAACCACTCGACCACGGAGGCGGACTTTAATCCATTTAAATAATCAAGCTCTACAGTTCAGACAGCTGTAGATGACCCTATCAAGCTACGTTAGTATCTTGCATTCCACCCAATGAAACCACATACAACAAATAGTCTTTACCGAGAACAGTTGATACAATTAACTCTTTCAACACCAAGTAACTGACATGGACTGGTCCATGATATTCTTAGACCAATAAATGAATAAGAAAATTACATTCGGACCAGTTCATTTATCAAGTTGGGTAATTTTGTCTAAAATTAGTAATACTACTTGCAAAAAGTGCAGATCCTGATGAGACGGCTCGTGACGAGCCGGCTCATCTGGATCTACACTTTTTGTAAGCCTATAAATAGAGGTATGTGGTGTTGAAAGGGTTAACAATGCAAATATGTGTTCCAGTGCATCAAATTTCAACATTAAAGTCGATCTGTTGTATCGGGTTATATGGGTATACATTTGTATATTACAATTACTGACAGATGACACTTGGTCACCAGGTAGTGAGCGAAAACATTTCGGGCTACCGTAAACCAAAACATACCAGGTAGCGAGCTAAAAAATGTGGGGCTACCTTAACCCTTTCAACACTACAGGCCTCTAAATAGACTTACAAAAAATGTAGATCCAGATGAGCCGGCTCATGACGAGCCGTCTCATCAGGATCTGCACTTTTTGCCAGTAATAATAATTATTATTTTTAGATAAAATTACCCATTTGGATAAATGAACTGGTCCAAAGGTAATTTTCTTATTAATTTATTGGTCTAAAAATATCATGCACCAGTCCATGTCAGTTACTTGGGGTTGAATGGGTTAAACCAAAAACACAATCAACTATCATTTTCCGATTTATTTAAAGCGATTACATACAATACATGATTTGATGCTTGTCTGTGACGTCCTCATTATGATACTAAACACAGGTAATTACAGAGACCGCAACTAACAACCTGGTGTATATGCTGAAATAGATCATTCCAAATTGTGCAGGTTACATTTCATTACCAATTAAATAAGCCAAACAATTAAAAACATGATGTGTTTGAAAATTGCTATGGTTTCATGCAAGCAGACAGTGATTGCACCAAATATCTGTGTAATAAGAATGAGAAATAAAAAAGGGCATACAGCCCTTAATTCCCTTACTTAGAATGTGCTGCCGGTCATGATAGTCCAGCTGCTGGTTATTACAAATCATGCCTGGCAGTCTTACCATCCATTATGCAATAACAAATAATCATGAATTTTATTAAAATTTCAAACATCATCAGAGAACAATTATGGCTTTATGATACTAGTCTGATCCTACGCGACATCTACACTTGCATTGTCGACATCTACACTTGCATTGTCGACATCTACACTTGCATTGTCGACATCTACAATTGCATTGTCGACATCTATACTTGCATTGTCGACATCTACACTTGCATTGTCAACATCAATACTTGCATTGTCGACATTTACACTTGCATTGTCGACATCTACACTTGCATTGTCAACATCTATACTTGCATTGTCGACATTTATACTTGCATTGTCGACATCTACACTTGCATTGTCGACATCTACACTTGCATTGTCGACATCTGCACTTGCATTGTCGACATCTATACTTGCATTGTCGACATCTACACTTGCATTGTCGACATCTACACTTGCATTGTCAACATCAATACTTGCATTGTCGACATCTACACTTGCATTGTCGACATCTACACTTGCATTGTCGACATCTACACTTGCATTGTCGACATTTATACTTGCATTGTCGACATCTACACTTGCATTGTCGACATCTACACTTGCATTGTCGACATCTGCACTTGCATTGTCGACATCTATACTTGCATTGTCGACATCTACACTTGCATTGTCAACATCTACACTTGCATTGTCGACATCTACAATTGCATTGTTGACATCTACACTTGCATTGTCAACATCTATACTTGCATTGTCGACATCTACACTTGCATTGTCGACATCTACACTTGCATTGTAACAATGTTATCAATTGTATGTACAATATTATTAAATCCCATCTGAATTTATAGAAGTTTGGTATATTTAGTTTCAGATTTTGGTGTATATGCAATTATTCATATTTTGCTTTCCAATGTAATATACAAATTTATCAGTGAAATAAAATGTGTTAGTTTAAACATTATTTATTTCAGTATTTTTACATGTAATCAAGAAATGAACAGTTTACACATAATTTAACAGCAGTAGACTGAAAGGAATTAGAACAAAAGAAAACTTATATAGTTCTTGAACACAGTGGAATAACCCATTTTATTTCTCACTGCTTTGTATGTGTAGTACCTAGTCACTGCATGGTGAAATATTGTCAACGCAAACATTTTCCGACTCAAGCTGTTAGTGAAATAATTTATGACATCATTAATCGTCATCTAAGCACCACATTCTGGGCCATTTAGCGCATGCACGGTTGCATCGTTTTCCATCATAAAAAACACTTCTGCCTAAAATAAAAAGATTATTTGTTTGCTTAAGTTTAATAATCTAATATTTCACTGATGAATATAGAAAGCGATTATTATCACACTCAGCAGCTGGATCCACTTGTGATAATGATGCTTTTAAATGTTCACTCGGCGAAATATAATTTGATCATTCACTGAAACAAACAAATATCCACAATATTATTCAAGCTGCATTATGCTTATGATCATAAGCGTAAATACTTTCGGACTCGGATTTGTCAACATAGCGCCAAATTTATTTTTTAGTATGCTATCATTGTCTTCAATCAAGAAAACACACAAACAGGCATATAAACATTGCTGATTTGCGCGGCTGATCAAATAAAAAAACTCACTCGGTGAACATTGAAAGGTAACATTGTCACTCTTTGCTATCGACGCTCGTGAAAATACTGCTTTAAATGTGTACTTGGTGGAAGTATAATTGCACTGTACACAGAGGTAAATAACCTCTATACAGTTACGAAGTACAACAAATACTGTACTAAATCCCATATCTGATTTCTTCTTTTTTTTTAAATTTTAAAATGTGTGGCTTTATTTTTTGTTTTTTTAAAAACTTTATTTTATTTTACAACGATTGCGAAGCGCAAGTTTTAACAACTTATATTAATCACTCTCATTGGCGCGGATGAAAGCGTAAATGTGGTCAGTCATGTGGGAGGAAACCAGAGAAAAAACCCACCTGTCTGAACTGGCGATCATCGTACCATCTCACATACTTCCCAGTCCGAGGATCGAACCCGGTCGCATTGGTGAGAAGCAAGCGCGCTAACCACTGCGCTAATCGGACAGCCTTTATTTTTTCTGTATGACCCGAGATTTAGTAATTATTTGGTTTGCAAGAATAGTTGTTCTGAATTCAAGGCGACTATATGAAGTACTTTGACAGATATTGAAGAACGGAGACGGTAATACAGCGCGTCAAACATAAACTCGCACAAAACAAAACCTGGTGGTGAAACAAAACCATAATCCGACTGTAGAAATGTCTATATAATGGATTTATACACATGACAATATCATACAAAACAGGTCATAGAATTCAGGGCCGAAGCTCGAGGGAGATTTGGGAGAACTACTAGAAGTCTCCTTCAGCAGCCTCACTTCTCCCTATTTTCAGTCGAGGTAGAAGGTTTTATAGAGAATATATAGTGGGAAATTTCTCCCTTTTTAAAGATCTAGCTAACGCCCTAGAATTACATTAATTGTGGTTCCAAGATTATCTAGAATTACACTCATTGTGGTTCCAAGGTTATCTAGAATTACACTCATTGTGGTTCCAAGGTTATCTAGAATTACACTCATTGTGGTTCCAAGGTTATCTAGAATTACACTCATTGTGGGTCCAAGGTTATCTAGAATTACACTCATTGTGGTTCCAAGGTTATCTAGAATTACACTAATTGTGGTTCCAATGTTATCTAGAAATACACTAATTGTGGTTCAAAGGTTATCTAGAATTACTCATTGTGGTTCCAAGGTTATCTAGAATTACACTCATTGTGGTTCCAAGGTTATCTAGAATTACACTCATTGTAGTTCCAAGGTTATCTAGAATTACACTCATTGTGGTTCCAAGGTTATCTAGAATTACACTCATTGTAGTTCCAAGGTTATCTAGAATTACACTCATTGTGGTTCCAAGGTTATCATTTATAATGGTATGGTTCCAAATCTACTACATATACTATATGCTTGCGAAATCTGGGTTTCCAGAAATTGCCTAAATTGTCCCTACTGCAAAAAGGAGAACTGGTTAATATACATAATATACATGTAAGTGGTATTATGTGAGGTCACCAAACTTGGTCCTATGTTCACTTCTACTAACGACACGCTGGACACAAATACATCTGCACAACGATCAAAACACTCTTAAAGTAATATGCTTGCAGGACATTTCTAACAATTAAATTCTAAAATGCCACAAGTGTGAATACAGTACTAAGATTTATCACTGCATGCATTTCTAAAAATAAATTTCTGGAGAAGGTCAATTAATATTATTTTTAAAACTTGTCCCAAACCGTTTTCATGACAAATGCAATTATCTACGATAAATTGGAGCTAAAAATAGAAGTTACTGTTGACTTTACTTTAATTGTTGTATGCAGTTATGTCATAATTTTGAACACATTTTTGTATTGCAGCCTGGTTAGATTTGAATACATTTGTTGCATTAACCGATGAATTGCCTACTACAGGTATTATGCCATAAGTCAAGTTGAACCAGGGATCATTCTAGAGGGCGATGTGGGCGAAATAGTTGCCCTAGGGACCCTGACATCGCCCTCTGGGGGCCCCACGTCTCCCTAACAAAAAAAAAATAGTTTTTGGTTTTTACGATTTTCAAACAAAATGTTGTCTAGTAAGATTGGCCCATTATAAAGCACTCCTTCTATTCAAATGTTGTATTTAATGGTTGTACTGTGCATTTTAAGTTTTTAACCCTATTTTGCAGAAGTATATTAAAGAACACAATTTAAGGAAGCGATCACGCGCTTGCTCACTTCTCCCAAAAATTCTGACCTAGAATGAACCCTGAGTCAACACTACCCACCAAATAAAAGAATACAAGTATTAGAACTACTACTATACATTTTCAACAATAAGTGTAAAATTGATCTGGTATTTTATCAACACATTATTTGATATCATGCAAATTACAGTGACAGTTTCTCGAATGCTGTAGAATTCTCATAGGTTGATCAATAAATATCTTGTCAGACATCTGCTTTAATTCACGAGTGCTGATTCGACGCAATGTTGTAAGACTTTGGTTTCCCCAACTAAAATTAGAAATAGGCTTTTGATTGGTTGGGAACTAGAGCAAATTATAATGACGGCTATTTCAAAATGAAACTGTTTTGTATATTACTGATGCCGTCGCCCTTATTGGCAATAAATATTAGATATATAAATTCTTCAGTTCTAGAAAGTCCAGGTTTTGTCTGCACGCTTCTTTTTGGTGGGTGGTGTATTAAAAAATACCAGAATTTGGGACTGAAAATGCAGACAGATATAGTATGCCCTTTATGCGATATAAAACAAACTAAACGTGTACATGCGTATAACAAGCAAAGCAATTATCATAGACTGTGTGCCGAATAAATAAACAAAAGGTACCCAAATATACTGTAATATAGTAAGGAGCAGAACTCCATGGATTTATCGCATCCGGCCTACCGGTATTTAGTAAAATTGCTACATGCGTAGAGCATATCATTTCACATACATGTATTACATGCATTTACACACATGGGCTAAGCTGATCAAACTACAAATGTTTGAAATCTGATCAGTATAGTTACACATAATATGCTTACCTATTTTCAAACATCTCGTGTCACTTTAAAACACAAAATTAGACCTTGATGGGATTGTTTTCATTTCATGAAATCTTTTTTAATTCTGTGAGACTTAATTAATTAAGGAAAACGTTTCTTGTGCCTGGACTGTGGTGCTGATAAACTAAGTAGCCATGGTTCACGTGCCAAGGTGCCCCTGGAAGCACAACAATCTGGCACATTTACCAGGATTATATGATAAATGTAAAACTGGATATCCCCACACGCAGAAGTTATACAGGGAAACATGACCGGAGAGAGAGATATATACATGTATATATATAGATACATGTATATAGATTAGATTACTTTGTATATTCACATTTATCCAGTCCCTTATAGACGAGTGTATATAGTTAAATGTCTCCAGTTTTACACACGCAATATATATCCCTCCATTGTAATTCAGGAATGTTTAGGAAATACAAACACAGTTATTTCATCAACTTTTTGGGTGTAATTAGAGAAATATTTAGATATATGATATTTATGCACGTTTCGGTTGAAACATGTTACATGTATATACTTCAACATTTGACATTTATTGGCGATTCAGATGTAGGAAATACTAACATTGTGATTTGTTGCTTTATCAATACTTTGGCTCGCATTTTAACCCATGCTAAATGATGATTGGTCGAACGTAGTATTTGTGTTACCAGCATACCGGTCATATATCGTTGTTCTTCGGTGTCGCATCGTAAATGTAGCAAACAAGTTCTGTAGTTTCGAGTTAAATTCTTTATCCCATGCTAAATGATGATTGGTCGAACGTAGCATTTGTGTTACCAGCATACCGGTCATATATCGCTGTTCTTCGGTGTCGCATCGTAAATGTAGCAAACAATTTCTGTAGTTTCGAGTTAAATTCTTTATCCCATGCTAAATGATGATTGGTCGAACGTAGCATTTGTGTTACCAGCATACCGGTCATATATCGCTGTTCTTCGGTGTCGCATCGTAAATGTAGCAAACAATTTCTGTAGTTTGGTTTTTTTTTGTTGTGTTGGTGGTGTTTGTGTTGTGGTTTTGTGTTTTGGTGTGTGTTGTGTTTTGTGTTTGAGTTAAATTCACAAAGTGACATATTCACATTTTAACGTTATTTTCGTTAATTACTACTGATATCAAATGTAGATCTAACAAAGAATTACAAGTATTTTTCAATTATGTGTGATGTCATAATTGTGATGTCAGCAATGGTATGTTTCCGACCATCCCCCTAACATTGCGATTCATTCTTGGTATATTCTATACCATCTTGGACAAATTGTCAAATTTTAAATTGGCCACGCTTTGATACCACAATTGGTATATTTCATGCCATTTTGGAAATATTTTATACCATGTTTTATAACAAATATGGTAACGCATTCACAAATGTATGACTTTATGATTAGCAAAAACGTGACGTTGTAAATTAAACTCAATCTACGGTAGAGGTGATTGTCAGTCTATAAACCTCAATATAATTAAATAGTTAACTAAACAGCACTGCTTTATGACCTTAATGTTACATCTTCCACTAACAAGCAATATTTCATTTGACGAATTCCATGTAAAAGTTATTCTTCACAATCATACTACCAGATTGTGCATAACGACATCAAGCATTTCCTGGAGCTATCATGAATCTATATAGGAGAGCCGCTGCTATTGCAATTCCGAGCGGTATCAACCATCCAGAGAGACTGCTGAAATATACACAACAAATGCACAGTCATTATGATTTTCAAATTTTATAAGTACATTCACTATGGTAATGGACTAATGTTTCCGAGGGTTTATCAACCATCCATATATAACACAGTTAGGACAGTGTGGTATTTATCTATAAATAATATACAGTCTACATCCGCTATGTCAAAGTCGGTTATCTCGAAATCGGATCAAAGTCCCGTTTCTGACACTATCATTTTACACATAACCGGCTCTGTTTCGTTAAGTCAAACTTCGGTTAGGTTGAAGTATTTTGTTCGGTCTGACAGAATTCGACATAACGGATGTAAACTGTACAGTGTATTTATATAACACAGTTAGGAAGTGTGGTATCTATCTATCTATAATGTAGTGTATTTATATAACACAGTTAGGAAGTGTGGTATATATCTATAATGTACAGTGTATTTATATAACACAGTTAGGAAGTGTGGTATCTATCTATATAACACAGTTAGGAAGTGTGGTATCTATCTATATAACACAGTTAGGAAGTGTGGTATCTATCTATCTATAATGTACAGTGTATTTATATAACACAGTTAGGAAGTGTGGTACCTATCTATCTATAATGTAGTGTATTTATATAACACAGTTAGGAAGTGTGGTACCTATCTATCTATAATGTAGTGTATTTATATAACACAGTTAGGAAGTGTGGTATCTACCTATCTATAATGTACAGTCTATTTATATAACACAGTTAGGAAGTGTGGTATCTATCTATCTATAATGTACAGTGTATTTATATAACACAGTTAGGAAGTGTGGTATCTATCTATCTATAATGTAATGTATTTATATAACACAGTTAGGAAGTGTGGTACCTATCTATCTATAATGTACAGTGTATTTATATAACACAGTTAGGAAGTGTGGTATCTATCTATAATGTAGTGTATTTATATAACACAGTTAGGAAGTGTGGTACCTATCTATCTATAATGTAGTGTATTTATATAACACAATTAGGAAGTGTAGTACCTATCTATCTATAATGTACAGTGTATTTATATAACACAGTTAGGAAGTGTGGTACCTATCTATCTATAATGTAGTGTATTTATATAACACAATTAGGAAGTGTGGTATCTATCTATCTATAATGTAGTGTATTTATATAACACAGTTAGGAAGTGTGGTATCTATCTATCTATAATGTAGTGTATTTATATAACACAGTTAGGAAGTGTGGTATCTATCTATCTATAATGTACAGTGTATTTATATAACACAGTTAGGAAGTGTGGTACCTATCTATCTATAATGTAGTGTATTTATATAACACAATTAGGAAGTGTGGTATCTATCTATCTATAATGTAGTGTATTTATATAACACAGTTAGGAAGTGTGGTATCTATCTATCTATAATGTAGTGTATTTATATAACACAGTTAGGAAGTGTGGTATCTATCTATCTATAATGTACAGTGTATTTATATAACACAGTTAGGAAGTGTGGTACCTATCTATAGTATAGACACACAACACTTTTATAAATTACATCAGGGACTAGTTTATCCTCCAAATTATTTTATTAACAATGCGAAATACTATGTACAGAAGTTATTACATCTCCAGAGTGCAGACAAAGCTTTACCATTAATGTATTCCCAAAACAATAATTGGTTTAACCTGATTTGTTGCCAGTATAAACTGTCTGGCTTAAAGCAGCATTATATCGTAATAAAGGATGTTTTTGGTAAAGTATAAATACTAATGTGTGTGTGTTTACAAAAATCGAAATAGTCGCTCAGAAACGATAACATTCAAATAAATATAAACCGTCGTATACGCGAATTTGTTTATCAACAAACGAAATGTAAACACGCACAGCGCGCATGCGTGAAACAACAGCGGATATGCCATGTTTGTTTTCAATATTGCCGAAGGAGGACGATGCATTCCGAAGCAAATCAGGTTCCGATTGTAAACATGTGCGCGTGACCGACCGACTCGGAAAATCCTACTTTCGGTTTCGAGTTTGTTTTATCACAAAAAAACACTGTTTACTAATTGAACATAAATATACAAATTATAATTTAGAATGTGTAGCAGCATTGCTACCCATACGTAAAATTTGAATTTTTCAAATAGCTTTTATTTCATACGATGTAATGCTGCTTTAAGCATCTATAGTATATATATTTTTGTTCTCTAGTAGGAATGGTCAGCAAGAAAGATTTTGTTTGCTTTTTGGAGTTTAACGTCGGTCAAACAGCTTAGGTCATATGGCGACTTGGTAGCAAAGATTGGTGGAGGAAGACCCACGGGTGCCCCTTTGTGCAGTATTTCCGGCACGGGTAGGCATACAGGCAGAACCACCTACCTTCCACAAGCCAACTGGATATTTCCTCACATGAGATATTTCACCCCCCCCCCCCCCAGTGGGATTCCAACTAGCAGTGATGAGAGGCGAGTGATTTGATGTCATTTAACATTGCGTAATCAAAACTGGAACAATGAGTTATCAAATTTAGAATATAGAGCACATTCTAGAGGGCGATTTGGGCGAAATAGTCACCCTAGGGACCCTGACTTCGCCTCCCCCCTGAGGTTCCCACTTCTCCTTAAATAAAAAATGTTATTGCAATTTTCATACCAAATGTTGTCCAATAAGGAACACTGGCCCATTATAAAGCACTCCTATTCACCTGTATTTAATGGCGATACTGTGCATTTTAACCACATTTTGTTGAAATTTATCAATAACACCATTTAAGGATGCAATCGCGCACTTTCTCACTTCTCCTAACCTAGAATGAACCTTGGACGATTTTGACGGCTTATTTTTAGTACAAAATGGCATCCTAGGAAATGTTCGTTCTTTGCAGCCATGGTGGATGCCAGTTAGGCATTTTTAGGAGGCCCCAAAAGTGAGTGGTATTTATTTTTTAAAAATCTGTAAATTGTGGTTCCATGTGTAAAAGTAAGTATTTACCAATAAATTTCACATTATTAGTTACCAACCAATCACACATTATTAGTTACCAATCAATCACACATTATTAGTTACCAATCAATCACACATTATTAGTTACCAACCAATCACACATTATTAGTTACCAATCTTAGTTACCAATCAATCACACATTATTAGTTACCAATCAATCACACAGTATTAGTTACCAATCAATCACACATTATTAGTTACCAATCAATCACACATTATTAGTTACCAATCAATCACACATTATTAGTTATCAATCAATCACACATTATTAGTTACCAACCAATCACACATTATTAGTTACCAATCAATCACACATTATTAGTTACCAATCAATCACACATTATTAGTTACCAATCAATCACACATTATTAGTTACCAATCAATCACACATTATTAGTTACCAATCAATCACACATTATTAGTTACCAATCTTAGTTACCAATCAATCACACATTATTAGTTACCAATCAATCACACATTATTAGTTACCAATCTTAGTTACCAATCAATCACACAGTATTAGTTACCAATCAATCACACATTATTAGTTACCAATCAATCACACATTATTAGTTACCAATCTTAGTTACCAATCAATAACACATTATTAGTTACCAACCAATCACACATTATTAGTTACCAATCAATCACACATTATTAGTTACCAATCAATCACACATTATTAGTTACCAACCAATCACACATTATTAGTTACCAATCAATCACACATTAGTTACCAACCAATCACACATTATTAGTTACCAACCAATCACACATTATTAGTTACCAATCAATCACACATTATTAGTTACCAACCAATCACACATTATTAGTTACCAATCTTAGTTACCAATCAATCACACATTATTAGTTACCAATCAATCACACATTATTAGTTACCAATCAATCACACATTATTAGTTACCAATCTTAGTTACCAACCAATCACACATTATTAGTTACCAATCAATCACACATTATTAGTTACCAATCAATCACACATTATTAGTTACCAACCAATCACACATTATTAGTTACCAACCAATCACACATTATTAGTTACCAATCTTAGTTACCAACCAATCACATATTATTAGTTACCAATCAATCACACATTATTAGTTACCAATCAATCGCACATTATTAGTTACCAATCTTAGTTACCAATCAATCACACATTATTAGTTACCAACCAATCACACATTATTAGTTACCAATCAATCACACATTATTAGTTACCAATCAATCACACATTATTAGTTACCAACCAATCACACATTATTAGTTACCAATCAATCACACATTATTAGTTACCAACCAATCACACATTATTAGTTACCAATCAATCACACATTATTAGTTACCAACCAATCACACATTATTAGTTACCAATCAATCACACATTATTAGTTACCAACCAATCACACATTATTAGTTACCAATCAATCACACATTATTAGTTACCAACCAATCACACATTATTAGTTACCAACCAATCACACATTATTAGTTACCAATCAATCACACATTATTAGTTACCAATCAATCACACATTATTAGTTACCAATCAATCACACATTATTAGTTACCAATCAATCACACATTATTAGTTACCAATCAATCACACATTATTAGTTACCAATCAATCACACATTATTAGTTACCAACCAATCACACATTATTAGTTACCAATCAATCACACATTATTAGTTACCAATCAATCACACATTATTAGTTACCAACCAATCACACATTATTAGTTACCAATCAATCACACATTATTAGTTACCAACCAATCACACATTATTAGTTACCAATCAATCACACATTATTAGTTACCAATCAATCACACATTATTAGTTACCAACCAATCACACATTATTAGTTACCAACCAATCACACATTATTAGTTACCAATCTTAGTTACCAATCAATCACACATTATTAGTTACCAACCAATCACACATTATTAGTTACCAACCAATCACACATTATTAGTTACCAATCAATCACACATTATTAGTTACCAATCAATCACACATTATTAGTTACCAATCAATCACACATTATTAGTTACCAATCAATCACACATTATTAGTTACCAACCAATCACACATTATTAGTTACCAATCAATCACACATTATTAGTTACCAACCAATCACACATTATTAGTTACCAATCAATCACACATTATTAGTTACCAACCAATCACACATTATTAGTTACCAATCAATCACACATTATTAGTTACCAATCAATCACACATTATTAGTTACCAATCAATCACACATTATTAGTTACCAACCAATCACACATTATTAGTTACCAACCAATCACACATTATTAGTTACCAATCAATCACACATTATTAGTTATCAATCAATCACACATTATTAGTTACCAACCAATCACACATTATTAGTTACCAACCAATCACACATTATTAGTTTCCAATCAATCACACATTATTAGTTACCAATCAATCACACATTATTAGTTACCAATCTTAGTTACCAATCAATCACACATTATTAGTTACCAATCAATCACACATTATTAGTTACCAACCAATCACACATTATTAGTTACCAATCTTAGTTACCAACCAATCACACATTATTAGTTACCAACCAATCACACATTATTAGTTACCAACCAATCACACATTATTAGTTACCAATCTTAGTTACCAATCAATCACACATTATTAGTTACCAATCAATCACACATTATTAGTTACCAACCAATCACACATTATTAGTTACCAACCAATCACACATTATTAGTTACCAATCAATCACACATTATTAGTTATCAATCAATCACACATTATTAGTTACCAACCAATCACACATTATTAGTTACCAACCAATCACACATTATTAGTTTCCAATCAATCACACATTATTAGTTACCAATCAATCACACATTATTAGTTACCAATCTTAGTTACCAATCAATCACACATTATTAGTTACCAATCAATCACACATTATTAGTTACCAACCAATCACACATTATTAGTTACCAATCTTAGTTACCAACCAATCACACATTATTAGTTACCAACCAATCACACATTATTAGTTACCAACCAATCACACATTATTAGTTACCAATCTTAGTTACCAATCAATCACACATTATTAGTTACCAATCAATCACACATTATTAGTTACCAATCAATCACACATTATTAGTTACCAATCAATCACACATTATTAGTTACCAATTAATCACACATTATTAGTTACCAACCAATCACACATTATTAGTTACCAATCAATCACACATTATTAGTTACCAATCAATCACACATTATTAGTTACCAACCAATCACACATTATTAGTTACCAATCTTAGTTACCAACCAATCACACATTATTAGTTACCAACCAATCACACATTATTAGTTACCAATCAATCACACATTATTAGTTACCAACCAATCACACATTATTAGTTACCAATCAATCACACATTATTAGTTACCAACCAATCACACATTATTAGTTACCAACCAATCACACATTATTAGTTACCAATCTTAGTTACCAATCTTAGTTACCAATCAATCATACATTATTAGTTACCAATCTTAGTTACCAACCAATCACACATTATTAGTTACCAATCTTAGTTACCAACCAATCACACATTATTAGTTACCAATCTTAGTTACCAACCAATCACACATTATTAGTTACCAACCAATCACACATTATTAGTTACCAATCAATCACACATTATTAGTTACCAATCAATCACACATTATTAGTTACCAATCAATCACACATTATTAGTTACCAATCAATCACACATTATTAGTTACC
>CM026395.1:25051627-25135666 GCA_014843695.1 Archivesica marissinica | reverse complement strand
TTAGTTACCAATCAATCACACATTATTAGTTACCAATCAATCACACATTATTAGTTACCAATCTTAGTTACCAATCAATCACACATTATTAGTTACCAACCAATCACACATTATTAGTTACCAATCAATCACACATTATTAGTTACCAATCTTAGTTACCAATCAATCACACATTATTAGTTACCAATCAATCACACATTATTAGTTACCAATCAATCACACATTATTAGTTACCAACCAATCACACATTATTAGTTACCAATCAATCACACATTATTAGTTACCAATCAATCACACATTATTAGTTACCAACCAATCACACATTATTAGTTACCAACCAATCACACATTATTAGTTACCAATCAATCACACATTATTAGTTACCAATCAATCACACATTATTAGTTACCAATCTTAGTTACCAATCAATCACACATTATTAGTTACCAATCAATCACACATTATTAGTTACCAACCAATCACACATTATTAGTTACCAACAATCACACATTTTATTAGTTAGTCCAATCAATCACACATTATTAGTTACCAACCAATCACACATTATTAGTTACCAACCAATCACACATTATTAGTTACCAATCAATCGCACATTATTAGTTACCAACCAATCACACATTATTAGTTACCAACCAATCACACATTATTAGTTACCAATCAATCACACATTATTAGTTACCAATATTAGTTACCAACCAATCACACATTATTAGTTACCAATATTAGTTACCAACCAATCACACATTATTAGTTTCCAACCAATCACACATTATTAGTTACCAATCAATCACACATTATTAGTTACCAATATTAGTTACCAACCAATCACACATTATTAGTTACCAATATTAGTTACCAACCAATCGCACATTATTAGTTACCAACCAATCACACATTATTAGTTATCAATATTAGTTACCAACCAATCACACATTATTAGTTACCAATATTAGTTACCAACCAATCGCACATTATTAGTTACCAATATTAGTTACCAATCAATCGCACATTATTAGTTACCAATCAATCACACATTATTAGTTACCAATCAATCACACATTATTAGTTACCAATCTTAGTTACCAATCAATCACACATTATTAGTTACCAATCAATTGCACATTATTAGTTACCAATCTTAGTTACCAATCAATCACACATTATTAGTTACCAATCAATCGCACATTATTAGTTACCAATCTTAGTTACCAACCAATCACACATTATTAGTTACCAATCAATCACACATTATTAGTTACCAATCAATCGCACATTATTAGTTTGTGGAATTGAGGCCCCGACATGGATTTATAAACAATTAAATGTGTATATGATAAAAACGCTATATTGTGTTATGTATATGTTTTCACATTATTTTTCAGTGTTTGTTACCATTATGCGAACTTATTTTTCTGCTACTTTCAGAACAATGACAACAATGCTAATGTATATAGGAATTGCATTAGTCAAAGTAAGATCTCCTTATGGGAAATTGGTTTTGTTCATATCTATAATTGTATTCGGTAAATTACAAAATGTACATGGACTTTTACCAATGTCAAGAACAATTCATCCAAGACCATGTCATAATTATTGTGAATTCTAATCAGCCATTGACCTTAGCAAGAACGTTCCAACCATCTACATAAGTATCAGCATTCATTCTAGGTTAGAATTGTTGGGAGAAGTGAGAAAGCGTGCGATCGTGGCCTTAAATGGTGTTATTTAATAAATGTCAATTTTTTAGGGAGAAGTGGGGTCCCAAGAGGGCGATGTCAAGGTCCCACATCGCCCTCTAAAATGATCCCTGAGGTATCTCAAAAAATGCCAACAATTTTTTGTCCACACACGGACACTGAGAAATGACCGATTCATAAGCTGTGATATTATATTCTGGTCAAGGTTATATATACGTAAATAGGCGGAATTGCATCCGAGATCAACTTGAATGTAGTCGTAATAACTAATATAGTTAAGGTAAAAAATGCATTTTCATGACAGGCAGTGAATAGTTTGTGTTTTTTGAGAAATTATGTGACTTGAGAAGACTTCAGACTAGTTGATGTGTAGAAAAGATGTGGTATAAGAATTCATGCCACTCCAAACTGAAGGTTGGGAAATAACAGTAATATTTGGCGGAGGAATACAGTGTGTAAACAAAGTGAAGTTATTCAGAGGTGAGCACTGTCAATGCTGATCATTACATTTGTGATATTTTTGCTGTTTTTCAGTTTGATTTGAATACTTCTTCACAGTGGATGTGGTATCAGGAGAAATGAAAGATTGGAAATATAAATGAACAGACTGTATGTTTTTACTATGTATTTAATAGGCAATTTATTTGTTGTTTTACATCATTACCAATACAATTACTTCCACAAGTAAGGGAGATAACTAACCTTGACTGTGTATTTGGTACTGATGGTGTTGTCCTTTCCTGACAGATACAAAATAATATATTATTAACAAATGTAGTCGAGTGAAATAGTTTATTTTCTTCTCTTCATATACACCGCATTATATAAAACATTTATTATAAAACATATAAAAGTACATTTTCATAGCCTTTCTTAACAGAAATATAAGAGCAGCTAAAATCCATCGTCTAAAATATTTATCTTTATCAACAAGTTTCTCCACTAGAGGTAGAATATTATATCACTCGATGATATAATACTGAATTACATTCATTTTTATCTATTATTTTAAAATAAAAATTCAGAATACATCAACAACGTTTTATTTACGTCCGGCTACAGGTTATGTAACAACATGACATGGATATGTTATACAAAATATAAACATTGGGTGGGTATACACGCATTGTGGGACAGCAATTGTACTATTTAACTAATAGACAATAACACAATTCAATACAATTTACGGAAACAATTATACAAATTTATTTTAGCTCGATTGCTAAAACAAGTTCTTTCAACTTATATTTAATCACTCTCGAGACCTCATTCCTGATGGAATCCATTGCCACGAGGGAGAGAGAAGAGGCAACGTGGAATTTAAATGCCTTGCCTAAGAGCACAATCGTAACGGCTCCAGTGGGGCTCGAACTCCGGACCTTTCGCACCTGAAGCGAACGCGCATCCACTGCGCTATCACGACTTCCACTATACGGAAACAATCAGCAATATATACTTGCAAGTGATTGTATGGATCACCTAGATATATAATGTTCATTTTTACTTATTAAATACATATGCTTGCTCATATAAATCTGTGTCTGGGACAAGAAACCGAAGCATCGACAAAAATCCATTAGTTACTAATATGGCTATTGCATGTACGGTAATAAGACTGCTTTAGCAAAATACCGTGAGACCATTATCAGGTCATATTCCAGATTTCCATACCAGAGCAAACACACAAACTAGACCATGAAGTAAATACTAGACAGCCGAATGTACGGTATCTGCACAACCTTTTGTCAAATATACATCTACTGTACTACATACCTGTACTTTTCTATTCTTTCTATCACACTGAAAATACAAACATGAAAAAATTATGTTATATTTCAGGTTTTACGCCTGCATCAGCACCATGTTGGGCTATATCGCCAGCGGGCAGTTTACCTAACAACACCTTTCCTAGACAGGCTCCAGCGGTTAACCAGTACTTGGGTGCACCAACCTCCGTAAGAGCCAACTTTTTCATATAAATAGGACACGGCCTGAGCGGGGCTCTAACCCGTGACCATCACTGATGATAGGTTACAGTGGTATACAAGTCAGCAACCGTAACCACTCGACCACGGAGACGGACAAACATGAAAAAAAACATGAAAAACATGTGTCTCCCCTTCTACTGCATTCTCTATTTGTCTCCCCTTCTACTGCATTCTCTATTTGTCTCCCCTTCTACTGCATTCTCTATTTGTCTCCCCTTCTACTGCATTCTCTATTTGTCTCCCCTTCTACTGCATTCTCTATTTGTCTCCCCTTCTACTGCATTCCCTATTTGCCTCCCCTTCTACTGCATTCTCTATTTGTCTCCCATTCTACTGCATTCTCTATTTGTCTCCCCTTCTACTGCATTCTCTATTTGTCTCCCCTTCTACTGCATTCTCTATTTGTCTCCCCTTCTACTGCATTCTCTATTTGTCTCCCCTTCTACTGCATTCCCTATTTGCCTCCCCTTCTACTGCATTCTCTATTTGTCTCCCATTCTACTGCATTCTCTATTTGTCTCCCCTTCTACTGCATTCTCTATTTGTCTCCCCTTCTACTGCATTCTCTATTTAAACAGACGGATCTGTAGTCCAGTGGTAACACGCTGGACTGGTAATCCAGGGATCACAGGTTCGATCCCCCGTCTGACCCTAATAAAATTAACAGTCTTTCAGATGGGACGTTAAACTGAGGTCTCGTGTCGGTGCTTTACACCGTGCACGTAAAAGAACCAGAGGAGACTCTAGAATGGGCCTCTCTCTGTATCATTGCACTATCCTCCAAAAATCTAAAATAACTAATCTCTTCAGGAGGAGTCGCTCATATGGGCAACCGGTAGCGACGATAAATAAACGTAAAACACACACATTCTCTATTTGTCTCCCCTTCTACTGCATTCTCTATTTGTCTCCCCTTCTACTGCATTCTGTATTTGTCTCCCCTTCTACTGCATTCTCTATTTGCCTCCCCTTCTACTGCATTCTGTATTTGTCTCCCCTTCTACTGCATTCTCTATTTGCCTCCCCTTCTACTGCATTCTCTATTTGTCTCCCCTTCTACTGCATTCTCTATTTGTCTCCCCTTCTACTGCATTCTCTATTTGCCTCCCCTTCTACTGCATTCTCTATGTGTCTCCACTTCTACTGCATTCTCTATTTTCCTCCTCTTCTACTGCATACTCTATGTGTCTCCCCTTCTACTGCATTCTCTATTTGTCTCCCCTTCTACTGCATTCTCTATGTGTCTCCCCTTCTACTGCATTCTCTGTTTTGCCTCCCCTTCTACTGCATTCTCTATTTGCCTCCCCTTCTACTGCATTCTCTAATTGTCTCCCCTTCTACTGCATTCCTATGTGTCTCCCCTTCTACTGCATTCTCTATGTGTCTCCCCTTCTACTGCATTCTCTATGTGTCTCCCCTTCTACTGCATTCTCTATGTGTCTCCCCTTCTACTGCATTCTCTATTTGTCTCCCCTTCTACTGCATTCTCTATTTGTCTCCCCTTCTACTGCATTCTCTATTTGTCTCCCCTTCTACTGCATTCTCTATTTGTCTCCCCTTCTACTGCATTCTCTATTTGCCTCCCCTTCTACTGCATTCTCTATTTGTCTCCCCTTCTACTGCATTCTCTATTTGTCTCCCCTTCTACTGCATTCTCTATTTGTCTCCCCTTCTACTGCATTCTCTATTTGCCTCCCCTTCTACTGCATTCTCTATTTGTCTCCCCTTCTATTGCATTCTCTATGTGTCTCCCCTTCTACTGCATTCTCTATTTGTCTCCCCTTCTACTGCATTCTGTATTTGTCTCCCCTTCTACTGCATTCTCTATTTGCCTCCCCTTCTACTGCATTCTGTATTTGTCTCCCCTTCTACTGCATTCTCTATTTGCCTCCCCTTCTACTGCATTCTCTATTTGTCTCCCCTTCTACTGCATTCTCTATGTGTCTCCCCTTCTACTGCATTCTCTATTTGCCCCTCTACTGCATTCTATGTGTCTCCCCTTTACTGCATTCTCTATTTGTCCCTTCTACTGCATTCTCTCCTCCCTTCTACTGCATTCTCTATGTGTCTCCCCTTCTACTGCATTCTCTATTTGTCTCCCCTTCTACTGCATTCTCTATGTGTCTCCCCTTCTACTGCATTCTCTATGTGTCTCCCCTTCTACTGCATTCTCTATTTGTCTCCCCTTCTACTGCATTCTCTATGTGTCTCCCCTTCTACTGCATTCTCTATTTGTCTCCCCTTCTACTGCATTCTCTATTTGTCTCCCCTTCTACTGCATTCTCTATTTGTCTCCCCTTCTACTGCATTCTCTATTTGTCTCCCCTTCTACTGCATTCTCTATTTGCCTCCCCTTCTACTGCATTCTCTATTTGTCTCCCCTTCTACTGCATTCTCTATTTGTCTCCCCTTCTACTGCATTCTCTATTTGTCTCCCCTTCTACTGCATTCTCTATTTGCCTCCCCTTCTACTGCATTCTCTATTTGTCTCCCCTTCTATTGCATTCTCTATGTGTCTCCCCTTCTACTGCATTCTCTATTTGTCTCCCCTTCTACTGCATTCTCTATGTGTCTCCCCTTCTACTGCATTCTCTATGTGTCTCCCCTTCTACTGCATTCTCTATTTGTCTCCCCTTCTACTGCATTCTCTATTTGCCTCCCCTTCTACTGCATTCTCTATGTTGTCTCCCCTTCTACTGCATTCTCTATTTGTCTCCCTTTCTACTGCATTCTCTATTTGTCTCCCCATCTACTGCATTCTCTAGTTTCCTCCCCTTCTACTGCATTCTCTATTTGTCTCCCCTTCTACTGCATTCTCTATTTGTCTCCCCTTCTACTGCATTCTCTATTTGCCTCCCCTTCTACTGCATTCTCTATTTGTCTCCCCTTCTACTGCATTCTCTATTTGTCTCCCCTTCTACTGCATTCTCTATTTGTCTCCCCTTATACTGCATTCTCTATTTGCCTCCCCTTCTACTGCATTCTCTATTTGTCTCCCCTTCTACTGCATTCTCTATTTGTCTCCCCTTCTATTGCATTCTCTATGTGTCTCCCCTTCTACTGCATTCTCTATTTGTCTCCCCTTCTACTGCATTCTCTATTTGTCTCCCCTTCTACTGCATTCTCTATTTGTCTCCCCTTCTACTGCATTCTCTATTTGCCTCCGCTTCTACTGCATTCTCTATTTGCCTCCGCTTCTACTGCATTCTCTATTTGTCTCCCCTTCTACTGCATTCTCTATGTGTCTCCCCTTCTACTGCATTCTCTATTTGTCTCCCCTTCTACTGCATTCTCTATTTGTCTCCCCTTCTACTGCATTCTCTATTTGCCTCCGCTTCTATTGCATTCTCTATTTGCCTCCGCTTCTACTGCATTCTCTATTTGTCTCCCCTTCTACTGCATTCTCTATGTGTCTCCCCTTCTACTGCATTCTCTATTTGTCTCCCCTTCTACTGCATTCTCTATTTGTCTCCCCTTCTACTGCATTCTCTATTTGCCTCCGCTTCTATTGCATTCTCTATTTGCCTCCGCTTCTACTGCATTCTCTATTTGTCTCCCCTTCTACTGCATTCTCTATGTGTCTCCCCTTCTACTGCATTCTCTATTTGTCTCCCCTTCTACTGCATTCTCTATGTGTCTCCCCTTCTACTGCATTCTCTATTTGTCTCCCCTTCTACTGCATTCTCTATTTTCCTCCGCTTCTACTGCATTCTCTATTTGCCTCCGCTTCTACTGCATTCTCTATTTGCCTCCCCTTCTACTGCATTCTCTAGTTTCCTCCCCTTCTACTGCATTCTCTATTTTCCTCCCCTTCTACTGCATTCACTATTTGTCTCCCCTTCTACTGCATTCTCTATGTGTCTCCCCTTCTACTGCATTCTCTATTTGTCTCCCCTTCTACTGCATTCTCTATGTGTCTCCCCTTCTACTGCATTCTCTATTTGCCTCCCCTTCTACTGCATTCTCTAGTTTCCTCCCCTTCTACTGCATTCTCTATTTTCCTCCCCTTCTACTGCATTCTCTAATTGTCTCCCCTTCTACTGCATTCTCTATGTGTCTCCCCTTCTATTGCATTCTCTATTTGTCTCCCCTTCTACTGCATTCTCTATGTGTCTCCCCTTCTACTGCATTCTCTATGTGTCTCCCCTTCTACTGCATTCTCTATTTGTCTCCCCTTCTACTGCATTCTCTATGTGTCTCCCCTTCTACTGCATTCTCTATTTGTCTCCCCTTCTACTGCATTCTCTATTTGCCTCCGCTTCTACTGCATTCTCTATTTGCCTCCGCTTCTACTGCATTCTCTATTTGCCTCCCCTTCTACTGCATTCTCTAGTTTCCTCCCCTTCTACTGCATTCTCTATTTTCCTCCCCTTCTACTGCATTCTCTATGTGTCTCCCCTTCTACTGCATTCTCTATTTGTCTCCCCTTCTACTGCATTCTCTATTTGTCTCCCCTTCTACTGCATTCTCTATGTGTCTCCCCTTCTACTGCATTCTCTATTTGCCTCCCCTTCTACTGCATTCTCTAGTTTCCTCCCCTTCTACTGCATTCTCTATTTTCTTCCCCTTCTACTGCATTCTCTAATTGTCTCCCCTTCTACTGCATTCTCTATGTGTCTCCCCTTCTACTGCATTCTCTATTTGTCTCCCCTTCTACTGCATTCTCTATGTGTCTCCCCTTCTACTGCATTCTTTATTTGTCTCCCCTTCTACTGCATTCTCTATGTGTCTCCCCTTCTACTGCATTCTCTATTTGTCTCCCCTTCTACTGCATTCTCTATGTGTCTCCCCTTCTACTGCATTCTCTATTTGTCTCCCCTTCTACTGCATTCTCTATTTGCCTCCCCTTCTACTGCATTCTCTATTTGTCTCCCCTTCTACTGCATTCTCTATTTGTCTCCCCTTCTACTGCATTCTCTATTTGTCTCCCCTTCTACTGCATTCTCTATTTGTCTCCCCTTCTACTGCATTCTCTATTTGTCTCCCCTTCTACTGCATTCTCTATGTGTCTCCCCTTCTACTGCATTCTCTATTTGTCTCCCCTTCTACTGCATTCTCTATGTGTCTCCCCTTCTACTGCATTCTCTATTTGTCTCCCCTTCTACTGCATTCTCTATGTGTCTCCCCTTCTACTGCATTCTCTATTTGTCTCCCCTTCTACTGCATTCTCTATTTGCCTCCCCTTCTACTGCATTCTCTATTTGTCTCCCCTTCTACTGCATTCTCTATTTGTCTCCCCTTCTACTGCATTCTCTATTTGTCTCCCCTTCTACTGCATTCTCTATTTGTCTCCCCTTCTACTGCATTCTCTATTTGTCTCCCCTTCTACTGCATTCTCTAGTTGCCTCCCCTTCTACTGCATTCTCTATTTGCATTCTCTATTTGCCTCCCCTTCTACTGCATTCTCTATTTGTCTCCCCTTCTACTGCATTCTCTATTTGTCTCCCCTTCTACTGCATTCTCTATTTGTCTCCCCTTCTACTGCATTCTCTATTTGTCTCCCCTTCTACTGCATTCTCTAGTTGCCTCCCCTTCTACTGCATTCTCTATTTGTCTCCCCTTCTACTGCATTCTCTAGTTGCCCCCCCTTCTACTGCATTCTCTATTTGTCTCCCCTTCTACTGCATTCTCTATTTGTCTCCCCTTCTACTGCATCCATTCGGTGGCATGGCAATTATATACAGGCAATGTTGCGAAGGGCATTGTAAGTCGCAATATGTCGCTGACCCAAACAAATTCAGTGCATCAGTATCCCCCAGTGATTACCGATAATTTAATACTATAGTCAAACCTGTGTTAGTGGTCACCTCCATTAAGCAGCCAGTTTCTAGATTCCCAATATGCTGTTTTATTATACATTTGGCCTCTATTAAGCAGCCACCTGTGCTAAGCAGCCATATCATGTGATACCCTTGATTGACTGCATACATGTAAGACGGATTTTACTGTATATAATACTCGCATTCAAAAACTTGGCTTAAAAAATATATCATTATCCAATAAAATTCATATTACCGGTACCCGGTATATGTTATTTGGTTTGTTGACCGGGTAATGAATATGTAGAGTGGTGGAACCTATGCTCGGCGTATTTCCTATGCTCGGCGTATTCCTATGCTCAGCGTATTCCTATGCTCGGCGTATTTGTCCATTTACATCAGTATTTAAAATATTTATATAGTTCTAGGCTAATTTCGTTGACAGAGTTGAAGCATGGTTCAATAGCATTCCGTTGCGTGTATCGGTAGCCCGATGCAACTGTCACATGACTGGTACAGCAGGCTAATATAAACAAACAAATCATTGGGAGAATATTTTCACCGAAACTTATACGGTGTATGAGCAATTCAGGTATCTATCCGAATTTAAAAAATCTATATCTAACCCGAAAAATAGTTTCTATACCATTTCTGATTAAGACAAATAAGTGTTTTTATTCAATGATGTACTATATCAAAATAAGATATTCAACAATTTATGGTGGATAAATAAAAAATAACAAGTACGCCGTGCCCTGAAGTCTTGAGTTCCCCATATAAACCATTGCGATAGCTGTATTGAGTAGCAAGGTCAGGCGATGAAGCTAAAACTGTCAACAAGAGTTTTTTGAAAGTTGTTTTCACGAGCAAGTGCAATTAACAATTTATACTGGTCATTATATGTGGGAGAGGTTCCACCACTAAAATGCCGACCAGGGCTGATATCCCGAGCCGCAGGCTTACATGTGTTGTTCACGAGTTAGTGCAGGGATCATTCTAGAGGGCGATGTGGGCGAAATTGTCGGCCTAGGGACCCTGATTTCGCCCTTTGGGGGCCCCACTTCTCCCTAAAAAAAAATTTAAAAAATGTTTTTGGTTTTTACGATTTTCAAACAAAATTGTGTCTAGTAAGATACACTGGCCCATTATAAAGCACTCCTTCTATTCAAATGTTGTATTTAATGGTTGTACTGTGCATTTTAACCCTATTTTGCAGAAGTATATAAAAGAACACCATTTAAGGAAGCGATCGCGCGCTTTCTCACTTCTCCCAAAAATTCTGACCTAGAATGAACCCTGTAGTGGTGTACATACATATATGATTTTCCCAACATTTTACAATGTCAATATTTTCAAACCTTACCTCGGCTAAATCACCAATGCAATAATCCTTCATAAGTTCCCTAGCATCCTTAGAATGTCCCACATCTTCAAACGCATCAGTGGCATCACCTCCTGATTAAATAAGTTAAAATAGATATAGTGATATTTAAAATAGTCGCTCAGATGCTTAATCAGATTCTTAGCAACGGTCCCTGACTAGCACCGCCCAGTCATACTCAGCATTGACCCAGCATACTGGGGGTCAAACACCTCGCGGGGATGTAGTCATATTCCTCCTATCCTGATGGAATCCATTGCCATGAGGGAGAGAGAAGAAAGAGGCTGATGGCAACGTGCAATTTAAATGCATTGCCATGAGGGGAGAGAGAAGAGGCTGCTGGCAACGTGCAATTTAAATGCATTGCCATGAGGGGAGAGAGAAGAGGCTGCTGGCAACGTGCAATTTAAATGCATTGCCATGAGGGGAGAGAGAAGAGGCTGCTGGCAACGTGCAATTTAAATGCATTGCCCTAAGTGCACAGCCGCAACGGCTGCATGTGGGCACGACTGTGCATGTGGTACTATCTAACGGATGTGTAGTGTTCTTACATAAAGTCCGTCCTTGTATATGATACATGCATGTTTGCATGTATGTATGTACATTTGTAATTTCAATTAAAATCAAACCCTTTGAGGGGGACCTAGACATGTTTTCCTGGGCAGACTTAGCCGACCTAAGCGGTTAACCAGTACTAAGCCATGTGTGCGGTGCCTTGCTCAATGACATCACATATGTGTCCTCATCAAGTATTGCACCCAGGAGACCCTTTGATTCCATATCTGACACTCAACCACTGGACTATGGACGCCATACATGTATGATAGTTGCAGAAATCGGATGTATCATTTTAAAAACACTACAGACAGGACTATCTCATTTTCACCGAGGACTGTACATGCCACCCTGCTGACAGGACTATCTCATTTTCACCGAGGACTGTACATGCTACCCTGCTGTGTCTTCACAGTGTTTGTCATCATTTTTGCAGCACTTTCCTCCAACACGGCAACAAACATTCCATATTGACATGTTTACATGTAACATTCAGCTACAAAGTGTAGATTACAGTGTTTGCAATAAACGTGTAGATTGGAAAGAAGCGAGGAAAGCATTTACCACGGTAGAGTAAGTTTGTCAATAACTTGATAACATGCGACATGAACACCTGTCTATACAATACCTTTAGTAGGCCAGAAAATCTATGTTCATTGTTATAGCGACATTACATCGCAAAAAGCAAATAAAATGCATTTTTTCATGTATGCATGCATTGCTACTACAAATTCTTCCGAATACATTAAAACACTAACATTGGATCAATAAACAGTGTTTGTGTAGTCTACAAACTTTCAAAATTGAAAGTAGGATTTTATATAATGGTCATCCATGCTCCTGAATTGACGCTTGTTTGTCATCGTAGTCAGTACTAAAGGCGTGATAATGCCGTTTAGAGATAATTTAACTAAGATTAGTCAACAAATAAATATACATTATTGACATAGCCACAAATGTGAGATATAACGGTAAATATGTACCATAAATCGTGTTATTCTGGATACAAGAGTTGTATTACGCATGAATGTCGACCCTATTTATATTATTTTGTTATGTCAACAAACCGTGTATACGATGTTTGTTTATTAGTTGAAATAATCGAGTGTTTGAGGCAAATATTTGGGGAGAAAAATACACCATATAATAGGAAAATACATTCTGTAGAAATTTGCATTTTCACTGATGTAGTGTCGCTTTAACCAGATACGTATGGTAGTGTCGCTTTAATATACTGACGATGCAATTACATGACATAATTTTTTTATGTTTAAGTTCAAATATCAACATGAGTAATCAAGACATCCCTGTATTATATAACGAAAATTAAGTATAGTTAGTGTATCCTATACCTACAAGCTAGATAAGATATCACAACCCCTGGATTAAAGTTACCGAGATGATCCTATACTTACCAGCTTGCTCCAGAAGGACTTCTTCTCCACCAGGATGCTGAAAGTACAAAGTTTATAGAAATAAAGGATAACCATACAAGAGAGATATATCAATGACAGTAGCAACTACAGAGTTAACAGTCACTTTGTCTTCCTGTTGCTCAGACAAGATTGATAAGCAGTATTCATTGTGTCAGGGTTCCCGCTGTCGGTCGCCAATGGCGCCAAAAAAACAAATTTTGAGAATTGACGAAAAAATATTTGGTGCAACTTTTTTTTTTACACAACATGTTTTGTCAAATACATGGCTTCAAATATTTATCTGTGATCTATATGGCTTTTAGTTGGCTCCAAGATGAAGTAAAAGAAATCATAATGTAATTAAGTAATCTGTAGTCCAGGGATCAGTTTAGAGGGCGATGTGGGCGAAATTGTCGCCCTAGTGACCCTGACTTCGCCCTCTGGGGGCCCCACTTCTCTCTAAAAAAAACAACAACATTTGTTTGGTTTTTACGATTTTCAAACAAAATTTTGTCTAGTAAGATACACTGGCCCATTATAAAGCACTCCTTCTATTCAAATGTTGTATTTAATGGTTGTACTGTGCATTTTAACCCTATTTTGCAGAAGTATATTAAAGAACACCATTTAAGGAAGCGATCACGCGCTTTCTCACTTCTCCCAAAAATTATGACCTAGAATGAACCCTGTGTACATTTGGAAAATGAGAATAATCGTAATATAAAAGGTCAGTCTTCCCGATGTAATCCTAATTTGCCCCATCCCTCAGTATTCACGAAACGTTGCCATAGTTTGCTTGCCAATCAGACAAATGAATAAAATGTACTTAAAAAATTCATTTATTTTGTCTGACATGTCAGGGGGTTGGACTAGGTAATCACATGTTGGCATATACTCACTTTGGCACAAACAATAAAATATTTTGTAAATGACATAAGAGGCTGAACAGGTTTACGGCTGATTGAGCAATTACATTTGATACACACCTGTCGTTCTGACCACAGGGATTCAGCACGTTTGGGGGTACTAGTATATATATTTATATATATATACTAGTACCCTCAAACGTGCCGTATCCCTGTGGTTCTGATGTGTAGGAATTAACCACTTTAACGACAACTATTATTGCCTAAATGACACGCACTTTATCACTAACATGTATTGTAAATTATTGCCAACTTATATATATATAAGTATTTTGTGAAACTTTACACGTCTCTTAAATAGCGTCACAAAGGTTAATAGTAATGCAAATTACAATGCAGAGTGGAAGTCGTGATAGCGCAGTAGCGAAAGGCCCGGAGTTTGAGCCCTGCAGGAGCCATTGCTATTGTACCCTTAGGCAAGGCATTTAAATTCCACGTTGCCTCTTCTCTCTCCCTCGTGGCAATGGATTCCATCAGGAATGAGGTCTCGAGAGTGATTAATATAAGTTGTAAGAACTTGTTTCGCAATCGAGCTAAAATAAATTTGTATAAACTAATGCAGAGTAAAACGGTTTCGGTCTATGATTAGACATACATCATATCTACTATTATTGACAGTTTATTGCTGTTACCTACATGTCGCAAACATCAATTTTATAGTTTTCATGCATGTTGCAAGTTTATGATCTATACAGATATCGAGAATAAATTTCTTATATTTATTACATAACGCACCAGATATCAACACTTGCAACAATGGTTTACTGATACCAACATATCTCCTAAACTTGATAGCACCTGTCAAGCCTCAAGGAAGCATCCTACAAGG
Organism: Archivesica marissinica; assembly: GCA_014843695.1. Classification (NCBI taxonomy): domain Eukaryota; kingdom Metazoa; phylum Mollusca; class Bivalvia; order Venerida; family Vesicomyidae; genus Archivesica; species Archivesica marissinica. Next base: position 25,121,095 of record CM026395.1, on the reverse strand, counting down.
TCTGACCCAAGGATTCGACTCCAATATGAATAAAGACCTAAACTGGGATCGCCATATGAAACACCTGCTCAGTTTTCGTACATGCACGAAACAGTGGCATCTAAATCTGATTCACTCTGCTCCAATTTTTTTGTTATTTCATTATCTATCTCCAATCCAATATTTTCATAGCCAACTGTGCTTATGTAGTTTGATGATCAGGTGCATTTGGTCGTCCTTATTGCACAACCACAATAATCGCCACCATGCAAACCAACCGTGACATCAACTTCATCTGGGATCTATTCAGAGATGGCTGCCAACACACCGTCAACGATGAGGTCCCAACAACGATGAGGTCCCAACAACGATGAGGTCCCAACAACGATGAGGTCCCATCACGCCAGAGCCCACAATGATTCAACCATCCACATATACAATCAACAAGAGTATCCATCGTGCCATCAGATTGAAGAGGCGCTGGTTTAAAGGAGCTAAGAAGTCCAACTCTCCTGAACACTGGGCGTAGTACAAGGGCATCAAACGGAAAGACGAGTGAGCCTGCCGATCAACCAATGACAATCATATATCGGACATGCTGAAAGAGGACCATACAAACCCTAACGTCTTCTGGAATTACATCAAGTCCAGGAAAACGGATAGCCTTGGTGTGTTCTCCCCGAAGAAGATGGCCTGATATATTGTGACGCCAAACAGAAAGCTGACATCTTGAACGACCAGTTCTCCTCAGTATTCGAAGATACAGTCCATCAGCCAACCTTACCGCCAAGTCACACTCCAAGCGTTCACCCCATAACGGTCACAGTAAATGGTGTCCAGAAACTCCTCTCCAACCTGAAACCGCACAAGGCTGCCGGCCCTGACAAGACACCCACCAGGCTCCTTAAACTTGCCGCTGATGAATTATCTTCGCCAACATGTTCCAGCTCTCCATAGACTGGAAATCAGCCTTAGTCTCTCCCATCATCAAGAAAGGGAACAGATCAACCCCTTCCAACTACCGCCCCATCTCACTGACATCTGTATCCTTTAAACTCCTAGAACACATCATCTTCAGCAACATCATATCCCACTCAGGGTTCCCGCTGTCGGTCGCCAATGGCGCCAAAAAACAAATATTGGCGTTAAATTTTGTGAATTGGTGAAAATATTTGGCGCAACCCTTTTTTGGGGGCAAATTCATGGCTTCAAATATTTATTTGTCAACTATATGGCTCTTAGTTGGCTCCAAGTTTTTTAAATTGGCTCCAGTGTTTTTCAATTGGCAACAGAAGTGGCGCAGACAAACATTCAGACAGAGGGAACCCTGCCACTTCCATTCTCATCATAAGATCACTGATAACCAGCGTGGCTTCCGGATAAAACGATCCTGTGACACACAGCTTATCATTATCATCAACGACCTGGCAAACGGCATTGACAACGACCATCAGATCGACGCCGTCCTACTTGATTTCTCCAAAGTGTTCGATAAAGTCCCTCACTCACGCCTTCTACAGAAACTTGATCACTATGGCATCCGTGGAAACATCCGGTCTTGGATCGAGAACTTTCTGGGATCTCGTACCCAGCAAGTTGTAATTTACGGCTCATATTCAGCCACGTCACCTGTCACCTCTGGCGTCCCACAAGGTAGAGTTATTGGCCCCTTACTCTTCCTGACCTGATCCTCCCTCCAAGGTCAAGTCTACCGCTCGTCTTTTTGCTGATGATTGTCTGCTATACAGAATCATCAAATCTGCTGAAGACTCACGCCAGCTCCAAGAGGACCTTGACAACCTCCAGTCCTGGGGAACGCGATTGGCAGATGGCCTTCAACCCAGGCAAGTGCGAGGTAGTCCACATTACCACCCTGTCATTACATCATACACGGAACTCCATTACAAGCAACTGACTGTGCAAAATATATTGGCGTCACTATATCACAAGATCTATCCTGGAATAAGCACATCAACAATGTCACGAAGAAAGCCAATTCGACCATATCCTTCATCCGAAGAAACATTCGCTCAAGCCCACCATCAGCCAAAGCCTTCAATACCTATGAAGTCCGTCCGTGTGTGAAGTATCCTTCTGTCTGGTTGCCCAACTCAGAAAATCTCACCAAGCAACTGGAAATGGTCCAGCGGAGAGCTGCTAGGTTTGCCAAGAATGACTACTCCACAACCAGCAGTGTAAGTAACATGATAAATGACCTGGCATGGACCACCTTACAACAACGCCGCGATAACACACGTCTAACCATGTTATACAAGACCCTCCACAATCCAAACCCACCTTTTGTTACGGCCAGGACCAACCAAGGCCACAACCAACGCTACCTGCCAAAATCAGAGCCTGTACAGACATATACCAACAGCTTCTTTCCTGCATCCATAGTACTCTGGAACAAAGCTACCACAGAACGCTATTGACCAGAAAACCTTGGGGGGTTTCCAATTGGTACTGGCCAATCGCTATGTCCACTAAACACACATGGACTCTTAAAATGTTAATTTTGAGAAAAGCCTACCCTGACTTTTGCAGGTGTTCATTTTTGAACGACATTGCAAGTATACTCTATGAAGAGTGACACAATCACTATAGATGATGATGATGATGAACCACCATTATGTCTTAATATCTATTTCAAAAATTAATATTTTTTTCTCACATTCAAACACCATTGAGTTACACAATACATGTATTTCATTGTAATTTTGTTGATATTTGTTATGTTCCTTTAATGTCAAACACCTCGCGGGGACTTAGACATATTTTCCTGGGCAGGCTTAGCCGACCTAAGCGATTAACCAGTACTAAGCAACGTGTGTGAGGTGCCTTGCTCAATGACACTACATACATGGCCTGACCGAGTATCGAACCCGGGACCGTTCGATTCCAAATCCGACGCTCTACCACTGGACCACGGATGCCACACTGCTGTTGCCTAATATAAACCATACATTTATAAATAATTCGTAGGAAAGTGATTTTGAATCAAAGCATGTACATGTGTGGCAAAATTGGTTTTGTTAACTGTGAATAGAGGGAGACTGGACGAATATGGGACAGGTGTGACCCTGGACAGGTGTGACCCCGTTTAGGGACCAGGTATAGGTATGACCAGGTTATATGATAGGGTTACATTATTTTAGATTAAGGTGTAGTTTAACATGTATATTTATGTGTATTGGACAAGAAATTGGCCAGTTAATGGCAGTTATTTTTCTTGTCAATTTCATTTCAACACTACATATAGTAAGTAATGTTCAGATATATAAATAAATATGTACCATAAAATAGGTTATAGAACAAGGTGTATTGTACTTCAGTATGTATGTATACTGCATTTTTAGGCCCATCAAACAGTGGTAGAATCAAGAAGGTTGTGTTGTGTGTTTGTGTCCCAAACGGGGTCACACCTGTCCATGGTCACACCTGTCCCATTACCGTCTGGACGATCTCATGTATAGTAGTCACGTACGTCTTAACACGAGGTCAAAAAGTAGAACACAGGAATGCATAGCGTGTGATGTCAAAAAAATAATTAAAATAGTCTCGGTTCGACTCACAAATGATGCGTAGTGTCGAAAGCAGCTCCGACACTAGTGCATAAGCCCAGCTGAATGCGTTATCACGTATTCCCACACGTATCCCACCCACTCACAATATAATAGAAATTGAAGCCACAAACGAGTTTTCTTACTGACCTCCTCTAAGAACTTTAATACATCGTACACTTTGTCGTGTATAACAAGATATGGTGATTTTGAGTTGTTGTGACTCTTAACCTCTTGCAAACTATACGTTTTATTTTCTGACATCTTGCTTTCTGGTAATATCTTACGTTTCCGGTCTAGACAATGATTCGTTTGATGTTTCTATATAGGAAGATGTTCTCATATTTTCACCACTTTCATTACTCCTCTGGGGTCTCCCTATTCACAGACAAGAACAGACAAGAACCGACAAGAGATGAAAAATGGTTAAATAGGCATACAAGACGTCGACAAGAGATGGTTACTGAACAAATATGATATAATAAAATCATCTAAAGTGCTGCACATTGCTTCGCCTGGGTTCCAGTCTATCGAATTTTCACTTTTTTTTTTTTGAGGCCCCAACAGTGGGTAACCCCGTTTATTTTATTTTTAATGTAGCATATACATAGTCATAGATATCACATTCAACACATAGTAATTATACACAATGACCTTGATTTAACATAGTAGTCTAAATTAATTTGAAAATGGTTAATGAGTTGTCTCCCTTTACCAATAAAGAGATAAAAACCAAATGATTTGTAATATTTTGATTTAAAATTTATAAAATATTGAAGTATTATATCCAAAACAAAGATACGTCATCTAGAAAGAGAAGTCTTGTTCGAAAGAAAAGACAAGACTATAGTATAGGTTTTATATTTTGTAGTACAATAGGCTAGCATAATTTTTAAGACTTTCATGTAAATTAAATAATATATCAAACGCTGTAAGTTTTCATTTAAGAGCATGTATCAATAATACATATAAATGATTATTGAAATATACAATAACAGTATGATTCTGAGGTCAAAAGTTTACCTGGGTATAAATTATTCCTGCTCGGAAATAAAAACAGTATATTGATTGTAATGAATGTGAAATCAACAATAAGTCATGAATTGCTATTATACCGAAAGAAAAAAAAACAAGGTCATTCTCGAGAGACGAGGTCACTCTCGAAACAGTACAAATGTACTTTAGATAAACTGGAATGTGAAAAAAAACAAGAATAGAAGGGGGGAAAAAAGAGTACATATACAAGGTAGAGAGAGTGGGCTATATATAGAGTCCGGTCCGCCTTCCACACAACACACCAACACACTAGTTTCCATCTCCGGACAATACTGCAAATTCCTTCCAATTTTGTTCGAATTTATTCATTGCATCATTTTTTTCTAGCATTATATTTCTCAGTCTTTAAAAGAGATTTTATCTGAATTTTCAAAGTTTGGATATATATAACAGAATTGTTCATTTTACGCTGTCAAAATTATATTGTTGGTTGCAATATATAAACTATTATTGCCTAAAATAATATCATTTTTAGACCAGTTTGTAATTGAGTTTGGGCATTTTTCATTAATCCATCTCTTCACATTTCCCCAAAAATGCTCAACAACATGACATTCCAAAAACAAATGCAGTAATGTTTCTGTGTGTAGATTACAGAATGTGCACTTATTGTCATTTCTAAGTCCCATTTTATGTAGAAGATAGTTTGTACCAATAATCCTATGATTGATTCTAAATTGGAACCATTGTAATTTTGGATCTTGTGTTAGTTTAAAGGGTAGTCTGTACACATTTCTCCAGTTAAAGTTATTTCCCAGGTTAAGTTCTGTTACCCATTTTCTATTAGAAATTGGTAACGTTCCAGGGTTTGGGATGGAGTCATAGATCACTCTGCACCCCTTCTTGCATTTATTTATAATACTAACTGCTAGTGGCTGTATGGGATTTGGTTCATGATTTCGTTTGTGGGGAAATCTCATTCTGTTCAAAAAGTCTCTTATTGAATGTATTATATTATGATACTGCAAAAAATGTGTATGCACATTATATATTGTATTAAAATCATTATAGGAATAAAAATTACCATTTTTGTCAATCAAGTCATTTATTAGTATTACACCCTTCTTTACATAATTTAAGTTGAGAAAACTTGTTCCACCAATTTTGAACTTATTATTGTGCCATATTGGTAATGAGAGAGATTCTTTCCAAGTTTCTGGTGTTTTATTCTCATTTAAAATGATATATCCATGAAAAACATCGTACCAGAAATAATTTTGAACTGTATGAATTCTATTTTTAAATAGTCCCCTCCAAAGGTGCCAACATTGGAGATGAAGGGGTACATTGTATTGACAAATTCAAAATATTGAGTATTGTATGCCATATATCTTCTAAGCTAAGTAACTTTTGAAGATAGCATAAACCTTTTTAAGTCTATCATTCTAGATTTTTCACTTTTTGACTTCTGGCAAAATGATTTGTTGATATGATCAGAACTCAATACGGCCCAATTAATAGTCTCGGTGTTAAAATATATTTATTTGACTTCACCAGGCAAAATATATCGACGCCTGTTCCCAGGCTACACATTGCTCCCAACCAACACCTGCGTATCACAGGGATTCGGCACGTTTGGGGGTACTAGTATATATATTTAAGTACAGGGATTCTACTCTGTGTGATGTCAGATTTCGCATCAATCAGTAAAATGGCCATATCTGAAACAATTTTGAACAAATCTGTCCAAATATAACGCCTATCCCGAGTCTTTATATTGTTCTTCAAATAAAACACAACTTTAAGCTGCATGCATGTATACTTTGCAAACAATTGCCACAGACATTGGCCATAGCAGGTCACATTTCCATACTAGGACACGGGTTCTGTCAGCAACAACAAAATCTCGGGATAGGCGTTATATTTGGACAGATTTGTTCAAAATTGTTTCAGATAGGGCCTTTTACTGATTGATGCGAAATCTGACATCCCACAGAGTAGAATTATATATACTAGTACCCCCAAACGTGCCGAATTCCTGTGCTGCGTATTAGTACAAAATGTGTTTCAATAATATTTAGGATCACACAAAATTAATCGAAAACAAACAGACCATAAGCTCACCCATAAACTCAAACACTTTGGTAGATTGTTAAAGCCACGTCATGGACACACTCTTTACTCAGAAACATGCTACATCAGGGTCTCGTCGTAACTAATCTGGCAGGTTACCAGTTCTATCGGGTGTCCCCCACGGGTCTGTGCTGGGGTCCTGTCTCTGTCTATGTTACATGAATGATCTACCAAACAGCATCAAAAGTCCAGTCCGCCTCTTTGCCGACACCACCGTCTACCTCATCATCAAATCCCAGTCCTCAGCAGAAGCTCTACAACATGACCTACACCTCTTAGAATCTTGGGGAAAGGAATCGTCAATTTGACCCTGATAAATTCTAACTATTCACATTCACGCACGCACGCACACGCACGCACACGCACACGCACACACACACACACACACACACACACACACACACACACACACTCACCACTTGCATAGATTACCTGCATGCCAATGAATTATTTAACACATGAACATATAGGCCTACGAATCGGAAGTTTTTTTGTGGTATATCGAGCACAGCAAAAGTTGGTGTTGTTGTTGTAGACTGGTACCCACTGATAATAATCAGCCATTGGTAGATGAACGTGAAGTATGGCATATAGACGGGGAAACAGGCTAGTGGTGTACGAGAAATACCGAACTATTCCGAAGAAATGTCGAGCCCCCACATATTGACCAATCAGACAAAAGGTCATTACTTAGTGTAAACACGTTTATTTTAGCTCGATTGCGAAACAAGTCAATCGCTGTAGAGTCCTAATGGAATCCATCGCCATGAGGGAGAGAGAGGAGGTATTGTGGAATTAGCATTCACCATCACCACCGTGTTTCTACCCGGGGTCAAACTCTAGGCTACGAGGCAGGTAGGTACCGTATTAATTTCACACCGAAGGTCACTACTTTCAAAAGTCCACAGGACGTGTGTATCCAAACAATGCATCATGTCGACTAGATCTATCTAGTGATACTTCTGATCTGTATGGCAAGTAATGACTCTAGTTATTGCCACGCCCCCCGTTCGAGTGCTAGGTAAAGGTGTCCGTCATATATAGACCTGCAGCCGATTCCATAGGTACGCCCCATGTATTGTTATATGTACATGTATACGTGCGTTCCCTGTCAAATCGTCCCTAGTCAACTCGACCCTCGGCCTCGTCATACGCCCCAGTACTCATCCATGGCCGTTATACGATTTTAATGATTGATCCGGATTTTTATACGATTTTCAATTTTAATGATTGATCCGGATTTAACTGTATTCAAATATCAACAAGATTTAAATAACAGCATTTTGCAGCAACTAATGTAGAGTAGGCCTACATCCTCGTGTAGAGAGTGTGTGATCACTGGGTGGAGATATATCTCGCCAGGGATGTCTATAATTCCATGGCAGAAAGTAGTGTAGAGTAAGGCCTCGTGTAGAGAGTGTGACTGGGTGGAGATATAGCTCGCCTGGGATGTCTAAAAGTCCATTGCAGCAAGTATCGTAGAGTACGGCCTCGTGTAGAGAGTGTGGCTGGATGGAGATATAGCTCGCCAGGGATGTCTATAAGTTCATGGCAGAAAGTATCGTAGAGTACAGCCTCGTGTAGAGAGTGTGACTGGATGGAGATATATCTCGCCAAGGATGTATATCAGTCCATTGCAGCAAGTATCGTAGAATACCTCCTCGTGTATATAGTGTGACTGGATGGAGATATAGCTCGCCAGGGATGTCTATTAGCACATGACAGAAAGTAGTGTAGAGTAAAGTCGCTTGTAGAGAGTGTGACTGGATGGAGATCTATCACGCCAGGGATGTCTATGTATGTATGTTCCATTAATGCCAAACCCCTTACGGAGAAGTAGACATGTTTTCCTGGGCAAGCTTAGCCGACCTAAGTGGTTAACCAGTACTAAGCAATGTGTGTGAGGTGCCTTGCTCAACGACACTACATACGTGGCCTGACCGAGTATCGACCCCGGAACGATCGATTCCAAATCCGACGCTCTACCACTGGACCACGGATGCCACTATAAGTGCATGACAGAAAGTATCGTAGAGTACAGCCTCGTGTAGAGCGTGCGACTGGATGGAGATATAGCTAGCCAGGGATGTCATAATGTCCATGGCAGAAAGTATCGTAGAGTACAGCCTCGTGTAGATAGTGTGACTGGATGGAGATCTAACACGACAGGGATGTCTATAAGTCCATGGCAGAAAGTAGTGTAGAGTAAGGCCTCGTGTAGATAGTGTGGCTGGATGGAGATATTCTCGCAAGGGATGTCTATAAGTCCATGGCAGAAAGTATCGTAGAATACGGCCTCGTGTAGAGAGTGTGACTGGATGGAGATATAGCTAGCCAGGGATGTATATAAGTACATGGCAGAAAGTATCGTAGAATACGGCCTCGTGTAGAAAGTGTGACTGGATGGAGATATTCTCGCAATGGATGTCTATACGTACATGGCAGCAGGTAGTGTAGAATAAGGCCATTTGTAGAGACGGTGACTGGATGGAGATCTATCACGCCAATGATGTCTATAAGTACATGACAGCAAGTAGTGTAGAGTAAGGCCGCTTGTAGAGAGTGTGACTGGATGGAGATCTATCACGCCAATGATGTCTATAAGTACATGACAGCAAGTAGTGTAGAGTACAGCCGCTTGTAGAGAGTGTGACTGGATGGAGATATATCACGCCAGGGATGTCTATTAACACATGACAGATAGTAGTGTAGAGTAAGGCCGCTTGTAGAGAGTGTGACTGGATGGAGATATAGATCGCCAGGGATGTCTAAAAGTTCATGGCTGATGCGATACATCATAACACTTATTGAGTCGGCTCTCCTCTCTTGTAGAGGTTCACAACAAAGGTATGTGTGCTGATTGTAATCCTGTAAAGTCATCCATGACACATATGGCTGCTCTTCCCGGGACCGCCTCGATTGCATGCTTACCTATTAATTTACACTTTCTGAAATATACATGTAGTGACATTATATAAGGGCGGTAGCAACCTGAAATCTGATCATAAAAGTCATAGAGATATTTCAGCGAGCTCCGTTTCTCGCAAACTTTATCACACGGTCCTGTTAAGTTGTATTAAATATGCCAGTACGGTAACATTTAATGCATCTCCGGGAGGTTTTCAAAAGATTGTACGCTTCCTAATGACGTCATTCTTGTTAAAGCAGAATTACATCGTAATAAAGGATGTTTTTGGTAAAATATAAATACTAATGTGTGTGTGTTTACAAACATCGAAATAGTCGCTCAGAAACGATAAAATTCAAATATATATAAACCGTCGTATACGCGAATTTGTTTATCACAAACGAAATTAAACCAATGTCTTTTTTAATTAAATTACTTGATATGTTGATTCATAGCTCTTTTAGCTAAGTCTTTTAGGGACATGTCTACATCACCGTGAGGGGTTCGACATTAGAGGAAGATAGATATATAGTATTTCATGTTCAAAATATATTATACGTTGTTTTCTACATCCTCTGTTGTTTCACGCATGCGCGCTGTGCGTGTTTATATTTCGTGTGTTGATAAACAAATTCGCGTATACGACGGTTTAAATTATCGTTTCTGAGCGACTATTTCGATTTTTGTAAACATACACACATTAGTATTTATATTTTACCCAAAACATCCATTATTACGATGTACTGCTGCTTTAAATGAGTGGTCATTTGTTATTGAACCTATTTAACGATTTAAAGATTCTCTTTAATGCATATTATAATATCAATAATCAATGCTTGCTAGTTTATATTGGTGCGCTACATACCCCCCCCCCCCCAGTACCCACCTATAAGTAAAATGGTTTGATTTATTTCGCCAAATATACGAAACAGCTGCTTTAATCTCAAGCAATTTAACAACCATTAATCCATTATACTGCAACACGAATTGAATTTCAATACCAATTTAAGTTATAAGTGTGAGCTATGACATGTGTGTAAGGAATTAATATCCACGTGAATAGTGATGCAGTCAGGTCAGTTCTCATCCTATATTCTTGGTCAGTCCAATCTACTATACATGGATGACCAATTCATAACAGCGTACTAAGCGCTTTCTTTCCAAATTGAACTGTGTATGTTTACGTTTATTTATCGTCGCTACCGGTTGCCCATATGAGCGACGCCTCCTGAACAGATTAGTCATTTTAGATTGTTGGAGGATAGTGCAATGATACAGACAGAGACCCAGTCCAGAGTCTCCTCTGCTTCGTTTTACGTGCACGATGTAAAGCACCGACACGAGACCTCGGTTTAAAGTCCCAACTGAAAGACTGTTAATTTTAGGGTCAGACGGGGGATCGAACCTGCGATCCCTGGATTACCAGTCCAACGACTAATGAACTTTTAACACCAGTAGTATTAGTCATGTTTGTATATTGCAAATGACCTCAGATTGACCTCTGATGAATGCGTATGTTTTACACTATCCAACAAACAACGTGTCAATAATGCAGTGTAGTTAGAGTAGGTTGAATTGCCATTCTATGGGGTCATATTAATATTCACAAAGAATAGTCTGTTGTTGAAGACAAGTAATTGTTGAATAATGGTAATTTCCCCCACTCATATTATGGGCACCTTAACATTTATCCACAATCGTATAATACCCGTATGATTAACGTGCACTATCTGTACTTGCATATACATGTACATTTCATATATAACAACGCACCTGCATTACAATACGATATTATAGTGCGACAATATTATTGTATGGTGGTGGTATTGGAACCCAAATGGCTGTGTCATTCATCTGTCTACCCATGGCAAGTGATGTTGTTGTATCGTGTTTGTGTTTTACGTTTATTTTTCGTCGCTACCGGTTGCCAATATGAGCGACGCCTCCTGAAGAGATTAGTCATTTTTAGATTTTGGAGATAAGTGCAATGATACAGACATTCCAGAGTCTCCTCTGGTTCTTTTACGTGCACGGTGTAAAGCACCGACATGAGACCTCGGTTTAAGTCTCACCCGAAAGACTATGCTATGAGTCATGTTTCTATTGTATAGTGGGGGATTGAACCTGCGACCCCTGGATTACATGTTCATCGTGCTAACCACTGGACCACTAATCCGCTAAACCCACTATGTTCCACTGGCCTGAGTATATAAGAGTGTTTGGTAGTGTACGGATCCATATATAAGAGTGTTTGGTAGTGTACGGATCCATATATCAGAGTGGTTGGTAGTGTACGGATCCATATATAAGAGTGTTTGGTAGTGTACGGGTTCATATATAAGAGTGTTTGGTAGTGTATGGGTTCATATATAAGAGTGTTTGGTAGTGTACGGATCCATATATAAGAGTGTTTGGTAGTGTACGGATTCATATATAAGAGTGTTTGGTAGTGTACGGGTTCATATATAAGAGAGTTTGGTAGTGTACGGGTTCATATATAAGAGTGTTTGGTAGTGTACGGATCCATATATAAGAGTGTTTGGTAGTGTACGGGTTCATATATAAGAGTGTTTGGTAGTGTATGGGTTCATATATAAGAGTGTTTGGTAGTGTACGGATCCATATATAAGAGTGTTTGGTAGTGTATGGGTTCATATATAAGAGTGTTTGGTAGTGTACGGGTTCATATATACGAGTGTTTGGTAGTGTACGGATCCATATATAAGAGTGTTTGGTAGTGTACGGGTTCATATATAAGAGTGTTTGGTAGTGTATGGGTTCATATATAAGAGTGTTTGGTAGTGTATGGGTTCATATATAAGAGTGTTTCGTAGTGTACGGGTTCATATATAAGAGTGTTTGGTAGTGTACGGGTTCATATATAAGAGTGTTTGGTAGTGTATGGGTTCATATATAAGAGTGTTTGGTAGTGTACGGGTTCATATATCAGAGTGTTTGGTAGTGTACGGATCCATATATAAGAATGTTTGGTAGTGTACGGATCCATATATCAGAGTGTTTGGTAGTGTATGGGTTCATATATATCAGAGTGTTTGGTAGTGTACGGATCCATATATATCAGAATGTTTGGTAGTGTACGGATCCATATATAAGAGTGTTTGGTAGTGTATGGGTTCATATATAAGAGTGTTTGGTAGTGTACGGGTTCATATATAAGAGTGTTTGGTAGTGTATGGGTTCATATATAAGAGTGTTTGGTAGTGTACGGGTTCATATATAAGAGTGTTTGGTAGTGTATGGGTTCATATATAAGAGTGTTTGGTAGTGTACGGGTTCATATATAAGAGTGTTTCGTAGTGTACGGATTCATATATAAGAGTGTTTGGTAGTGTATGGGTTCATATATAAGAGTGTTTGGTAGTGTACGGGTCCATATATAAGAGTGTTTGGTAGTGTACGGGTTCATATATAAGAGTGTTTGGTAGTGTACGGGTTCATATAAAAGAGTGTTTGGTAGTGTACGGGTTCATATATAAGAGTGTTTGGTAGTGTACGGGTTCATATATAAGAGTGTTTGGTAGTGTACGGATTCATATATATCAGAGTGTTTGGTAGTGTACGGATCCATATATAAAAGGGTTTAACAGTGTACGGATCCATATATCAGAGTATTTGGTAGTGTACGGATCCATATATCAGGGTGTTTGGTAGTGTACGGATTCATATATCAGAGTGTTTGGTAGTGGACGGATTCATATATATCAGAGTGTTTGGTAGTGTACGGATCCATATATATCAGAGTGTTTGGTAGTGTACAGATTCATATATATAAGAGTGTTTGGTAGTGTACGGGTTCATATATAAGAGTGTTTGGTAGTGTACGGGTTCATATATATCAGAGTGTTTGGTAGTGTACGGATCCATATATAAGAGTGTTTGGTAGTGTACGGATCCATATATATCAGAGTGTTTGGTAGTGTACAGATTCATATATATAAGAGTGTTTGGTAGTGTACGGATCCATATATATCATAGTGTTTGGTAGTGTACGGATCCATATATAAGAGTGTTTGGTAGTGCACGGATCCATATATATCAGAGTGTTTGGTAGTGTACGGATTCATATATAAGAGTGTTTGGTAGTGTACGGATCCATATATCAGAGTGTTTGGTAGTGTACGGATCCATATATCAGAGTGTTTGGTAGTGTACGGATTCATATATATCAGAGTGTTTGGTAGTGTACGGATTCATATATATCAGAATGTTTGGTAGTGTGCGGATTCATATATATCAGAATGGTTGGTAGTGTACGGGTTCATATATATCAGAGTGTTTGGTAGTGTACGGATTCATATATATCAGAGTGTTTGGTAGTGTACGGGTTCATATATATCAGAATGTTTGGTAGTGTACGGATTCATATATCAGAGTGTTTGGTAGTGTACGGATCCATATATCAGAGTGTTTGGTAGTGTACGGATCCATATATCAGAGTGTTTGGTAGTGTACGGATTCATATATCAGAGTGTTTGGTAGTGGACGGATTCATATATATCAGAGTGTTTGGTAGTGTACGGATCCATATATATCAGAGTGTTTGGTAGTGTACAGATTCATATATATAAGAGTGTTTGGTAGTGTACGGGTTCATATATAAGAGTGTTTGGTAGTGTACGGGTTCATATATATCAGAGTGTTTGGTAGTGTACGGATCCATATATAAGAGTGTTTGGTAGTGTACGGATCCATATATATCAGAGTGTTTGGTAGTGTACAGATTCATATATATAAGAGTGTTTGGTAGTGTACGGATCCATATATATCATAGTGTTTGGTAGTGTACGGATCCATATATAAGAGTGTTTGGTAGTGCACGGATCCATATATATCAGAGTGTTTGGTAGTGTACGGATTCATATATAAGAGTGTTTGGTAGTGTACGGATCCATATATCAGAGTGTTTGGTAGTGTACGGATCCATATATCAGAGTGTTTGGTAGTGTACGGATTCATATATATCAGAGTGTTTGGTAGTGTACGGATTCATATATATCAGAATGTTTGGTAGTGTGCGGATTCATATATATCAGAATGGTTGGTAGTGTACGGGTTCATATATATCAGAGTGTTTGGTAGTGTACGGATTCATATATATCAGAGTGTTTGGTAGTGTACGGGTTCATATATATCAGAATGTTTGGTAGTGTACGGATTCATATATCAGAGTGTTTGGTAGTGTACGGATCCATATATCAGAGTGTTTGGTAGTGTACGGATCCATATATCAGAGTGTTTGGTAGTGTACGGATTCATATATCAGAGTGTTTGGTAGTGTACGGATCCATATATATCATAGTGTTTGGTAGTGTACGGATCCATATATAAGAGTGTTTGGTAGTGTACGGGTTCATATATATCAGAGTGTTTGGTAGTGTACGGATTCATATATAACAGAATGTTTGGTAGTGTACGGGTTCATATATCAGAGTGTTTGGTAGTGTACGGATCCATATATCAGAGTGTTTGGTAGTGTACGGATCCATATATCAGAGGGTTTGGTAGTGTACGGATTCATATATCAGAGTGTTTGGTAGTGTACGGATCCATATATATCATAGTGTTTGGTAGTGTACGGATCCATATATCACAGTGTTTGGTAGTGTACGGATCCATATATCAGAGTGTTTGGTAGTGTACGGATCCATATATCAGAGTGTTTGGTAGTGTACGGATCCATATATCAGAGTGTTTGGTAGTGTACGGATCCATATATCAGAGTGTTTGGTAGTGTACGGATTCATATATCAGAGTGTTTGGTAGTGTACGGATTCATATATATCAGAGTGTTTGGTAGTGTACGGATTCATATATATCAGAATGTTTGGTAGTGTACGGATCCATATATCAGAGTGTTTGGTAGTGTACGGATTCATATATATCAGAGTGTTTGGTAGTGTATGGATTCATATATATCAGAATGTTTGGTAGTGTACGGATTCATATATATCAGAATGTTTGGTAGTGTACGGATCCATATATCAGAGTGTTTGGTAGTGTACGGGTCCATATATCAGAGTGTTTGGTAGTGTACGGATCCATATATCAGAGTGTTTGGTAGTGTACGGGTTCATATATATAAGAGTGTTTGGTAGTGTACGGATCCATATATTAAGAGTGTTTGGTAGTGTACGGGTTCATATATAAGAGTGTTTGGTAGTGTACGGGTTCATATATATCAGAATGTTTGGTAGTGTACGGATTCATATATATCAGAGTGTTTGGTAATGTACGGATTCATATATATCAGAGTGTTTGGTAGTGTACGGATTCATATATCAGAGTGTTTGGTAGTGTACGGATCCATATATAAAAGGGTTTAACAGTGTACGGCTCCATATATCAGAGTGTTTGGTAGTGTACGGATCCATATATCAGAGTGTTTGGTAGTGTACGGATCCATATATCAGAGTGTTTGGTAGTGTACGGATCCATATATCAGAGTGTTTGGTAGTGTACGGATCCATATATATCATAGTGTTTGGTAGTGTACGGATCCATATATCAGAGTGTTTGGTAGTGTACGGATCCATATATCAGAGTGTTTGGTAGTGTACGGATCCATATATCAGAGTGTTTGGTAGTGTACGGATCCATATATCAGAGTGTTTGGTAGTGTACGGATCCATATATCAGAGTGTTTGGTAGTGTACGGATTCATATATCAGAGTTTTGGTAGTGTACGGATTCATATATATCAAGTGTTTGGTAGTGTACGGATTCATATATATCAGAGTGTTTGGTAGTGTACGGATTCATATATATCAGAGTGTTTGGTAGTGTACGGATTCATATATATCAGAGTGTTTGGTAGTGTACGGATTCATATATATCAGAGTGTTTGGTAGTGTACGGATTCATATATATCAGAATGTTTGGTAGTGTACGGATTCATATATATCAGAGTGTTTGGTAGTGTACGGATCCATATATAAGAGTGTTTGGTAGTGTACGGATCCATATATCAGAGTGTTTGGTAGTGTACGGATCCATATATAAGAGTGTTTGGTAGTGTACGGATCCATATATAAGAGTGTTTGGTAGTGTACGGGTTCATATATAAGAGTGTTTGGTAGTGTACGGATCCATATATAAGAGTGTTTGGTAGTGTACGGGTTCATATATAAGAGTGTTTGGTAGTGTACGGGTTCATATATAAGAGTGTTTGGTAGTGTACGGGTTCATATATAAGAGTGTTTGGTAGTGTACGGATCCATATATCAGAGTGTTTGGTAGTGTACAGATCCATATATAAGAGTGTTTGGTAGTGTACGGGTTCATATATAAGAGTGTTTGGTAGTGTACGGGTTCATATATAAGAGTGTTTGGTAGTGTACGGATCCATATATAAGAGTGTTTGGTAGTGTACGGGTTCATATATAAGAGTGTTTGGTAGTGTACAGATCCATATATAAGAGTGTTACGTAGTGTACGGGTTCATATATAAGAGTGTTTGGTAGTGTACGGATCCATATATAAGAGTGTTTGGTAGTGTACGGGTTCATATATAAGAGTGTTTGGTAGTGTACGGGTTCATATATAAGAGTGTTTGGTAGTGTACGGGTTCATATATAAGAGTGTTTGGTAGTGTACGGATCCATATATCAGAGTGTTTGGTAGTGTACAGATCCATATATAAGAGTGTTTGGTAGTGTACGGGTTCATATATAAGAGTGTTTGGTAGTGTACGGGTTCATATATAAGAGTGTTTGGTAGTGTACGGATCCATATATAAGAGTGTTTGGTAGTGTACGGATCCATATATAAGAGTGTTTGGTAGTGTACAGATCCATATATAAGAGTGTTTGGTAGTGTACGGGTTCATATATAAGAGTGTTTGGTAGTGTACGGGTTCATATATAAGAGTGTTTGGTAGTGTACGGGTTCATATATAAGAGTGTTTGGTAGTGTACGGGTTCATATATAAGAGTGTTTGGTAGTGTATGGGTTCATATATAAGAGTGTTTGGTAGTGTACGGATCCATATATAAGAGTGTTTGGTAGTGTACGGGTTCATATATAAGAGTGTTTGGTAGTGTACGGGTTCATATATAAGAGTGTTTGGTAGTGTACGGATCCATATATAAGAGTGTTTGGTAGTGTACGGATCCATATATAAGAGTGTTTGGTAGTGTACGGGTTCATATATAAGAGTGTTTGGTAGTGTACGGGTTCATATATAAGAGTGTTTGGTAGTGTACGGATCCATATATAAGAGTGTTTGGTAGTGTACGGATCCATATATAAGAGTGTTTGGTAGTGTACGGATCCATATATAAGAGTGTTTGGTAGTGTACGGATCCATATATAAGAGTGTTTGGTAGTGTACGGGTTGGGGTCTGGACAAATGGTTTCGTGGTCAAAACAGAAAATATATTTGTTTATCTTTTAAGACCATTTTGATGCACCGTAGACCTGACACTATACGGACATCTGTTTAGGCCATATCCAGGCAAGTTTTAAAATGACACCGATACCGTCAAAGCCATACACTGAGTGACAAGCCTATGGTGTATCATAATGTTCGTAAAAAAGCATTTTGTTTTTGAACCCGAAATCATTTAGTTTATAAACAATTGTTTTAGCTCGATTGCGGAACAAGTTCTTTCAACTTATATTAATCACTCTGGAGACCTCATTCCTGATGGAATCCATCGCCACGAGGGAGAGAGAAGAGGCTACGTGAAACCATTTGTCCATTGTCCAGACTCCATAAAAAGACCCCATATATAAGGTATCCGCGCACTCGTATATACAACCAGTTGATCACAACCGAAGTATCGGGGCATAGACCATCAATAGGAAAAGTTATTGATATACTGAGTGAAACGCAATTCATATGCATAAATTCGTGCTTAACGTCATTGAAACTAGAGACTTCCGTGGCCGAGTGGTTACGTTCGTTGCCTTCAAATTGCACGCCCCTCAACGCTGTAGGTTCGAATCACACTAGGATGACGAATTCATTCGAGTGCGGAAGTTATCCTGCTGGCTTGCGGTAGGTCGGTGGTTTTACCCGTGTCTGAAATACTGCTCGTAGGGGCACCCGTGGTCTTCCTCCACCAAGAATAACAGGATAGTGACCATATGACCTAAGCTGTTCGTGCAACGTTAAGATCACAAAAACAAACAAACAAATACACTTAAAACAGCATTACATCGTAATAAAGAATGTTTTGGGTAAAATATAAATACTAATGTGTGTGTGTTTACAAAAATCGAAATAGTCGCTCAGAAACGATAACATTCCAATAAATTTAAACCGTCGTATACGCGAATTTGTTTATCGACACACGGAATGTAAACACGCACAGTGCGCATGTGTGAAACAACAGAGGATGTAGAAAACAACGTATATATTACATGAAATACTATCTATCTTCCGCTAATGTCGAACCCCTCGCGGGGATGTAGACATGTCCCTAAAAGACTTAGCTAACAGAGGTATGAATCAACATATCAAGTAATTTAATTAAAAAGACAACGTGGGACAAATGGGGACGATGCATTCCGGTTGTAAACAAGTGCGTGATCGACTCGGAAAGTCCTACTTTCGGTTTCGAGTTTGTTTTATTGCACACAAAAAACAATGTTTACCAAATTAACATAAGCATACAAAGTATAATGTTATCATGTGTAGCAGCATTGCTACCCATACGTAAAATTTGAATTTTTCAAATATCTTTTATTTCATACGATGTAATGCTGCTTTAAATGAAGCTACATGTATGAGGGAAGTGACTAGTGGGGCAGCGGAGGGTGATATCTCCCATGCCAGCTTAAATCGTCATTGTCTATATAATATTTTATAGCTCACACATCTCTCATAATTCCTATTAATTAACTCTTTGCATGCTGGGTAAAATAAAAGTTATAATGAGTTCAAATAAATGTAGCAGTAGACAATTCATTAATGTGTTTTCCTCATTTATAAATGAAAACTTCGGAAATATGACAAGGGATTTCATTAGAAATACGTGGTTACGATACAATTCTAATTAAATATCAGACTGTTATTTTAACAGTTTAGCGTGCAAAGAGTTTATGAGATGGCATAGTACATTTTAACAGTTTAGCGTGCAAAGAGTTTATGAAATAGCATAGTACATTTTAACAGTTTAGCGTGCAAAGAGTTTATGAGATAGCATAGTACATTTTAACAGTTTAGCGTGCACGAGTTTATGAGATAGCATAGTACATTTTAGCAGTTTAGCGTCCAAAGAGTTTATGAGATAGCATAGTACATTTTAACAGTTTAGCGTGCACAGAGTTTATGAGATAGCATAGTACATTTTAGCAGTTTAGCGTACAAAGAGTTTATGAGATAGCATAGTGCATTTTAACAGTTTAGCGTGCAAAGAGTTTATGAGATAGCATAGTACATTTTAACAGTTTAGCGTGCAAAGAGTTTATGAGATAGCATAGTACATTTTAACAGTTTAGCGTGCAAAGAGTTTATGAGATAGCATAGTACATTTTAACAGTTTAGCGTGCAAAGAGTTTATGAGATAGCATAGTACATTTTAACAGTTTAGCGTGCAAAGAGTATATGAGATAGCATAGTGCATTTTAACAGTTTAGCGTGCAAAGAGTTTATGAGATAGCATAGTACATTTTAGCAGTTTAGCGTGCACGAGTTTATGAGATAGCATAGTACATTTTAGCAGTTTAGCGTGCAAGAGTTTATGAGATAGCATAGTACATTTTAGCAGTTTAGCGTCCAAAGAGTTTATGAGATAGCATAGTACATTTTAACAGTTTAGCGTGCAAAGAGTTTATGAGATAGCATAGTACATTTTAACAGTTTAGCGTGCAAAGAGTTTATGAGATAGCATAGTACATTTTAGCAGTTTAGCGTACAAAGAGTTTATGAGATAGCATAGTGCATTTTAACAGTTTAGCGTGCAAAGAGTTTATGAGATAGCATAGTACATTTTAACAGTTTAGCGTGCAAAGAGTTTATGAGATAGCATAGTACATTTTAACAGTTTAGCGTGCAAAGAGTTTATGAGATAGCATAGTACATTTTAACAGTTTAGCGTGCAAAGAGTTTATGAGATAGCATAGTACATTTTAACAGTTTAGCGTGCAAAGAGTTTATGAGATAGCATAGTACATTTTAACAGTTTAGCGTGCAAAGAGTTTATGAGATAGCATAGTACATTTTAACAGTTTAGCGTGCAAAGAGTTTATGAGATAGCATAGTACATTTTAACAGTTTAGCGTGCACGAGTTTATGAGATAGCATAGTACATTTTAGCAGTTTAGTGTGCAAAGAGTTTATGAGATAGCATAGTACATTTTAGCAGTTTAGCGTGCAAAGAGTTTATGAGATAGCATAGTACATTTTAGCAGTTTAGCGTCCAAAGAGTTTATGAGATAGCATAGTACATTTTAACAGTTTAGCATGCAAAGAGTTTATGAGATAGCATAGTACATTTTAACAGTTTAGCGTGCAAAGAGTTTATGAGATAGCATAGTACATTTTAACAGTTTAGCGTGCAAAGAGTTTATGAGATAGCATAGTACATTTTAACAGTTTAGCGTGCAAAGAGTTTATGAGATAGCATAGTACATTTTAAGTTTAGCGTGCAAAGAGTTTATGAGATAGCATAGTACATTTTAACAGTTTAGCGTGCAAAGAGTTTATGAGATAGCATAGTACATTTTAACAGTTTAGCGTGCAAAGAGTTTATGAGATAGCATAGTACATTTTAACAGTTTAGCGTGCAAAGAGTTTATGAGATAGCATAGTACATTTTAACAGTTTAGCGTGCAAAGAGTTTATGAGATAGCATAGTACACGTGAACTTATATTCATTAATGATGATAATTGAGTAGGTAAATAAATAACAGTGTTTTTAAGTTGTCTAAGTAAACTACGACTAGCTATGTTTCAACGGTATCACTATGTAAATCTGAGACACTCGTTAAAAGACACGATCAACCCAAGGGCAATTAACATGAGTATAGTGTAGTTAGGTGGTAGTACGATAAATGAGTGTCTATAGCATAGCACTCGTGCTCGCTTCTCGCCAATGCAACCCGGGTTCGATCCTCGGACCGAGAAGTATGTGAGATGGTACGGTGGGCGGTACAGTATTCTGAGAAGTTTGAATATATCAGTTAACAATTAGTTGATGAAAAAGTACAATAAGTGACGCATGACATATAATTGCTGCACTGTACGTGTATTTATGTATTACCTAGATATATTCCTTAATCGATTAACATTGTTTACGGATTTATTTGACATTAGGTTTTCGAATTTGTATGTATTTGGCCATCTGCAATAATATGGTTTCATAAAATCGTTACGTATTTTTTAGTTTATACACTATTCAAATCTCAGACACGTATTTTTTTAGTTTATACACTATTCAAATCTCAGACACGTATTTTTTTAGTTTATACACTATTCAAATCTCAGACACGTATTTTTTTAGTTTATACACTATTCAAATCTGAGACACTCGTTTAAAGACACGATCAATAAAGGACAATTAACATGAGTATAATGTAGTTAGATGGTTAGTACGATAAATGATTGTTTGTACACTATTAACAATTGAATGAAATAACCACGTTTGTTACGGTTTTAAGCAATTCGTGTATACACTGTCTGTCAGTATATCTTGGTAAAAGGTTATGGTCACGTGGTTATATGGTTTGGTTTCTAGCTTGACTCAATTATAACTAACAGTGAGTACCAAAAGCACTTCAGAAACAAGGAACAAGGACATATATATATCACGAATGTAAATGTTATGGTGTAAATAATCTCATGTTTTGTGTTTGTTGTTCGTGTTTTACGCCTTCAGCGTCACCATTTTGGGCTATATCGGCAGGCAGTTTACCTAACAATACCTTTCCTGTGCAGGTATCAGCAGTTATATTAACCAGCACTTGCGTGCATTCCATGTTTTACCGTATACGAATATGCTTTTTTAAGGAAAACTCTAAAAGTTACTTCCCTTTGATCAAAACGGCATTTGTTATTTTAAAATAGACGTAAAGTAGCAGTGCACATTAAATTTGACCGACTTTAATCTCTATTTTATTGAGGAAATGTATTCCTGTTTGTAGATTTGTATGCAAGTAGAACTGAATTGACAATGCGTCGTGTATTATAATAATGACGCTACTGGTGTAGAGTATACTTATCTTAGCATATGCATCTTTAAGAAAATAAGTCCATCTCCGTGGTCGAGTGGTTAATGTCGCTGACTTGTATATACGACTCTAGCCTATCATCACTGGTTGTCACGGGTTCGAGCCCCTCTCGGACCGTGTCTCTTCATATGGTAAAGTTGGCAGTTTCTTACGGAGGTTGGTGCAAGCAAGTAACAGTGACCGGTAGCAACGATAAATACACTTTTTAAATAATGTAAAAAGTATGTACAGTGAAACCTGTCTGAAGCAGCCAGTCAAGGGAATCACAGAAAGTGGCTGCTTAGCACATGTCGTTGCTTAATAGAGGGCAAAGGTATAACAAAGTAACATGTTGGGAATCTGGAAACTGGCTTCTTAATACAGGTTGGCTGCTTAATAGAGGTGACCACTAACACAGGTTTGACTGTATATTGTTATGTCATGCAAAAGAAGTACTGTATGTTGCCATTGAAACTATTGAGTGTTTGCATGCAGACGATACTAGTAAGTCTGTGTTGTTGCATTGATTGGTATATATGCTCCAAAGCACAATCTGATGCTATCCTAACATAATTATATTTTAGCCTGTGTCCACAATCTCGACGCATCTTGTAATCACCCAGCCATCACAACACAATGACAAGAGTAATTATCTAGAGAATAAATTATAATATCTGGCTAACTGATTTCTGTCCTCGATGTTGGACGAACTTAGAAGGTCACCAACTGGATTATTTATGTTTCGAGCCTATATAAATAGTAGGCATATGTAGCATTGCTCTTCTACAGTTACGCAGCATACAGTATTTGTTAGGAAGAATTTATAATCTCATTTTGACGTTTTAAACGGCATTTACCCAGATCAATAATGGAGTTTGAGCATATTCAGAACGGGACGGTTCACAGTGGACATCACGTCTCACACCACAGTGAGTAGCACGGTTTTGGTGAACTTGAGAGCATATAAAATTATTCCAAATGTTTGTACTTAAGTCCCAATTGTTATTATTTCTTTGAGTGAAAGATTAAACAATAGCTAAAATACAAAGTTATATTACACTTAAAGCGACACTACATCAGTGAAAACGCAAATTTATACAGAATATAATTTTTCCAAATATTTGCCTGAAAACTGAGTATTTCAACTAATAAACAAGTTGTATACGCGGTTTGTTGACATAACAAAATAGTGTAAATAGGATCGACATGCATGCGTAATACAACCTGTGTATCACGAATAACGAGATGTGTGTTTCCGATTTACCGTTATATCTCACATTTGTGCCTAGGCATGTTTATGTGTAGACTAATCTTAGTTAAATTGAGTACCTCTAAGCGACAGTAGCACGCTTTTAGTATTGACTACAATGACAAACGGGACTGGTATATGAAATCCTACATTCACTTTTGACAGTTTGTAGACCACAAACACACTGTTTATTGATTCAATATTTGTGTTCGAATGTATTCGGAAGAATTTGTAGTAGCAATGCATTAATACTTGAATAATGCATTTTTTGGCTTTTTGCGATGTAATGTCGCTTTAATTATAGTAGTCAATCGCTTAAAGTTAGTGTATGATTTTATCAGGATCTGTTTGATTGGTTCCCGGTTCCTAATATAAGTATATATTCATAAAGGAATGTAATATAGAAATATACCAAAATTAATTCCACAAATAATAATTAATTTGTGGGAAGAATTGTTTCAAACTTTTACTAATGTGTGTTTATTTGGAATGTGCTGCACATGGAGATATTCTAAGGTGTGGATAATTAAATATATACCGTTTACTTGGAATGTGCTGCACATTGAGATATTCTAAAGTGTGGATAATTAAATATATACCAGTTATATATATAGTATTATTATTATTATTATATACCAAACTTATATAGCGCTCTTTTCATCTAAAAATAAAACGTTCAAACGCGCTTTACAGTCTAAATATCACAAATATTGATAAAAACTTCCACATACAATGAGATAAAACAAGACAAAAAATAGCAAACACAATTACAATGGATTCTAAATATGCTATAAAATATTCGGATCTAAAATTATAACAATTAAAATATAGGTAATAATTAAATAAAATGTGTTCATTTGCAGTCTTAATCCTGATTGAGCACAGACACAGTTCGATATTTATGTTCCATATGAACATTTAAAAAGGTGTGTCTTCAAAGCCTTTTTGAAAGAACACAATGTTGTTGCACTTCTAAGATTTGATGGAAGAGAATTCCAAAGTTTTGGGGCAGCAGTCATGAAACTTCTATCTCCGTATGTGACAGTCCGACTTCTTGGTAACACAAGAGTAGCTGCTTCATTTTTAGACCGTAAGTCTCTCCTTGGTATATAAACCTCAAGCAAGTTTCTCATATAAATCGGTGCTTCTCCATTCAATGCTTTATATGTGTGAGTCAGTATTTTATACTTTATTCTTTCTTGAACTGGTAGCCAATGAAGTTCTTTTAGAATGGGCGTTACATGACTGAAACGGGATGTTCTGGTTATGATGCGAGCTGCTGTGTTTTGAACAGTTTGTAATTTATTGGAAGTGTTTTTTGGCACGCCGTACAAAAGTGAATTACAGTAGTCGAGCCTGGATGTAACGAGTGAGTTTATGAGAGTTTTCGTGGCTTCTGTTGTTAAATACTGCCGAATGTGTCGAATCCGCCGGATCTGCCCATAACATGATTTTGTCACGGAATTTACATGTTTGTCCATATCCATTCTTGAGTCTAGGAAAGCCCCTAGATTTCTCACACATGTTGATGGTTCTGTATTTGAGTATCCTACTTTCACATTTATGTTTTCAATGTGTTGAAAATAGTATGAATATAGCCTGCCATTTTTAGTAAAAGTTGGAGATCTGTCAACACATTGTTACATTCTAACTACATGTAAATGCTGTTCCTTAGAATATATTGGTGTGTAGCACATTATAAGTACACGTAAATGCTGTTCCTTAGAATATATTGGTGTGTAGCATATTATACGTACATGTAAATGCTATTCCTTAGAATATATTGGTGTGTAGCACATTATAAGTACACGTAAATGCTGTTCCTTAGAATATATTGGTGTGTAGCACATTATACGTACATGTAAATGCTATTACCTTAGAATATATTGGTGTGTAGCACATTATAAGTACACGTAAATGCTGTTCCTTAGAATATCTTCGTGTGTAACACATTCTAAGAACACATAAATGTGCATAGTATTTCAAAACTATAGGTGCTCATGCAATGCTCGTGAAAAATTCCGTTACAATGACGTAACGTGATGCAACTTTCTAAGGTGATGCAACTTTCTAAGGTAATGCAACTTTCAATAAACTCTTTTGCTTTATTGAGGACATTTAGAAATGAATGTTAGTGTAAATTCATTGCAAAATAAAATGTATTAATTATGCAATATTTGTATCTTATAGCGAGATATTATTGTGCATTAATATATTTGGGTTCCGATAACATTTAAAACATAGTTTTCCAACTTCCCGACAGTAATCCCAAACTGTCACATAAAAATGGTTGGGTCAGACAACATAAATTGAGTTATAAATGCGTTTTAATAATTTACCCCACCGGTGTCAGAAGAAATTCTGACAAAGTTTCGTAGAAACTGTCACATATTTCAGTATATTCTTGGTTTATATGGTAATGGAGATGCTTCTGTATTGTTTGCTCCGTAACAGTCGTGATAGCGCAGTGGATGCGCGTTCGCTTCAGGTGCGAAAGGTCCGGAGTTCGAGCCCCGTTGGAGCTGTTACGAGGGTTCCCTTAGGCAAGGCATTTAAATTCAGTCGTGAGTGTGTGTCGTTTACCTTGTATTTATGATCAAGTTTGCTATGCGTGTGTTCTCAGCAACATCTAACTCGAGTATGTGTAAAACACAATTTAATGTCAAGATTAAATAGAAATAATACCCTCGCACGTGTGTTACGTCACGACAGAAAATCATAGAACTAAACTTTAACTAAATGCGTGACCTTAGTTTGACCACCAACTGCATATTTATTCACAACCGGGAGTAGCTTTAATCTCTTAGACATGTCATCATCATGTGCCATGGTTGGGAATAAATTTGAATGTGTTACAGGGATATATTAAAGTTAAGACTTTATTTATTTTACAACGATTACGAAGCAAGTTTTAACAACTTATATTAATCACTCTCGTTGGCGCGGATGAAAGCGTATATATGTGGTCATTCGTATGGGAGGAAACCGGAGTACCCGGAGAAAACACACCTGTCCGATCTGGCGGCCACCGTACCATCTCACATACTTCCCCGTCTGAGGATCGAACCCGGGTTGCATTGGTGAGAAGATGTATTAAAGGATATGCATTAACACCTTCAAATTAATAAGCAGTTGAGTGTAACCCTCTGTCCCCTTTGAAGTACCCCGCGATGCCATTACAGACTCCACTTACACTGATGGACAAATAATAATAATAGTTCGGGTTTTACGCCTGCATCAGCACAATTTCGGGCTATATCGCCTGCGGGCAGTTTACCTACACCTTTCCTGGGCAGGCTCTGGCAGCGGGTAACCAGTACTTGGGTGCACCAACCTCCGTAAGAAACTGCCAACTTTTCCATATAAATGAAACACGGTCTGAGCGGGACTCGAACCCGTGACCATCAGTGATGATAGGTTACAGTGATATACAAGTCAGCGACCGTAACCACTCGACCACGGAGGCGGACTGATGGACAAAGAAACGCCTAATATAATTATATAATTCAGAATAACATTGTGGGTTCAACACTAAACAATCCCAGTACTAACTCTCTCGAGTGGGTGTGTAAGTATGTTGACTGCTTATCCAAGATTAAGATTTGCCAATGGCATCCATACAAACATATTAGCCTACATCTCAATGTGGGAAAAGGTTAAACAACATTTTATGTTCAATACATGTACCGTATGCCATTTTTATTACGCTCCAATGCAGTTTCTAGTATTTGGATTTGCTAACCTTGTTGTAAAGATATTGTGGTAACTCCGGGCTTGTCAGGGTACATACTCCTTAAAATACATAGCTTTCTGGTTAAACAACATTTTATTTTCAATACATGTACCGTATGCCATTTTTATTACGCTCCAATGCAGTTTCTAGTATTTGGATTTGCTAACCTTGTTGTAAAGATATTGTGGTAACTCTGGGCATGTCAGGGTATATACTCCTTAAAATACATATCTTTCGCGCACCTCACGATTCTTAAAATAAAACCGTATGCTGCGCAATCGATTGAACTATGCGCAATACATCTGTACAAGACGCCTAAAGAAATATGGGGGGGGGTAACTTTTCAACAGTTTACACCATTTAAAGATGTTGAATTTCTTAACACACGGTAAGACTAAACAGCGAAAACAATATGAAAATCGATTGATCATTTATGGATCCCAAATCTGGACATGCCGGTGACAAGGTAATCTCACCCATTTTTAAAATTACTCAGTTGAGGCAGTCGACGGGGTAAAATGAGAAAATAAATCGATGACAAAAGGTGACTGAAAACATTGTTTTTAAGCTGAACCCCTTGTTTTCAGCGTAATAAAATTGTCATTTGGTATGTTGCCAGGGTATAGTTTATACACATTTATTTTAGCTCGATTGCGAAACAAGTTATTTCAACTTATATAAATCACTCTCGAGACCTCATTCCTGATGGAATCCATCGCCACGAGGGAGAGAGAAGAGGCAACGTAGAATTTAAATGCCTTGCCTAAGGGCACACTCGTAATGGCTCCAGCGGGGCTCGAACTCCGGACCTGAAGCGAACACGCATCCACTGCGCTATCACGACTTATATTAGTATATAGTGACGGTCAATAGTAATATTCCCCCCTGCCCGGCGCTATATATACTCATAGACCCTGTCAACAAACCAAATCACATACTACTAATTTGACAGGAATGAACTGAAGGCAGAAAACACTGATGTAGATATGTGTCCTATAACGGAAACAGGCCAAATTATCATAACAACAATGAGTTATGGGTTAGCAACTGTAGAACTATATTAATATGAAACATGTCATCAAATGTAGCAAGGTGTAGCTTAAAGTTATATTGATGTAAAATAATTGTTGAGATATAACGATGGAATGAATGCACGTAGTTGTGTGGTGTACGTGGTATTTGTGAAATAACAATGTTGTTGTTAGATGGAGTGATATGTTTAATGTTTGGCCTATAATGTTATGTTAATTATTAGTTATTGCTCTGTTTACTAAGTTTGAGGTATACCAGGGTCACGGGGACTCCGTGGCCGAGCGGGTAAGGTCGTTGACTTCAAATCACTTGCCCCTTACCGTTTTAGGTTCGAATCCCATTTGGGTGTCGAATTCGTCCAAGTGAGGACACTTTCCAGCTGGCTTACAGTGGGTCGGTGGTTCTATCAGTGTGCCCGTCCGTGCCTGATATACTGCTCGGATGGGCACCCGGTGTCTTCCTCCACCAATAATAGAGGCAGAGTTGCCATGTCAACTAAGCTATATAAGCTATATATACACAAACAAACAATATTGGGGAGGGCACTAGCTAATGTTGGTAAAACTTGTTGACCAACCCATTTGCTTCTAGATTGTATTCGTGCTCTGTGCAAGTATAAGCGTAGCATTGCAGTTGTATCATATTGCTTATATATTTACCATGTTTATATTTGTAATTGTATTGTATATAAATAAGCAATAAAATATGATTAAACTAACAAACAACATACAAGGGACATATTAGGGACACATTTGTAGAATCACGTCAAGTGTCTTCTATATATTAAATATGTTTAAAGTTTAATCTTTATTTATTTTACAACGATTGCAAAGCAAGTTTTAGCAACTTATATTAATCACTCTCGTTGGCGCGGATGAAAGCGTATATGTGGTCATTCGTGTGGGAGGAAACAGGAGTACCCGGAGAAAACCCGCCTGTCCGATTTGGCGACCACCGTACCAACTCACATACTTTCCGGTCCGAGGATCTAACCCGGGTTGCATTGGTGAGAAGCGAGCGCGCTAACCACTGCGCTAATCGGACAGCCATATTAAATATGGGAACAACCTCTACCTGATAGGGAGCGCGAGACAGCTGAACGAGAACACCCTGTAGCTCCCAGCCAATGCACTTTTATAATCTTCGTTTGTTCAATGTTTTACAATGTAAACGTACAAGAACTCAAACTACCGTACAAGAACTCAAACTATTACAGCACTTACTATTCAGCTCACAAGAACCAAATGGTCATGCAAGCTAGTGTGAGGGAAAGACCGTCCTGCATATGTCAACCAAATTTTCCAAATGCCCTCTCCTCATCATGGCAAGTGGAAGGAATGTTCCAGATTGTTGTCCATAGCTTACAGCAACCTCTACCGAGTCTGGTCACATAGCATCATTACAGCAACCTCTACCGAGTCTGTTCCATAGCATCATTACAGCAACCTCTACCGAGTCTGGTCACATAGCATCATTACAGCAACCTCTACCGAGTCTGTTCCATAGCATCATTACAGCAACCTCTACCGAGTCTGGTCACATAGCATCATTACAGCAACCTCTACCGAGTCTGGTCACATAGCATCATTACAGCAACCTCTACCGAGTCTGGTCACATAGCATCATTACAGCAACCTCTACCGAGTCTGGTCACATAGCATCATTACAGCAACCTCTACCGAGTCGTGTCACATAGCATCATTACAACAACCTCTACCGAGTCTGGTCACATACCGTCCTTACAGCAACCTCTACCGAGTCTGGTCACATAGCATCATTACAGCAACCTCTACCGAGTCTGGTCACATAGCATCATTACAGCAACCTCTACCGAGTCTGGTCACATAGCATCATTACAGCAACCTCTACCGAGTCTGTTCCATAGCATCATTACAGCAACCTCTACCGAGTCTGTTCCATAGCATCATTACAGCAACCTCTACCGAGTCTGGTCACATAGCATCATTACAGCAACCTCTACCGAGTCTGTTCCATAGCATCATTACAGCAACCTCTACCGAGTCTGGTCACATAGCATCATTACAGCAACCTCTACCGAGTCTGTTCCATAGCATCCTTACAGCAACCTCTACCGAGTCTGGTCACATAGCATCATTACAGCAACCTCTACCGAGTCTGTTCCATAGCATCATTACAGCAACCTCTACCGAGTCTGGTCACATAGCATCATTACAGCAACCTCTACCGAGTCTGGTCACATAGCATCATTACAGCAACCTCTACCGAGTCTGTTCCATAGCATCATTACAGCAACCTCTACCGAGTTTGTTCCATAGCATCATTACAGCAACCTCTACCGAGTCTGTTCCATAGCATCATTACAGCAACCTCTACCGAGTCTGGTCACATAGCATCATTACAGCAACCTCTACCGAGTCTGTTCCATAGCATCATTACAGCAACCTCTACCGAGTCTGTTCCATAGCATCATTACAGCAACCTCTACCGAGTCTGGTCACATAGCATCATTACAGCAACCTCTACCGAGTCTGTTCCATAGCATCATTACAGCAACCTCTACCGAGTCTGGTCACATAGCATCATTACAGCAACCTCTACCGAGTCTGGTCACATAGCATCATTACAGCAACCTCTACCGAGTCTGGTCACATAGCATCATTACAGCAACCTCTACCGAGTCTGTTCCATAGCATCATTACAGCAACCTCTACCGAGTTTGTTCCATAGCATCATTACAGCAACCTCTACCGAGTCTGTTCCATAGCATCATTACAGCAACCTCTACCGAGTCTGGTCACATAGCATCATTACAGCAACCTCTACCGAGTCTGGTCACATAGCATCATTACAGCAACCTCTACCGAGTCTGTTCCATAGCATCATTACAGCAACCTCTACCGAGTCTGGTCACATAGCATCATTACAGCAACCTCTACCGAGTCTGGTCACATAGCATCATTACAGCAACCTCTACCGAGTCTGTTCCATAGCATCATTACAGCAACCTCTACCGAGTTTGTCAAAATGTGGTCACTGTATTCAAGAACTAGGCAACTTAAATGCAAAACGTCAAGTCTTAGGTAGTGTTAGGTAGATTGCCAAATATTGTATGTAGCATCATTTACCACGTTTGGTGCAATGACACCACTGGGGCATCACAAAATCTAAATCAACTTAGAGGGAAACTGCTTCTTCAAATGTTCCTATTTGCAACCATTCAAACATTTTCAACATCTTACATATTTGTTCCAATGTTGTCACTGGAGTCAATTAGGTCATTAGGTCAACTATTAAGGTCAACTGACCATTGAGTTATATAGGCTGATAAAGCATGTTGCACACTAATGGAAGAAGACGAAGAAGCAATGCGCATGTTCAAGCGACTTCTCGCCAATCAACGGTCAGTCCGTTGCCAACTTTGGTCAGTAACATCGTTGCAACGTTTCTAGCTGTCAACGGTCAAATGAGGTCAATAACATTCTAGCTGTCAACGGTCAAATGAGGTCAATAACAGTCAAATGAGGTCAATGTAAAACATGACTTGGTCACTTAGCCCTTTACGCGACTTGTATTCATACATCATTGGTAGGGATGTTGCTACAGTTGTTCAGTTATCCTTACACCCATATCTATCAAGATTGTTCAAATGAGGTTATTCAACCAATTAGCCAGACACTTGGTCACGAGGTGAAATGTGGTCACTCTGTTAATTAATAGAATACCATTAAACGACTTCTTCCCGTGAACGTGTACAAACGCGGGTCAGTATCATCGGTACAGCATCTATCTATCTATCTTGTTGAAATTAATTCACTGGAGTCAATGTTTGGTCAGCTTGAACTGATAAACAAAGTAATCTGCGAACCACTAACATTTGTAGAATTATGCATGTTTTGTTCAGAAATGTCAAGACAAGTGATTGAAGGGCCACTTGTTATAGTTAATGATGTATCTTGTATATCCTACATGTGAACCCCGTGTATCTGGTATAACCTACACGTATATCGTCCTAATACACGGTGAACCTCATGTATCTGGTATATCCTACACGTATACCGTCCTAATACACGGTGAACCTCGTGTATCTGGTATAACCTACACGTATACCGTCCTAATACACGGTGAACCTCATGTATCTGGTATATCCTACACGTATACCGTCCTAATACACGGTGAACCCCATGTATCTGGTATATCATACACGTATACCGTCCTAATACACGGTGAACCCCGTGTATCTGGTATAACCTACACGTATACCGTCCTAATACACGGTGAACCTCGTGTATCTGGTATAACCTACACGTATACCGTCCTAATACACGGTGAACCTCGTGTATCTGGTATAACCTACACGTATACCGTCCTAATACACGGTGAACCTCGTGTATCTGGTATAACCTACACGTATACCGTCCTAATACACGGTGAACCCCATGTATCTGGTATAACCTACACGTATACCGTCCTAATACACGGTGAACCCCATGTATCTGGTATAACCTACACGTATACCGTCCTAATACACGGTGAACCCCATGTATCTGGTATATCTTACACGTATACCGTCCTAATACACGGTGAACCTCGTGTATCTGGTATATCCTACACGTATACCGTCCTAATACACGGTGAACCCCATGTATCCGGTATATCCTACACGTATACCGTCCTAATACACGATGAACCCCATGTATCTGGTATATCTTACACGTATACCGTCCTAATACACGATGAACCCCATGTATCTGGTATATCTTACACGTATACCGTCCTAATACACGATGAACCCCATGTATCTGGTATAACCTACACGTATATCGTCCTAATACACGGTGAACCCCGTGTATCTGGTATATCCTACACGTATACCGTCCTAATACACGGTGAACCTCGTGTATCTGGTATATCCTACACGTATACCGTCCTAGTATACAGTGAACCCCATGTATCTGGTATATCCTACACGTATACCGTCCTAATACACGGTGAACCCATGTATCTGGTATAACCTACACGTATACCGTCCTAATACACGGTGAACCCCATGTATCTGGTATAACCTACACGTATACCGTCCTAATACACGGTGAACCCCATGTATCTGGTATAACCTACACGTATACCGTCCTAATACACGGTGAACCCCATGTATCTGGTATAACCTACACGTATACCGTCCTAATACACGGTGAACCCCATGTATCTGGTATAACCTACACGTATACCGTCCTAATACACGGTGAACCCCATGTATCTGGTATAACCTACACGTATACCGTCCTAATACACGGTGAACCCCATGTATCTGGTATAACCTACACGTATACCGTCCTAATACACGGTGAACCCCATGTATCTGGTATAACCTACACGTATACCGTCCTAATACACGGTGAACCCCATGTATCTGGTATAACCTACACGTATACCGTCCTAATACACGGTGAACCCCATGTATCTGGTATAACCTACACGTATACCGTCCTAATACACGGTGAACCCCATGTATCTGGTATAACCTACACGTATACCGTCCTAATACACGGTGAACCCCATGTATCTGGTATATCCTACACGTATACCGTCCTAATACACGGTGAACCCATGTATCTGGTATAACCTACACGTATACCGTCCTAATACACGGTGAACCCCATGTATATGGTATATCCTACACGTATACCGTCCTAATACGTAATTAATGTGTGTTTTATATCCTACACTAGTATGGTACAGTGTGACCATGTATCTGGTATATCATACGTATGTAGGGAATCGATTATAAACTGACATTAAATCATAGTTTGCGATATATTTGCAGTGAAAGGTACACAGATGGAAATAGTTTCGAAGCATAGAAGAGAATGTACAAAGTGGAAGGTTCAATCCTCGGATATTGCCAGGAACACGTTCAACCCCATAAGGAATATCGTAGATGGCATGAAGCTCACACCAAATCCGAAGAAGGACATGATCGCGCTGTCGATTGGTAATGTGTTTAGTATAGTGCTCTGTCTGTCTGTCTGTCCGTCCGTCCGTCCGTCCGTCCGTCCGTCCGTCCGTCCGTCCGTCCGTCCGTCCGTCCGTCCGTCCGTCCGTCCGTCCGTCCGTCTGTCTGTCTGTCTGTCTGTCTGTCTGTCTGTCTGTCTGTCTGTCTGTCTGTCTGTCTGTCTGTCTGTCTGTCTGTCTGTCTGTCTGTCTGTCTGTACAGTATACTAGTATTTATGCTCTAACCTGCTCATCGCAATAACAAATGTGAGCAGTTGTACCAGTGTGCCACAGACCTAGCCTGGGTTCCAGTCTGTCGATTTTTCACTTCTTAACTTCTAGCCAAATGACATGTTCAGAAACTCAATACGGCCCAATTAATAATTTTAAACATATTTTATTCGGATCAAATACATATATACATATATAAACACAATTTATACATTGGAACCGATATGGGTCGAGAAACAAGCTTAAAGCTTATATGAATCCCTTCCCATGTTGGAGTACGTTTAAATGGTACAAAATGCTTGGCGAATAGTAATGGCGAGTTTATGTGTTCAGTATATATAAATTGTAGAGAAACTATTGAATACTTAACAGCAGTGGCAAATGTTTGGACTTGATTTTGCTAAACGTCCGCATATATTTACAGCATCGCGTTATTGTAATTTTAATGTAGCAATACGGAAACGTTATATCCAAATATGTAAACTATCAAAAAACAATCTGGTATTGTCACACGACGGGCAGGGACCAAAACGGAGAGAACCCCCACGTTCACCTAGGTATCCAATTAATAGTCTCGGTGTTAAAATATATGTATTTGACTGACCAGGCAAAATATATCGACGCCTGTTCCCAGGCTACAACAGTCCCAACAAAGTATAAACTTTATTTACTTTACAACGATTGCGAAACAAGCTTTAACAACTTATATTAATTACTCTCGTTGGCGCGGATGAAAGCGTATATGTATTCATTCGCGGGGAGGAAACCGGAGTACTAGGAGGAAACCCACTTCTCCGGTCTATCGACCACCATACCATTTCACATACTTCCCGGTCCGAGGATCGAACCCATAAAAGGAATTAATTTATAAATGCTAACTTCACTAAATTTAGTTCGTTTTTCGAGCATGGTTGTATGATATAATCTTAGCCAAGCTAATCTCTTCAAAAGGATTAAATTTAATTTATGTGTGTCCATCCGTCAAAAAAAGGTCATTAGGTCAAATTAGGGGACAACTTTAATAATAATAATAATAATAATAAAGGCTTTAGTTTACGAGTAGAATTACCGAACACATGCCATCATCCCGGTCCATGCCGAATGTTATCTAAAGGAATGATATTTCATAATAAATATTGTTAATTTCAGGTGATCCGACGGTATTTGGCAATCTGAGGGTACCGGAAGTAATAGAGACGGCCGTTATAAAGTCTATCAAGCAACACAAATATAACGGTTATGGACCATCTACAGGTAATAGCTATGCACATATTACAAACTGTATTCTAGAGGTTGGTCTAGCTCTCGTCTGCAGTGGTTACTTGAGGAACAAATGTGTGGGCTCCTCCAGGGTTGCTTTAGAGGTTTGTCTAGCTCTCGCCTGCATTGGTTACGTGAGGAACAAATGTGTAGGCTCCTCCAGTATTGCTTTAGAGGTTTGTCTAGCTCTCGTCTGCAGTGGTTACGTGAGGAACAAATGTGTAGGCTCCTCCATGGTTGATTTAGAGGTTGGTCTAGCTCTCGTCTGCAGTGGTTACTTGAGGAACAAATGTGTAGGCTCCTCCAGGGTTGCTTTAGAGGTTTGTCTAGCTCTCGCCTGCAGTGGTTACTTGAGGAACAAATGTGTAGGCTCCTCCAGGGTTGCTTTAGAGGTTTGTCTAGCTCTCGTCTGCAGTGGTTACGTGAGGAACAAATGTGTAGGCTCCTCCAGTATTGCTTTAGAGGTTTGTCTAGCTCTCGTCTGCAGTGGTTACGTGAGGAACACATGTGTAGGCTCCTCCAGGGTTGCTTTAGAGGTTTGTCTAGCTCTCGTCTGCATTGGTTACGTGAGGAACAAATGTGTAGGCTCCTCCAGGGCTGCTTTAGAGATTTGTCTAGCTCTCGTCTGCAGTGGTTACTTGAGGAACAAATGTGTGGGCTCCTCCAGGGTTGCTTTAGAGGTTTGTCTAGCTCTCGCCTGCAGTGGTTACGTGAGGAACAAATGTGTAGGCTCCTCCAGGGTTGCTTTAGAGGTTTGTCTAGCTCTCGTCTGCAGTGGTTACTTGAGGAACAAATGTGTAGGCTCCTCCAGGGTTGCTTTAGAGGTTTGTCTAGCTCTCGCCTGCATTTGTTACGTGAGGAACAAATGTGTAGGCTCCTCCAGGGTTGCTTTAGAGGTTTGTCTAGCTCTAGTCTGCAGTGGTTACTTGAGGAACAAATGTGTAGGCTCCTCCAGTATTGCTTTAGAGGTTTGTCTAGCTCTCGTCTGCAGTGGTTACTTGAGGAACAAATGTGTAGGCTCCTCCAGTATTGCTTTAGAGGTTTGTCTAGCTCTCGCCTGCAGTGGTTACGTGAGGAACAAATGTGTAGGCTCCTCCAGGGTTGCTTTAGAGGTTTGTCTAGCTCTCGCCTGCAGTGGTTATGTGAGGAACAAATGTATAGGCTCCTCCAGTATTGCTTTAGAGGTTTGTCTAGCTCTCGCCTGCAGTGGTTACGTGAGGAACAAATGTATAGGCTCCTCCAGTATTGCTTTAGAGGTTTGTCTAGCTCTCGCCTGCAGTGGTTACGTGAGGAACAAATGTATAGGCTCCTCCAGTATTGCTTTAGAGGTTTGTCTAGCTCTCGCCTGCAGTGGTTATGTGAGGAACAAATGTATAGGCTCCTCCAGTATTGCTTTAGAGGTTTGTCTAGCTCTCGCCTGCAGTGGTTACGTGAGGAACAAATGTATAGGCTCCTCCAGTATTGCTTTAGAGGTTTGTCTAGCTCTCGCCTGCAGTGGTTACGTGAGGAACAAATGTATAGGCTCCTCCAGTATTGCTTTAGAGGTTTGTCTAGCTCTCGCCTGCAGTGGTTATGTGAGGAACTAATGTGTAGGCTCCTCCAGGGTTGCTTTAGAGGTTTGTCTAGCTCTCGTCTGCAGTGGTTACTTGAGGAACAAATGTGTAGGCTCCTCCAGGGTTGCTTTAGAGGTTTGTCTAGCTCTCGTCTGCAGTGGTTACATGAGGAACAAATGTGTAGGCTCCTCCAGGGCTGATTTAGAGGTTTGTCTAGCTCTCGTCTGCAGTGGTTACTTGAGGAACAAATGTGTAGGCTCCTCCAGGGTTGCTTTAGAGGTTTGTCTAGCTCTCGTCTGCAGTGGTTACGTGAGGAACAAATGTGTAGGCTCCTCCAGGGTTGCTTTAGAGGTTTGTCTAGCTCTCGTCTGCAGTGGTTACTTGAGGAACAAATGTGTAGGCTCCTCCAGGGTTGCTTCAGAGGTTTGCCTAGCTCTCGTCTGCAGTGGTTACGTGAGGAACAAATGTGTAGGCTCCTCCAGGGTTGCTTTAGAGGTTTGTCTAGCTCTCGTCTGCAGTGGTTACGTGAGGAACAAATGTGTAGGCTCCTCCAGGGTTGCTTCAGAGGTTTGCCTAGCTCTCGTCTGCAGTGGTTACGTGAGGAACAAATGTGTAGGCTCCTCCAGGGTTGCTTCAGAGGTTTGCCTAGCTCTCGTCTGCAGTGGTTACGTGAGGAACAAATGTGTAGGCTCCTCCAGTATTGCTTTAGAGGTTTGTCTAGCTCTCGTCTGCAGTGGTTACGTGAGGAACAAATGTGTAGGCTCCTCCAGGGTTGCTTCAGAGGTTTGCCTAGCTCTCGTCTGCAGTGGTTACGTGAGGAACAAATATGTAGGCTCCTCCAGGGTTGCTTCAGAGGTTTGCCTAGCTCTCGTCTGCAGTGGTTACGTGAGGAACAAATGTGTAGGCTCCTCCAGGGTTGCTTCAGAGGTTTGCCTAGCTCTCGTCTGCAGTGGTTACGTGAGGAACACATATGTGGGCTATTTTTGGAGGATAGTGCAATGATACAGACCGAGATCCATTCCATAATCTCCTCTGGTTTTTTTACGTGCACGGTGTAAACACGGCGTCAATAGCAATATTCCATATACAGTGTACATTCGCTATGTCGAATTCAGTCGGACCCAGCAAAATACTTCGCCATAACCGAAGTTTGACTTACGAAACTCGAAATAAACGGAGCCAGTTATATGTAAAATGGTAGTGTCTGAAACAGGACTTTGATCCGACTTCGAGATAACCGGATAATTCGACATAACCGACTTGAACATAACGGATGTAGACTGTATTGCGCTCAGAATTAGCCCTCACTCTTAGTACAAAGTGTATGATAAGATTTGAAGATCTCTTATAGCATGTGTTCCGTTAGAACAGATTAAATCTAAAAGTATTGCCAACTGAACCATAAACAAACCTATCTCGGCTACTGTCAACCCAGCTAAACAAGTTAGGTCAGCAGTTTATGGTGCTGGCCTTCTCATTTGTATAGTCAAAATATAGTACAGGTGTTCGTTATTACAAAATCATAATTAAATTGAACAATCACCTATATACAGTAGACACCGGTAACCCCATTCCTTATCAACCATACCAATAATATGCTCACCATAACACGTCTAGCACATATGTCAAGCTTGGGATGAAACTAGGCAGTGGCATGAAACTAGGCAGTGGCATGAAACTAGGCAGTGGCATGAAACTATACTAAATCTGTTTCTGACAAAAGTCATGTCCACATTTAATGTTATATTTATCTACAAATAAATATTTGGCTAGTATCCAAGTAATATTATCAAGTTATTAACCCATGGGTCAACAAACCAGTTCAAACCTACTCGTCCTGACACTGATGACCAGAAACTTGCACTCGTCATCAGGACAATGTATTTGCCAATTAAGCTGTTTGTCGTATTTGCCAATTAAGCTGTTTGTCTGTCTGCTTTGACATTTTTGACATTACTGAACAATGTGTGGTGCATATGTGAACATCAAGTCAACAATGTATTCGAATCACTGACTACCAGCCGAATCACTGACTACCAGCCAGCCGAATCACTGACTACCAGCCAGCCGAATCACTGACTACCAGCCGAATCACTGACTACCAGCCAGCCGAAACACTGACTACCAGCCGAATCACTGACTACCAGCCGAATCACTGTCTACCAGCCGAATCACTGACTACCAGCCGAATCACTGACTACCAGCCAGCCGAATCACTGACTACCAGTCGAATCACTGACTACCAGCCGATCCGCAATATTTTTTTTCATTGACCAATGTATAACGGTTTGTTGCAACCACACATTGGTGATTACGTCACAGTCACATGCATGCATTGCACATGAATTGCACATACGTTAAACAAATTACCTTTTGCGTGCGCCACAGACAAAGTTTTAGAAACTTTATTCGGAGGTGGGCTTTAGCACAGGTTTGACTGTATATACACATATACAACAATACAAAGATTGACACACAAATGAAAGCAAACGGGTTGGAGTATACGATGTTTGTAAACACATGTAAATAATGTCAACCTCCATGTGTAATAATACAACCCGTGTATCCCGAATAGCAGGATGTATGGTACATATGTACCCTTACATCTCAAATGTGTGTCTATGCATAGTTATATTTAGACTAATCTGGTCTAAATTATCTCTAACCTTAGTTTAGTTTATACAAATTTATTTTAGCTCGATTGCGAAACAAGTTCTTACAACTTATATTAATCACTCTCGAGACCTCATTCCTGATGGAATCCATCGCCACGAGGGAGAGAGATGAGGCAACGTGGAATTTAAATGCCTTGCCTAAGGGCACAATCGTAACGGCTCCAGCGGGGTTCGAACTCCGGACCTTTCGCACCTGAAGCGTATCTCTTTCGTATCTCTAAGCGACAGTATCACGCTTAGTATAGACTCCAATAATAAACATGGAGAAAATCTCAATAAGCTTTAAGCTTCCGATTTAATCCATTTTCGTTTTGTATACAATGTATATGTAATGTACATTAGTATCGAATACATATGTTTAAACCAATAATAAACAAACCTCAATTAAGTAGCGTGGCTAACCGTTACATGGAAACCTACTTTCACTTTTGAAAGTTTGTTGACTGTAAATTTTGTTCTTTGATTAAATGTTAGTGTTCGAATTATTTGGAAAAGAATTTTTAGTATCAATATAAACTATTTATACGTAAAAATGTATTTGTGTTTTTCTTTCTCTTTGCGATATTTTGTCGCTTTAAGTTTGCAGTTAGAGTTTAGGTTTTCATTGGATATGTGATGAGCATGATACGGGGAGTCATCTTGATTTCTTCATTTCCTCCAATGAAATATTTTCCTTGTGATTTCCGATATAGATTGCATATTACGGAATCAGATTGCATATTACGGAATCAGATTGCATATTACGGATTCAGGTTGCATCTTACGGAATCAGATTGCATATTACGGAATCAGATTGCATCGTACGGAATCAGATTGCATAATTACGGCATCAGATTGCATATTACGGAATCAGGTTGCA
The DNA here is from genome assembly GCA_014843695.1 of Archivesica marissinica. Lineage (NCBI taxonomy): Eukaryota > Metazoa > Mollusca > Bivalvia > Venerida > Vesicomyidae > Archivesica > Archivesica marissinica. The sequence continues at coordinate 25,079,778 of CM026395.1, read as the reverse complement.
TATTACGGAATCAGATTGCATCTTACGGAATCAGATTGCATCTTACGGAATTAGATTGCATGTTACGGAATCAGATTGCATCGTACGGAATCAGATTGCATAATTACGGCATCAGATTGCATATTACGGAATCAGGTTGCATCTTACGGAATCAGATTGCATCTTACGGAATCAGATTGCATCTTACGGAATCAGATTGCATATTACGGAATCAGATTGCATCTTACGGAATCAGATTGCATCTTACGGCATCAGATTGCATATTGCATCTTACGGAATCAGATTGCATCTTACGGAATCAGATTGCATCGTACGGAATCAGATTGCATAATTACGGCATCAGATTGCATATTACGGAATCAGGTTGCATCTTACGGAATCAGATTGCGTCTTACTGTATCAGATTGCATCTTACGGAATCAGATTGCATATTACGGAATCAGATTGCATATTACGGAATCAGATTGCATCTTACGGAATCAGATTGCATATTACGGAATCAGATTGCATATTACGGAATCAGATTGCATATTACGGTCTCAGATTGCATCTTACGGAATTAGATTGTATATTACGGAATTAGATTGCATATTACGGAATCCGATTGCGTCTTACTGTATCAGATTGCATATTACAGAATCAGATCGCATATTACGGAATCAGATTGCATCTTACGGTATCAGATTGCATCTTACGGAAATACTGAATCACGCTTATGTAGCTGAATACTACATGAATTATATTCGACAATAGATTAACCTAACATAAAAGTGACCGTATGTGGCACAATTCATACCATATGACCACTGAATCACCCATCATTCCATATTAAAGACATAATTTAGTTCATCCTACCTTCATGCGTAATGGTTAATGGTCATTAACGGCATAATAAACATGTTGTGACGTCATAACGCTGTGGCGTCACATGTTCACAACTTTAGGTCATGAATATTCGGTGATCTTTCCTCTCTAAAACTTCACCAGAACAATGGATAAGCAGACTATGGTTGTATCTCACTTTCCCAACATTTTGATTTTTGGTATGTCTAGACTGTCTCACTTTCCCAACATTCAACTTTCACACCTTTGCCTTACTAGCTAATAAAGTCTTGTTTACTTCTGACTGATCAGGTTCTACACATTACATGCATATAATAAGTAAAATTCACATGATTGTAAAGCTTGTTGTTTCATAAAAAAGCTTTACCTTTGTCATCATTAACACTTCTAAATGACTTCTAGATGATCAAGATACAATAAATATATATGTTTAGATGATTTAATAGCTAATAAAGTCTTGTTTATACACATGTTTGTTTCACTTTTATCCAAAATGTGGTTCGCGTAACTTTTCGCTGTGCAGAATACCAATTTTGACCAATTATCACCAATTAAGTCCATTGTTAAACCTAACAATGGTGTCTCACTTTCCCAACATACCAAAACCCCAACTTTCTACCTGAAAACCAGAATGTTGGGAAAGTGAGAACACCCCCAGAATATAGTGTTACGTTCTTATACAATTTAGTCGATTAGGCGAGATCATAGACAATAAAGGGCGAGATCATAGACAATAAAGGGCGAGATCATAGACAATAAAGGGCGAGATCATAGACAATAAAGGGCGAGATCATAGACAATAAAGGGCGAGATCATAGACAATAAAGGGCGAGATCATAGACAATAAAGGGCGAGATCATAGACAATAAAGGGCGAGGATCTGACGAGCCTTGTGTCTTTTCAGAGACGAGTCTAATAAATTTAATTTAGTTTAAACAATATTTTATTTCAATGAATATACATAGTATAATGATCACAATAAGAAAATACATGTAGGATTGAGGAGAAAGCAACTTGCTTATATGGTTACCTCTTTCCTTGTAATTTTAATTTGTAAGACAGTAACCAAATATTCTCTATTTACCCTGCATGTATATTCAAAATAACGGCCAAATAAGGCCTGTCGAATAAATGTTGGTTTTTTTAGACACTGACCAATAAACTTATCATAACGCTGTGTAAACCTTGTAGTATTCGATCATTATATAGTATGATAAACTTCTGGAGATGAATTTTTGGTAAAACTTCTGTTTTTGATCAGAGGCTCGGATAAATAAAATAATGGGTTATTGTCTTAAAATACTTAAATTTACTAATCTCATATTTGAATAAATGTACACGGCTGAGTAGAATCTCGCTTGTAGTTTTTCTCCAAATTCCATAATAAATTTATAAGAGAGGAACCTAATGTTCTCTACATATTAATAACCTTATTATTGTTTTTATTTAAATACATGTAATTACAGTACAGAGAGACTTAGTTCACCGATATATTCCGGTTGAATCCAGATCACGCAGACGTCACGCAAATAAATATCTACGGTTTAACATAAGACTTGTTTACCAATCCATATGTGACTGAGACAAGATCAATATAGTGCTGATAAAAACACAATCATCGGGAATTTCAACCACTGCTGATTAAAAGATAAAACTCCATTTGTCCTACCTTTAAATAACATGTATTTATTAGTTGGAAGATTTGTAATAAATATTTGGCCATAAACTTCTTCATCTTTTGACAGATAACGCTTGTATGCTCACCACTAGCGTTCCCCATTAGCATAACAATAATAGCATTCACCTTGTCCCGTTTCAAGGCCAAATACCCGTGAAACTGACTTTGGTTAACACTTCTGTCTTCTCCAGGACATCTCTTGACGAATAAAGCTTGTATGCTCACCAAAAGCGTTCCACATTAGCATAACAATGTTAACCGTCACCTTGTCCCGTTTCAAGGCCACGCACCTGTGAAACAGATTTGGTTAACACTTCTTTCGTCTCTAGGACATCTTTTGACAGATAAAGCGTGTATTCTCACCACTAACGTTCCACATTAGCATAACAATGTTAACCGTCACCTTGTCCCGTTTCAAGGCCACCCACCTGTGAAACTGACTTTGGTTAACACTTCTGTCTTCTCCAGGACATCTCTTGACGGATAAAGCTTGTAGTCTCACCACTAGCGTTCCACATTAGCATAACAATGTTAACCTTCACCTTGTCCCGTTTCAAGGCCAAACACCCGTGAAACTGACTTTGGTTAACACTTCTGTCTTCTCCAGGACATCTCTTGACGGATAAAGCTTGTATTCTCACCACTAACGTTCCACATTAGCATAACAATGTTAACATTCACCTGGTCCCGTTTCAAGGCCAAACACCCGTGAAACTGACTTTGGTTAACACTTCTGTCTTCTCCAGGACATCTCTTGGCGGATAAAGCTTGTATTCTCACCACTAACGTTCCACATTAGCATAACAATGTTAACATTCACCTGGTCCCGTTTCAAGGCCAAACACCCTTGAAACTGACTTTGGTTAACACTTCTGTCTTCTCCAGGACATCTCTTGACGGATAAAGCTTGTATTCTCACCACTAACGTTCCACATTAGCATAACAATGTTAACATTCACCTGGTCCCGTTTCAAGGCCAAACACCCGTGAAACTGACTTTGGTTAACACTTCTGTCTTCTCCAGGACATCTCTTGACATTATATTAAGTTGGTTTTCTCACACAAAAGCGCCTCACACGTGTATGTCAATTGTGTCCTTCACCGTGGCCTTTTTCAAGGTCAAAACTTTCCAGCCCAGCGTTGGTATACCAGTTTGTTACTCGTGTTGGTGTTTAGAGTCAGTGTTACATTTACTACATTGGTCCAGAACCAAACACAAATGTGCAGATCTTTAATAATATGTGAAGGTCTTTAATAATATGTGCAGGTCTTTAATAATATGTGCAGGTCTTTAATAATATTTGCAGGTCTTTAATAATATGTGCAGATCTTAATAATATGTGCAGGCCTTTTAATGATGTGTGCAGGCCTTTTAATGATGTGTACAGGCCTTTTAATGATGTGTGCAGGCCTTTTAATGATGTGTGCAGGTCTTAATGCTGTGTGCAGGCCTTTTAATAATATATGCAGGCCTTTTAATGATGTGTGCAGGCCTTTTAATGATGTGTGCAGGCCTTTTAATGATGTGTGCAGGTCTTTAATGATGTGTGCATGCATCGAGTATGTGCAGGTCTATAATGATGTGTGCATGCATCGAGTATGTGCAGGTCTTTAATGATGTGTGCATGCATCGAGTATGTGCAGGTCTTTAATGATGTGTGCATGCATCGAGTATGTGCAGGTCTTTAATGATGTGTGCATGCATCGAGTATGTGCAGGTCTTTAATGATGTGTGCATGCATCGAGTATGTGCAGGTCTTTAATGATGTGTGCATGCATCGAGTATGTGCAGGTCTTTAATGATGTGTGCATGCATCGAGTATGTGCAGGTCTTTAATGATGTGTGCATGCATCGAGTATGTGCAGGTCTTTAATGATGTGTGCATGCATCGAGTATGTGCAGGTCTTTAATGATGTGTGCATGCATCGAGTATGTACAGGTCTGTAATGATGTGTGCAGGTCTTTAATGATGTGTGCAGGTCTTTAATGATGTGTGCAGGTCTTTAATGATGTGTGCAGGTCTTTAATGATATGCGCAGGTCTTTAATAATATGTGCAGGCCTTTAATGATGTGTGCAGATCGTTTAATGATGTGTGCATGCATCGAGTATGTATATGTAACACTGATTAAGCTGTCTGTATAAAGTATGTTGTTATTTTTCAGGATATGAGCATGCGAGAGAAGCGGTAGCGGAATATGTATCTACGGAAACTTCACAAGTAGACTCACAGGTAGCATACAGTATACGCCCCACAGAATCACCTCAGTCTTGCCAATGCATGTCAAATCGAATCAAATCAAATCAAATTTATTCACTCAGTGCATCATACATGATACAAACATAAGGTATATATATAGTACATGTAATACGGTTTTAAACAGCGGTACATAGCAAATCTAATTTACAGAGAGCAAACAGAATATGTTTCGTAAAACGTAACCATCTATTGTTTACACTTTAGTTAAATAATTTGACTAGATATATTTGTTTTGTCGTTTGTGTTTTTCCCAGTGCGAACAGTGCAGATCATAATCAGACTCTCTTTTTCTGGTAATTGAAATGTCAGACCGTCAAAAAAGTGACATCTCTTGTGCATGTGAAGGATGGCCCTTCACGGGAGATTGTACACTATGAGTCGGCCCAAATAAATTTCTTCAACACGAGTGTTTGATCAAAATACACATATTCCCCCAATCGAGACCTCCGACATTTCCTCTTAATATCTATACATATCTTAAACGCACCTCTTCCTAATGAGAAATGCCCACACCCCACAAGTATATTGATTCTCAATAATACCCGTATACGTACTGTACAAATAAAATTTGTTTAACATTGTAATTAACAAGCGAGCAAATTTTGTCAGCGTATCGTAGCGTATTGAGCCTATGCTTGACATAGGGGGACGCGCCCTGGGTGTGCCCCCACTGGATCTGCTAGTGTATGATGTAGAATATACGAAACGGGGTGATATTTATAACGTTTTAATTTATTATAATTTATTCCTATATAAATATGTGATATGTTCATTTTGGTCTCTGGTGTAATTAATTAACACCAAAATGGTACACTTTTTTTCAGGACATCATTTTGACAAGCGGGTGTTCCGGTGCCCTGGACCTGTGTATAACCTGCCTGGCGAACCCTGGACAGAACATCTTAGTACCAAGGCCTGGGTTCTCCATATATAAAACATTGGCGGAGTCGCTGGGCATTCATATCAAGCACTATAGTCTACTGGTAAGTGCCATAATTTAGAACATAACAATTAACTGTTCTTTTTCTGCGTTTCATCGAGATATTAATTGGCTCCAAATCTTATAAAATACCAGGTGACCGATTAGGAATTTTGTTGAGAGTATGTATGACTTTAATCAAACTATTTTAGCTCGATTGCTAAACAAATTCTTACAAGTTATATTAATCACTCTCAATACCTCAGTCCTGGTGGAATCCATCGCCACGAGGGAGAGAGAAGAGGAAATGTGGAATTTAATTGCCTTGCCTAGGGTACAATCGTAACGGCTCCAGTGGGGCTCGAACTCTAGGCCTTTCGCACCTGAAGCGAACACGTTTTCACGAATTCGATATGTCATGATATGTGACTGGAATAGTTTCCACTCCGAAACACTTTTAATATGATTATAAGTCAAATTACAACCCTAGGACCTAGTCAAACTACAACCTTAGGATCCAGTCAAACTAGACAGCCTACACAGATACTGAGTTGATAGACAGTGTGAGCCAGCGCAATACTTACATTTTCATAATAAAACATTTTTTTTTATGATGTATTGTAATTTGTATACTGTAATATTTGTGAATTGTTATGTAGTTAAATCGGACATGAATATAACTAAATGATGTATGGTGTGTAAAACGTGTTTGCAGCCAGAGAAGTGATGTATTGTAATTTTTATACTGTAATATTTGTAAATTGTTATGAAGTTAAATCGGACATGAATATAACTAAATGATGTATGGTGTGTACACGTGTTTGCAGCCAGAGAAGTCCTGGGAGGTTGACCTCACTCACGTAGAGTCGCTCATCGATGAACACACGGCAGCCATTGTTGTCAACAATCCATCGAACCCGTGCGGGAGCGTATATTCCAAGCAACACCTGGTGGATCTACTGCGCGTGTGTGACATGCACAAACTGCCAGTCATAGCTGATGAAATATACGAGCATTTTGTAAGTTGTAAATGTTGTTCTAGTGTGTTTGGTGCGACCAAGGACAACATTATGGTTCGTGTAGTACAAGTATCTCTCGAAGACCTTCAATATTTAGACATGAATGTCAACAACTCTACAGAGGACTATGTATTAATTGACAAACAGTTGACTACCGGCCAACATTCCTCCCACAAATTCTATATATCAATCGTGATAGCAAACAGGTGGCATTAACCGATGATGAAATAGTGTGAAATAATCTCTTGGGTAATTTGGGGGCTTTTTTCCATGTTACGTTTGTCATATTGTTTTGCCTGTATATTTGTACAGCCTTATTTGCTACTGAAAATTAATGTCGATATACAGTATTTACTCTGTCCATATACAGTATTCAATATGTCCGTATACAGTATTCAATATGTCCGTATACAGTATTCAATATGTCCATATACAGTATTCAATATGTCCGTATCCGTATACAGTATTCAATATGTCCATATACAGTATTCAATATGTCCGTATCCGTATACAGTATTCAATATGTCCGTATCCGTATACAGTATTCAATATGTCCGTATACAGTATTCAATATGTCCGTATCCGTATACAGTATTCAATATGTCCATATACAGTATTCAATATGTCCATATACAGTATTCAATATGTCCGTATACAGTATTCAATATGTCCGTATACAGTATTCAATATGTCCGTATACAGTATTCAATATGTCCGTATACAGTATTCAATATGTCCGTATACAGTATTCAATATGTCCGTATACAGTATTCAATATGTCCATATACAGTATTCAATATGTCCGTATACAGTATTCAATATGTCCGTATACAGTATTCAATATGTCCATATACAGTATTCAATATGTCCGTATACAGTATTCAATATGTCCGTATACAGTATTCAATATGTCCGTATACAGTATTCAATATGTCCATATACAGTATTCAATATGTCCATATACAGTATTCAATATCAAAGCCTGATCCATATATAGCTGTCCTTCAATAACTTAACCGTAATACTACTACATGTATATAGATTGCAAAACAACAAGTTTGTTTACATAATTATGTCTTACATTCATCAAGATGATTGATAGTGTGGCATGTTTCCATCATATCTGAATAGTAAACAAGTTATAGCGACTATTTGTGTTTATTAATAGTGTATGATATCATTAAATCACCAACCTGTATTTCTTTAAACAATGTGTATTGTAAGCCTATTGTATTTAGTAGCCAGTTGATACATTTCCAGTATGCCATTCTGTTCAATGTTTAATGCGTCACTCCAGCCAAATTAATTGATTATCATTATGTAGGTGTTTCTACCTAATTAACTGATTATCATTATGTAGGCATGCCTACCTAATTAACTGATTACCATTATGTAGGCATGCCTACCTAATTAACCGATTATCACTATGTAGGTGTTTCTACCTAATTAACTGATTATCATTATGTAGGCGTTCCTACCTAAGTAACCGATTATCATTATGTAGGCATGCCTACCTAATTAACCGATTATCACTATGTAGGTGTTTCTACCTAATTAACCGAATATCACTATGTAGGTGATTCTACCTAATTAACCGAATATCACTATGTAGGTGTTTCTACATAATTAACCGATTATCACTATGTAGCTGGTTCTACCTAATTAACTGATTATCATTATGTTGGTGTTTCTACCTAATTAACCGAGTATCATTATATAGGTGTTTCTACCTAATTAACCGATTATCATTATGTAGGTGATTCTACCTAATTAAATGCTCATGAATGCAGTCCTACCTAAATTATGCCATTTCTACCTAATTAACTTATTATTATGAATAAATTCCTACCTATATGATTATGTAGACATTTCTACCTAATTAAGTGATTACCATTATATAGGAATTCCTACTTAATTGGCTGTTTATAAATGTTGGTAAAATGTGTCTATATTCGACTGCCACCGCTCAGACCATGTCTTTTTATATGAAAAAGTTGGCAGTTCCTTACGGAGGTTGGTGTATGCACCAAGTACTGGTTAACTGCTGGAGCCTGCCCATGAAAGGTGTTGTTAGGTAATCTGCCCGTCGCTCAAATGGGTAACCAGTAGCGACGTTAAATAAACTTAAATAATAACAAGTTGTTGTTTGTGTGATGTCCCGTTTCCTTTACTTGTTGTTTGTTTCTTTCAGGTGTTCAGCAGCTCGGAGTATCACTCGTTGGCATCTCTGACAGAGACAGTCCCCATACTTGCCTGTAGTGGGCTCACTAAAAGGTACTAGCGTTGTTAATGAGGCAATATAATGAAACCCGTGCTAGCAGTCAAACCCGTGCTAGCAGTCAATCCCGTGCTAGCAGTCACCTTTATTTGAAATCAAGCTATAATAAATGTATTTAGACTACCGTTGCTGTGCATGTTTTGAATAACCTAACAGAAAATCTAAAAATAATTACACGTATAACGTGTAGCTAAATCATTTTAGCCAACCTGACAAATGTCTGCAAAACTGCATTAAAGTCAAAATATGCGTTTGCTTTGAATGTGCGAGATATTGTAAGAAGTGGTTGATTAGATATTGTGATTATTGTCTTATATTTTCATTTTTATACGCAAGTATGAGACTTTAATACGCGCGTGTATAAGCAATATGTATACCTACAATATTAACATATAAACATATACATGTATAGTCCAAGGGCACCCAGTGATTGCTACGTGTTTCCCCTGCAGGTACCTGGTATACCTACAATATAAACATATACATGTATAGTCCAAGGGCACCCAGTGATTGCTACGTGTTTCCCCTGCAGGTACCTGGTGCCAGGCTGGAGACTTGGTTGGATTGTGATCTATGACAGACAGAACATATTCCAGCAGGAGGTATGTTTTATCACAGCAGTTTGAAGTTTCATTTTTCCACAGGGGGTTGTAGTTTCATTTTTCCACAGAAGGTTGTAGTTTCATTTTTACAAAGGAGGTTAAATTTAATTTTACCACAGGAGGTTGTAGTTTCATTTTACCGCAGTGGTTAGTGCGCTCGCTTCTCACCAATGCAAACTGGGTTCTATCCTCGAATCATGAAGTATGTGAGATGGTACGGTGGTCGCCATATGGACAGGTGGGTTTTCTCCGGGTACTCCGGTTTCCTCCAATATGAATGATCACATATACGATTTCATCCGCGCCAACGAAAGTGATTAATATAAGTTGTTAAAACTTGCTTCGCAATCGTTGTAAAATAAATAAAGTTTAAACTTTTTTATAATTAAAAAAATATTATACCATACATTTCCTATCTGCACTTTTCTATTTCTAAGCGTCGTATTTGGTCAAATTTTTAATAAATGAAAAAGGAAATGTGCCGCTAATCATACCCCCTCGGCTGTCTGATTAGCGCAGTGGTTAGCGCGCCCGCTTCCCACCAATGCAACCCGGGTTTGATACTCGGACCGGGAAGTATGTGAGATGGTACGGTGGTCGCAAGATCAGACAGGTGGGTTTTCTCCGGGTACTTCGTTTTCCTCATACACGAATTACCACATCAATTTCATCCGCGCCAACGAAAGTGATTAATATAAGTTGTTAGAACTTGCTTCGCAATCGTTGTAAAATAAATAAAGTGTAAACCCCCTTAAGTATTGTTCTTGAATAATGCCCAATTCCATTTTTAAAATTTAAATATAGAAATGTTTTAATTGTCCAGGAAATGTTTCTTCATGAATGGTAGTAGTGGACATTTCAAAGAATGATTTTATATTTTAGGTGCGTAGAGGTCTGCAGTGCTTGTCACAGAAAATATTGGGCCCCAATACGATCATACAAGCTTCAGTTCCGGACATATTGAAGAAGACGCCTGACTCATTCTACTCAGAAACCCTGGACTTCATTGAGTCCAATGCAAAGTTGTTTTATGAGAAGATTTCAGTAATTCCAGGATTGAAACCTGTCATGCCACAGGGTGCCATGTACATGATGGTATGTAAAAATAAATCAGGGTGTAACATTAGGGTCTATGATTTGCATTTGTGAACGGGACCTTTTCTAGGGAATCTTGGGGGTATGTTACCCGGAAAACTTGTTAGAGGGTATTACAGAATGTTGTGCCAGGGACATATTTTCATGGGGGGGATTTTGTGTCCCTCTACTTTGGCAATTATAAGGGGTGCACCATATACCCCCCAGTAAGTAATCTTTGAGTAGAATGCTTTAAATGCTATTTTTGGAATCTTGATATAATCTACATGATGGTGGTTTCTGAAATCTGGATATAATCTACATGATTGTGTCTGATGAAATATGGGTCTAATGTATATGATGATAATTTGAAATACATGTATTGGTATAATGTACATAATTAGTTTATACAAATTTATTTTAGCTCGATTGCGAAACAAGTTCTTTCAACTTATATTAATCACTCTCGAGACCTCATTCCTGATGGTATCCATCGCCATGAAGGAGAGAGAAGAGGCAATGTGGAATTTAAATGCCTTGCCTAAGGGCACAATCGTAACGGCTCCAGCGAGGTTCGAACTCCAAGCCGTTCGCACCAGAAGCAAACACGCTACCACTGCGCTATCACGACTTCCACATAATGTACATAATGATATTTGAAATCTGAGCATGATGTACATGATGCTAATCAGAACTGCAGAATGTCGATGTTTCTCGTAACTATCCTAAAACTTACCTCACCAAACTTTTATATCTCACTATAGCACGTTCCAGATCAATTAGCTTTGAGTCTGCTTTGGTCATATCTCATGCTGAAGAGTTTGTTCGTAATCCAGGGACCGCAGGTTCGATCCCCCGTCTGACCCTAATAAAATTATATAATTAATAATAGCCCATTTAACCGTGAAACAGAAACATTCCATATGACTCGATGGTATTTTAGTCGCATTACAAGGCCTGTTCTATAGACAGATATGTAGTTGTAACACGCTGGACTGGTAATCCAGGGATCGCAGGTTTGATCCCCTGTCTGACCCTAATAAAATTATATAATTAATAATAGCCCATTTAACCGTGAAACAGAAACATTCCATATGACTCGATGGTATTTTAGTCGCATTACAAGGCCTGTTCTGTAGACAGATCTGTAGTTGTAACACGCTGGACTGGTAATCCAGGGATCGCAGGTTCGATCCCCCGTCTGACCCTAATAAAATTAACAGTCTTTCAGATGGAATGTTAAACCGAGGTCTCGTGTTGGTGCTGTACACTGTGCACGTAAAATAACCAGAGGAGACTCTGGAATGGGTCTCTGTCTGTATCATTGCACTATCCTCCAACAATCTAAAATGACTAATCTATTCAGGAGGCGTCGCTCATATGGGCAACTGGTAGCGACAATAACTAAACGTAAAACACACACATAGTGTGTTATTGCGAAATGTACAGAATTACAACAGTACACGCCTTGTTATATGCTTACTTCTTTGTTTCAAACAGGTCGGGTCAAGGTCACATCTTGTTCAATTTCAAATTGTATTATTTTGTCTGTCGCAATTTGTGTCCGTTCCCATAGTTACGAGAGAATGGCTGAGTTTACAATCATTCTGTATTGTTGTAGATCGGTATAGAGATGCAACATTTTGGGGAGTACCTCGACGATTTAGAGTTTACTGAGGCATTGGTCACGGAGCAAAGTGTCTTCTGTCTTCCTGCACAGGTAACACTTATATACTTTAAGCCGCTATGCAGGTAACATTTATATGGTTTAAGCCGATATGTAGGTAACATTTATATGGTTTAAGCCGCTATGTAGGTAACATTTATATGGTTTAAGCTGCTATGCAGGTAACATTTATATGGTTTAAGCCGCTATGCAGGTAACATCTATATGGTTTAAGCCTCTATGCAGGTAACATTTATATGCTTTAAGCCTCTATGCAGGTAGCATTTATATACCCTAAGCCGCTATGCAGGTAACATTTATATACCCTAAGCCGCTATGCTGGTAACATTCATATGGTTTAAGCCTCTATGCAGGTAACACTTATATGGTTTAAGCCTCTATGCAGGTAACACTTATATGGTTTAAGCCTCTATGCAGGTAACATGTATATGTTTTAAGCCGCTATGCAGGTAACATGTATATGGTTTAAGCTGCTATGCAGGTAACATTTATATGGTTTAAGCCTCTATGCAGGTAACATTCATATGCTTTAAGCCTCTAGGCAGGTAACATTTATATGCTTTAAGCCACTATGCAGTCAACATTTATATGGTTTAAGCCTCTATGCAGGTAACAGTCATATGGTTTAAGCCACTAAGTGGTTGAAACTACTAAATAGTGCATACGTGACAAACATACCACAACGTGCAATTTTAGATCTAAACTTCACTAATTGCAATACTAGTATAGATTAGTCGACATTTGTATTAGAATACACACCTGTACTTGTTTTCATTGATGAATGGTTTGTTTCCAAACTCACTTATCTAAAGAAAACAGTCATTTAATGTGTGTTACATTATAGAAATACTGTAAGTCTTTCTATAAAATGACATTTCTATAATATAACATTTCTATAATATGACATTTCTATAATATGACATTTCTATAACATGACATTTCTATAAAATGACATTTATATAATATGACTATAATATAACATTTCTATAATATGACATTTCTATAACATGACATTTATATAACATGATATTTCTATAATATGACATTTCTATAATATGACATTTCTATAATATGACATTTCTATAACATGACATTTCTATCAAATGACATTTCTATAAAATGACATTTATATAATATGACTATAATATAACATTTCTATAATATGACATTTCTATAATATGACATTTCTATAACATGACATTTCTATCAAATGACATTTCTATAATATAACATTTCTATAATATGACATTTCTATAACATGACATTTATATAACATGACATTTCTATAATATGACATTTCTATAACATGACATTTATATAATATGACATTTCTATAATATGACATTTCTATAATATAACATTTCTATAATATGACATTTTATAATATGACATTTCTTATACATTTTATAACATTTCTATAATATGACATTTCTATAAAATGACATCTATAACATGACATTTATATAATATGACATTTCTATAATATGACATTTCTATAATAAACATTTCTATATATGACATTTCTATAACATGACATTTATATAATATGACATTTCTATAATATGACATTTCTATAAAATGACATTTCTATAATATGACATTTCTATAATATAACATTTCTATAATATATGACATTTCTATAACATGACATTTATATAATATGACATTTATATAATATGACATTTCTATAAAATGACATTTCTATAATATGACATTTCTATAATATAACATTTCTATAATATATGACATTTCTATAATATGACATTTATATAATATGACATTTCTATAATATGACATTTCTATGATATTTCTATAAAAATGACATTTCTATAATATATGACATTTCTATAATATAACATTTCTATAATATGACATTTCTATGATATGGCATTTCTATCAAATGACATTTCTATAATATGACATTTCTATAATATGACATTTCTATAAAAATTACATTTCTATAATATGACATTTCTATGATATGACATTTCTATAAAATGACATTTCTATAATATGACATTTCTATAATATGACATTTATATAATATGACATTTATATAATATGACATTTCTATAAAATGACATTTCTATAATATGACATTTCTATAATATAACATTTCTATAATATATGACATTTCTATAATATGACATTTATATAATATGACATTTCTATAATATGACATTTCTATGATATTTCTATAAAAATGACATTTCTATAATATATGACATTTCTATAATATAACATTTCTATAATATGACATTTCTATGATATGGCATTTCTATCAAATGACATTTCTATAATATGACATTTCTATAATATGACATTTCTATAAAAATTACATTTCTATAATATGACATTTCTATGATATGACATTTCTATCAAATGACATTTCTATAATATGACATTTCTATGATATGACATTTCTATAATATATGACATTTCTATGATATGACATTTCTATAATATATGACATTTCTATAATATGACATTTCTATAATATGACATTTCTATAAAATGACATTTCTATAATATGACATTTCTATAAAATGACATTTCTATAATATATGACATTTCTATAAAATGACATTTCTATAATATGACATTTCTATAAAATGACATTTAAATAATATGACATTTCTATAATATGACATTTCTATGATATGACATTTCTATAATATGACATTTCTATAATATATGACATTTCTATAATATGACATTTCTATAATATATGACATTTCTATAATATGACATTTCTATAAAATGACATTTCTATAAAATGACATTTCTATAATATATGACATTTCTATAAAATGACATTTCTATAATATGACATTTCTATAAAATGACATTTAAATAATATGACATTTCTATAAAATGACATTTCTATAATATGACATTTCTATAAAATGACATTTCTATAATATGACATTTCAGATCTATGTTTTCTTTTCATTTTCAGTGTTTTGATTTCCCAAATTACTTCCGTGTTGTGTTGACTGTACCACAGGAGAAGTTGAAGGAGGCATGTGCGAGGATCAAGGAGTTCTGTGAGCGACATTATCAGGAAAGTGTTCACCACAATGGCCATCATGGAGGTTTCGATGAGAACTGGATTGAATAAATCAATACTTACCAGCCATTTCAGTGACAGTGATTTACTGTAATTTGTACGGAGTTGCAGATACAAGGGCTTAGGCTCAACATTCAAACTAGTGAGACGTTTAAGGTATACAAAGGAGAAGGTCAAGGTATACAACGGAGACGTCTTAAGGAATACCAGGGAAAAGTTTAGGGTAGACAAGGGAGAGGTGTGTTGTCTCAGCCAAATGTCCTCTATATCTTGAAACACCCTGAGCTCAAAATAGGGAGAACTGAGGAATCCAGGGGTATGTTGCTCATGAATCACCCTCTAGCTGGCCAGCTGCATTATTATATGCTGGTGTGTGCTGGTACATGCTGGTATATGCTGGTGTATGCTGGTACATGCTGGTATATGCTGGTGTATGCTGGTTTTGTTGGTGTGTGCTGGTGCATGCTGGTATATGCTGGTGTATGCTGGTTTTGTTGGTATATGCTGGTGCATGCTGGTATATGCTGGTGTATGCTGGTTTTGTTGGTGTGTGCTGGTACATGCTGGTATATGCTGGTGTATGCTGGTGCATGCTGATTTTGTTGGTGTGTGCTGGTACATGCTGGTATATGCTGGTGTATAATACAGTGGAGTAGCAATACACAGATACATGTCATACACATATATAATACAGTGGAGTAATAATACATAGATACATGTCCTACACATATATAATACGTGGAGTAATAATACATAGATACATGTCCTACACATATATAATACAGTGGAGTAGCAATACACAGATACATGTCATACACATATATAATACAGTGGAGTAATAATACATAGATACATGTCATACACATATATAATACAGTGGAGTAATAATACATAGATACATGTCATACACATATATAATACAGTGGAGTAGCAATACATAGATACATGTCCTACACATATATAATACAGTGGAGTAGCAATACATAGATACATGTCATACACATATATAATACAGTGGAGTAGCAATACATAGATACATGTCCTACACATATATAATACAGTGGAGTAGCAATACATAGATACATGTCCTACACATATATAATACAGTGGAGTAGCAATACATAGATACATGTCCTACACATATATAATACAATGGAGTAGCAATACATAGATACATGTCCTACACATATATAATACAGTGGAGTAGCAATACATAGATACATGTCCTACACATATATAATACAGTGGAGTAGCAATACATAGATACATGTCCTACACATATATAATACAGTGGAGTAGCAATACATAGATACATGTCCTACACATATATAATACAATGGAGTAGCAATACATAGATACATGTCCTACACATATATAATACAGTGGAGTAGCAATACATAGATACATGTCCTACACATATATAATACAGTGGAGTAGCAATACATAGATACATGTCCTACACATATATAATACAATGGAGTAGCAATACATAGATACATGTCCTACACATATATAATACAATGGAGTAGCAATACATAGATACATGTCCTACACATATATAATACAGTGAATAGTGGATTGAATGAAATCTCTATTAGTATATTTTTGTTATTATCGTTATAGATTTGTGATAAATCATTTAGATTATTTATACATTATATTATATACATGTATATATTTTTTCAAATTGTAATTCATAGTTCAGATATGATTAAAACGCTGTCATACCGTACTTACAATATGTATCTAATTATAGGAGAAGACCTCTATAAGCTATAGCTTTTGGTTCTAATCATTTTTCATACATGTATGTAAATTTTATGTAATCAGTACATTTGTATATATTATATCATTGTTTGAATAAACTATGTTTAAACTAACTAAGATTATTTACTCAATTCTTGCTCAAAATGTTGTTTTGATGCAACTGGTATTATTAAGCATTTTATATACAGTACAGACTATATACAGTACAGATTATATACAGTACATACTATATACAGTACAGACTATATACAGTACAGATTATATACAGTACATACTATATACAGTACAGACTATATACAGTACAGACTATATACAGTACAGACTATATACAGTACAGACTATATACAGTACAGACTATATACAGTACAGACTATATACAGTACAGATTATATACAGTACATACTATATACAGTACAGACTATATACAGTACAGATTATATACAGTACATACTATATACAGTACAGACTATATACAGTACATACTATATACAGTACAGACTATATACAGTACAGACTATATACAGTACAGTCTATATACAGTACAGACTATATACAGTACATACTATATACAGTACAGACTATATACAGTACATACTACAGTACAGACTATATACAGTACAGACTATATACAGTACATACTACAGTACATACTATATACAGTACAGTCTATATACAGTACATACTATATACAGTACAGACTATATACAGTACAGTATATATACAGTACAGACTATATACAGTACAGACTATATACAGTACATACTACAGTACAGACTATATACAGTACATACTATATACAGTACATACTACAGTACAGACTATATACAATACAGTCTATATACAGTACAGACTATATACAGTACATACTACAGTACAGACTATATACAGTACAGACTATATACAGTACATACTACAGTACAGACTATATACAATACAGTCTATATAAGTACAGACTATATACAGTACATACTACAGTACTGACTATATACAGTACAGTCTATATACAGTACAGACTATATACAGTACATACTACAGTACAGACTATATACAGTACATACTACAGTACAGACTATATACAATACAGACTATATACAGTACATACTACAGTACAGACTATATACAGTACAGACTATTTACAGTACATACTACAGTACAGACTATATACAGTACATACTAAATACAGTACATAATATATACAGTGCATACTACAGTACAGACTATATACAGTACAGACTATATACAGTGCATACTACAGTACAGACTATACAGTACAGACTATATACAGTACAGACTATATACAGTACAGACTATATACAGTACAGACTATATACAGTACATACTAAATACAGTACAGACTATATACAGTGCATACTACAGTACAGACTATATACAGTACAGACTATATACAGTACAGACTATATACAATACAGTATATATACAGTACAGACTATATACAGTACATACTACAGTACAGACTATTTACAGTACATACTACAGTACAGACTATATACAGTACATACTATATACAGTACAGACTATATACAGTACAGACTATATACAGTACAGACTATATACAGTACATACTATATACAGTACATACTATATACAGTACATACTATATACAGTACATACTACTATATACAGTACATACTATATACAGTACAGACTATATACAGTACATACTATATACAGTACATACTATATACAGTACAGACTATATACAGTACAGACTATATACAGTACATACTATATACAGTATAGACTATATACAGTACAGACTATATACAGTACATACTATATACAGTACATACTATATACAGTACAGACTATATACAGTACATACTACAGTACAGACTATATACAGTACAGACTATATACAGTATAGACTATATACATTACATACTATATACAGTACATACTATATACAGTACAGACTATATACAGTACATACTATATACAGTACAGACTATATACAGTACATACTACAGTACAGACTATATACAGTACAGACTATATACAGTACATACTATATACAGTACAGTCTATATACAGTACATACTATATACAGTACATACTATGTACAGTACAGTCTATATACAGTACAGACTATATACAGTACAGACTATATACTGTACATACTACAGTACAGACTATATACAGTACATACTATATACAGTACATACTACAGTACAGACTATATACAATACAGTCTATATACAGTACATACTACAGTACAGACTCTATACAATACAGTCTATATACAGTACATACTATATACAATACAGTCTATATACAGTACATACTATATACAGTACAGTCTATATACAGTACAGACTATATACAGTACATACTACAGTACATACTATATACAGTACATACTACAGTACAGACTATATACAGTACAGACTATATACAATACAGTCTATATACAGTACAGACTATATACAGTACATACTACAGTACAGACTATATACAATACAGTCTATATACAGTACAGACTATATACAGTACATACTACAGTACAGCCTATATACAATACAGTCTATATACAGTACATACTATATACAGTACATACTACAGTACAGACTATATACAGTACAGTCTATATACAGTACAGACTATATACAGTACATACTACAGTACAGACTATATACAATACAGACTATATACAGTACATACTACAGTACAGACTATATACAATACAGACTATATACAGTACAGACTATATACAGTACAGACTACAGTACAGACTATTTACAGTACATACTACAGTACAGACTATATACAGTACATACTAAATACAGTACATACTACAGTACAGACTATATACAGTACATACTACAGTACAGACTATATACAGTACATACTATATACAGTGCATACTACAGTACAGACTATATACAGTACAGACTATATACAGTACAGACTATATACAGTACATACTATATACAGTACAGACTATATACAGTACAGACTATATACAGTACAGACTATATACAGTACATACTATATACAGTACATACTATATACAGTACAGACTATATACAGTACAGACTATATACAGTACAGACTATATACAGTACAGACTATGTACAGTACAGACTATATACAGTGCAGACTATATACAGTACAGACTATATACAGTACAGACTATATACAGTACAGACTATATACAGTACAGACTATGTACAGTACATACTATATACAGTACAGACTATATACAGTACATACTATATACAGTACAGACTATATACAGTACATACTACAGTACAGACTATATACAGTACAGACTATATACAGTACATACTATATACAGTACAGACTATATACAGTACAGACTATATACAGTACAGACTATATACAGTACATACTATATACAGTACAGACTATATACAGTACAGACTATATACAGTACAGACTATATACAGTACAGACTATATACAGTACATACTATATACAGTACAGACTATATACAGTACAGACTATATACAGTACATACTATATACAGTACAGACTATATACAGTACAGACTATATACAGTACATACTATATACAGTACAGACTATATACAGTACAGACTATATACAGTACATACTATATACAGTACAGACTATATACAGTACAGACTATATACAGTACAGACTATATACAGTACAGACTATATACAGTACATACTACAGTACATACTATATACAGTACATACTATATACAGTACAGACTATATACAGTACAGACTATATACAGTACAGACTATATACAGTACAGACTATATACAGTACATACTACAGTACATACTATATACAGTACATACTATATACAGTACAGACTATATACAGTACATACTACAGTACAGACTATATACAGTACATACTACAGTACAGACTATATACAGTACAGACTATATACAGTACATACTACAGTACAGACTATATACAGTACAGACTATATACAGTACATACTACAGTACAGACTATATACAGTACATACTAAATACAGTACATACTATATACAGTGCATACTACAGTACAGACTTTATACAGTACAGACTATATACAGTACATACTACAGTACAGACTATATACAGTACAGACTATATACAGTACATACTATATACAGTACAGTCTATATACAGTACATACTATATACAGTACAGTCTATATACAGTACAGACTATATACAGTACATACTACAGTACATACTATATACAGTACATACTACAGTACAGACTATATACAGTACAGACTATATACAATACAGTCTATATACAGTACAGACTATATACAGTACATACTACAGTACCGACTATATACAATACAGTCTATATACAGTACAGACTATATACAGTACATACTACAGTACAGCCTATATACAATACAGTCTATATACAGTACAGACTATATACAGTACATACTACAGTACAGACTATATACAGTACAGTCTATATACAGTACAGACTATATACAGTACATACTACAGTACAGACTATATACAATACAGACTATATACAGTACATACTACAGTACAGACTATATACAATACAGACTATATACAGTACATACTATATACAGTACATACTATATACAGTACAGACTATATACAGTACATACTATATACAGTACATACTATATACAGTACAGACTATATACAGTACATACTATATACAGTACATACTATATACTGTACATACTATATACAGTACATACTATATACAGTACATACTATATACAGTACAGACTATATACAGTACATACTATATACAGTACAGACTATATACAGTACATACTATATACAGTACAGACTATATACAGTACAGACTATATACAGTACAGACTATATACAGTACAGACTATATACAGTACAGACTATATACAGTACATACTATATACAGTACAGACTATATACAGTACAGACTATATACAGTATAGACTATATACAGTACAGACTATGTACAGTACAGACTATATACAGTACAGACTATATACAGTACAGACTATATATACAGTACAGACTATATACAGTACATACTATATACAGTACATACTATATACAGTACAGACTATATACAGTACAGACTATATACAGTATAGACTATATACAGTACATACTACAGTACAGACTATATACAGTACAGACTATATACAGTACAGACTATATACAGTACAGACTATATACAGTACATACTATATACAGTACAGACTACGTACAGTACAGACTATATACAGTACAGACTATATACAGTACATACTATATACAGTACAGATTATAAACAGTACATACTATATACAGTACATACTATATACAGTACATACTATATACAGTACAGACTATATACAGTGCAGACTATATACAGTACAAACTATATACAGTGCAGACTATGTACAGTACAGACTATATACAGTACAGACTATGTACAGTACAGACTATATACAGTACATACTATATACAGTACAGACTATGTACAGTACAGACTACTTGTCAACATATACATGTATTGCATTTGATAATCACTATAAATTGTTTGTATATGGTGTTTTGTAAAAGATGTTATTGACATAGTCAGTTGATATGTTTGAAAGTGATCTTACATATGTATCTATATATTACAGTTTTAAAGCAGCATTACATCGTAATAAATGATGTTTTGGGTAAAATATAAATACTAATGTGTGTGTGTTTACAAAAATCGAAATAGTCGCTCAGAAACGATAAAATTCCAATAAATTTAAACCGTCGTATACGCGAATTTGTTTATCAACACACGAAATGTAAACACGCACAGCGCGCATACGTGAAACAACAGAGGATGTAGAAAACAACGTATATATTTTGAAGATGAAAGACTATCTATCTATCTTCCTCTAATGTCGAACCCCTCGCGGGGATGTAGAAATGTCCCTAAAAGACTTAGCTAACAGAGGTATGAATCAACATATCAAGTAATTTTATTTTAAAAAGACAACGTGGGACAAATGGGGGCGATGCATTCCGACTGCAAACACGTGCGGACGATGCGTTCCGGTTGTAAACAAATGCGTGACCGATCGACTCGGAAGGTCCTACTTTCGGTTTCGAGTTTGTTTTATCGCAAAAAAACACTGTTTACCAAATGAATATAAGCATACAAAGTATAATGTTAGAATGTGCAGCAGCATTGCTACCCATACGTAAAAATTGAATTTTTCAAATATTTTTATTTCATACGATGTAATGCTGCTTTAAGTTGATAAGTCTTTTGAAATTTATTATTATAAATTTATTATAAAATTATTCATTCCATTATCAGAAGCTATGGAGGTATGCGTCACATTTCAGTAACTCATTGCGCATCATTAAGAGAATTACTCTCGATTCGCCACAATCACGATTCGCCACAGAGTAAACATGATTCGCCACAACTAAAACACGATTCGCCACAGCTAACACACGATTCGCCACAGTATAATTAAAATGAAAAGCATACTCTAAAAATAATAAAAATATTAACAAAACATGATGACATAACAATATAATCAGCTTTAATAACGTTTAGATACGTAATGTGAGCCTTGTCCGCAATTATTAACCCGCATTCCCTATGTATTTATTGCAATTCTAGAATCTTGGAAAATGAGTATCGCTTCATATTAATGTTCCCACATTACTCAAACCTAAGATCGAAATTCATTAAAAGATACTATCATACTTGGCCGACTGTACAGAAATGTATTAATCTTTTGTCATGCAAATATAAAAAAATCACCATTGGTCTTTCCAAATTGATATATTTTGCAAATAAGCAACGAAACTAACGCATA
Source organism: Archivesica marissinica (assembly GCA_014843695.1). Lineage (NCBI taxonomy): Eukaryota > Metazoa > Mollusca > Bivalvia > Venerida > Vesicomyidae > Archivesica > Archivesica marissinica. Next base: position 25,055,787 of record CM026395.1, on the reverse strand, counting down.
TATTTGAACTTGTGATTGTGCTCACTGCCTGTTTTTACTTAATTGCTACAAACATGTATACTGTTTTATGCAATAAACTTATTGTATTGTATTGATTCAATTCTGGGTAAGTTTGTCAATTATCTAACACCTGTACATGTTGATCACCTGTGACCATTGTGCAACGATGCGTCCGGTTTCTTCTACTCAGTTGTCAGAGACAAACTAACACCTCAAACCCTTAATCATGGAGTGAAAATAACAATAGACATACATAATACGTAATATATTTAATATAAAGCACAATTATAATTATTACTGAAAAATTAATTGCAATCAAGATATTACATTTGAAAATTATACTGTGGCGAATCGTGTTTTAACTCTGGCGTATCGTGTTTATTCTGTGGCGAATCGAGATGTGGCGAATCATGATTGTGGCGAATCGAGATAATACCCATTAAGATTGGCAGCTGAATTGAATATAGACAGACAGACAGACAGATGAGCGAAGCCTCCTGAAGAGATTAGTTATTTTAGATTTCGGAGGATAGTGCATGATACAGACAGAGACCCATTCCAGAATCTCCTCTGGTTCTTTTACGTGCACGGTGTAAAGCACCGACACGAGACCTCGGTTTAACGTCCCATCTGAAAGACTGTTAATTTTATTAGTGTCAGACGGGGGATCGAACCTGCGATCCCTGGATTACTACATATCCGTCTGTACTATTGGAAGGTTTAATGGTGGCTTAAAAGAAAGCAACCTATCGGATTTATGACAGTTTATATCATTTTTGCAAATATTAAACATTTTTTACCGAATACTGGAATAGTAGTCGGATATTCGGACGTTTGTGCGAATATTCGGATGTTCGTTGCCATCCCTAATACATATACACAATGTATATACATTATTAGTAAGCTTGTGAATGTATTAATGTACAGTTTGTGAATGTATTAATGTATAGTTTGTAAGTGTATTAATGTACAGTTTGGGAATGTATTAATGCACAGTGTGTGAATGTATTAATGTACAGTTTGTGAATGTATTAATGTACAGTTTGTGAATGTATTAATGTACAGTTTGTGAATGTATTAATGTACAGTTTGTGAATGTATTAATGCACAGTTTGTGAATAGGCGTTCATAGAAGGAAATGCAATAGTGATGTAAATATTGTATGTTAGTATTGTACGTATTATTTTATGAATGTTAAACTGTAATATGAATAAGGCTCAATCATAGAAAATGTTTGTCCGCCCCTGTGGTCGAGTGGTTAAGGTCGCTGACTTGTATACCACTGTAACCTATCATCACTGATGGTCACGGGTTCGAGCCCCGCTCAGGCGGTGTCTCATTTATATGAAAAAGTTGGCAGTTTCTTACGAAGGTTGGTGCACCCAAGTACTGGTTAACCGCTGGAGCCTGCCCAGGAAAGATGTTGTTAGGTAAACTGCCCGCCGGCGATATAGCCCGAAATGGTGCTGATGCAGGCGTAAAACCCGAATCATAACATAGAAAATGTTTATATAAATACTTTACCATAATATTGCGTTTGTTGATTTTATTCCACTATCAAATAGTGTAGCGTTCGTGGTCCAATGGTAGAGCGTCTGATTTGGAATTGAATGGTCCGGATCGATACTCGGTCAGGCCACGTATATAGTGTCATTTAGCAAGGCACCTCACACACATTGCTTAGTACTGGTTAACCGCTTAGGTCGGCTACGCCTGCCCAGAAAAATATGTCTAGGTCCCCGCAATAGGTTTGACATTAATACATACATACATACAAATAGTGTCAGTGAATGTTAATATATCTCACACTGAGAAAGCATTCAGACTAATCTATCTCATAAGATCACATTCGGACCTCGATGTGGTTCAATTAGCTCTTTCCGTTGGACCTCGATGTGGTTCAATTAGCTTTCCGTTGGACCTTGGTGTGGTTCAATTAGCTATTTCCGTTGGGCCTCGATGTGGTTCAATTAGCTCTTTCGGTTGGGCCTCGATGTAATTCAATTATCTCTTTCCGTTGGACCTCGATGTGGTTCAATTAGCTCTTTCCGTTGGACCTCGATGTGGTTCAATTAGCTCTTTCCGTTGGACCTCGGTGTGGTTCAATTAGCTCTTTCCGTTGGACCTCGATGTGGTTCAATTAGCTATTTCGGTTGGACCTCGATGTAATTCAATTAGCTCTTTCCGTTGGACCTCGATGTGGTTCAATTAGCTCTTTCCGTTGGACCTCGATGTGGTTCAATTAGCTCTTTCCGTTGGACCTCGATGTGGTTCAATTAGCTCTTTCCGTTGGACCTCGATGTGGTTCAATTAGCTCTTTCCGTTGGACCTCGATGTGGTTCAATTAGCTCTTTCCGTTGGACCTCGATGTGGTTCAATTAGCTCTTTCCGTGTGGACCTCGATGTGTGATCCATTAACTAGTTCCCACAATGTATATTTCCGGTACGAAGATTTTAATTTAGATACATATCGACACTCTTTTCTCAACTCGTGTTACTGTATAGTTTGCTTAGAGATTGCTATAAGTAATATACCCATATCTAGTATTTTAAATGTATGGTACAGAGAGCCATTTGGGGGAGGGGTAGGGGGGTAAACAATGTAATATTTGTATATAGAGCCACTGGGGTGTGTGGGTCTCCGAAAAAATAACAATGCTTGGTTATGTATCATCTTGTATATTTTCTCCAACTCGCCTAATAAATTAATGAGATGGTACGGTGGTCGTCAGATCGGACAGGTGGGTTTTCTCTGGGTACTCCGGTTTCCTCCCACACGGATGACCACATATACGCTTTCATCCGCGCCAACGAGAGCAATTAATATAAGGTGTTAAAAATTGCTTCGCAATCATTGTAAAATAAATTGTGTACTGGCCTGTCAGCTCTCTAGTCAACATTTTATAGAGCAAATGGTATTTTTTTCCATTTTTTTTTTGCTTTGGAAATTTTAAGGAAATTTTAACAGAGGCAGCTGCATCGGTGTGCCTCAGTGTGGCTATGGGCCTGTGTTAATGAATTTTTATGTCAGACGCTGAAATAGGGGTCGGAATGATTGGGGAAATGTAGGGATGCCCTTACAGGCCCGTCGCTGGGCATACGCAAGTGCGCACGTGCATATCATTGGTCTCAGAAAATGAAAAAATGAAAACTCCAAAAATGCATTAAAACCCCAGGGGAGGGGTAGTAGGGATACATAGGCGCCGTGATGTGTGGAGTGGTGGAATAATTTAGCCCATTGCAAATATGGTGCATCTCGAAATTTAGTTTGTGCTATTTTACGTGCTTGTTTAATTGATAAGGGCGATAGATCATGTATATTATACATCTAGCCTTAATTTATACCATTATACGGATTGTCGGAAGAGCTTTAGTCCTGCCATTGTATGTTACAAAATGCATTGAAATGCAGGAAATTGTTTCCTCATTTCAAAATAAATCAGGGGGCATGCCCCCGGACCCCCTAGCATACTCGCTCGCTATGATCACTCGACAAACAACCATATTTGGCCGTGCGTATCATAAAAATAGGTCCAGCGACGGCCCTGCCTTATGAGTTATTGATTGGCTTGGTAGGCCCCTATGTATTGACACCAGGAACCTATATGTCGGGGTACATCTCGCAGCAGCAGTCTATGACACATAGATCTTCAGCGTGTCGCACTCTCTTTCGGTGTGCGTGCATCGTATTTTCGACTTGACCTTGTTGGAGTTACAAATACTCAGAGCCTGTATCCAGCTTTTTCCAGCAGTCAAGAAGATCAACACGTGTAGAGCGGCGTGAAGCGGCATGCGACGCATTGATATCTGTGTGTGTGTTTTACGTTTATTTATCGTCGCTACCGGTTGCCCATATGAGCGACGCCTCCTGAAGAGATTAGTTATTTTAGATTGTTGGAGGATAGTGCAATGATACAGACAGAGACCCATTCCAGAGTCTCCTCTGGTTCTTTTACGTGCACGGTGTAAAGCACCGACACGAGACCTCGGTTTAACGTCCCATCTGAAAGACTGTTAATTTTATTAGGATCAGACGGGGGATCGAACCTGCGATATCTCTGATATCTAACTGCATGGTCGGTTTATATACTGCTGCAGGATAACAGTAAGTGGGGTGGCCCTAAACAGGACCGTTTCGATATAACAGACATAAACTCCTT
>CM026395.1:24918489-25050627 GCA_014843695.1 Archivesica marissinica | reverse complement strand
TATATACAGTACATACTATATACAGTACAGACTATATACAGTACAGACTATATACAGTACAGACTATATACAGTACATACTATATACAGTACATACTATATACAGTACAGACTATATACAGTACAGACTATATACAGTACAGACTATATACAGTACAGACTATGTACAGTACAGACTATATACAGTGCAGACTATATACAGTACAGACTATATACAGTACAGACTATATACAGTACAGACTATATACAGTACAGACTATGTACAGTACATACTATATACAGTACAGACTATATACAGTACATACTATATACAGTACAGACTATATACAGTACATACTACAGTACAGACTATATACAGTACAGACTATATACAGTACATACTATATACAGTACAGACTATATACAGTACAGACTATATACAGTACAGACTATATACAGTACATACTATATACAGTACAGACTATATACAGTACAGACTATATACAGTACAGACTATATACAGTACAGACTATATACAGTACATACTATATACAGTACAGACTATATACAGTACAGACTATATACAGTACATACTATATACAGTACAGACTATATACAGTACAGACTATATACAGTACATACTATATACAGTACAGAATATATACAGTACAGACTATATACAGTACATACTATATACAGTACAGACTATATACAGTACAGACTATATACAGTACAGACTATATACAGTACAGACTATATACAGTACATACTACAGTACATACTATATACAGTACATACTATATACAGTACAGACTATATACAGTACAGACTATATACAGTACAGACTATGTACTGTACAGACTATATACAGTACATACTACAGTACATACTATATACAGTACATACTATATACAGTACAGACTATATACAGTACATACTACAGTACAGACTATATACAGTACATACTACAGTACAGACTATATACAATACAGACTATATACAGTACATACTACAGTACAGACTATATACAGTACAGACTATTTACAGTACATACTACAGTACAGACTATATACAGTACATAATAAATACAGTACATACTATATACAGTGCATACTACAGTACAGACTTTATACAGTACAGACTATATACAGTGCATACTACAGTACAGACTATATACAGTACAGACTATATACAGTACAGACTATATACAGTACAGACTATATACAGTACATACTAAATACAGTACAGACTATATACAGTGCATACTACAGTACATACTATATACAGTACAGACTATATACAGTACAGACTATATACAATACAGTATATATACAGTACAGACTATATACAGTACATACTACAGTACAGACTATTTACAGTACATACTACAGTACAGACTATATACAGTACATACTATATACAGTACAGACTATATACAGTACAGACTATATACAGTACAGACTATATACAGTACATACTATATACAGTACATACTATATACAGTACATACTATATACAGTACATACTACTATATACAGTACATACTATATACAGTACAGACTATATACAGTACATACTATATACAGTACATACTATATACAGTACAGACTATATACAGTACAGACTATATACAGTACATACTATATACAGTATAGACTATATACAGTACAGACTATATACAGTACATACTATATACAGTACATACTATATACAGTACAGACTATATACAGTACATACTACAGTACAGACTATATACAGTACAGACTATATACAGTATAGACTATATACATTACATACTATATACAGTACATACTATATACAGTACAGACTATATACAGTACATACTATATACAGTACAGACTATATACAGTACATACTACAGTACAGACTATATACAGTACAGACTATATACAGTACATACTATATACAGTACAGTCTATATACAGTACATCTATATACAGTAAATACTATGTACAGTACAGTCTATATACAGTACAGACTATATACAGTACAGACTATATACTGTACATACTACAGTACAGACTATATACAGTACATACTATATACAGTACATACTACAGTACAGACTATATACAATACAGTCTATATACAGTACATACTACAGTACAGACTCTATACAATACAGTCTATATACAGTACATACTATATACAATACAGTCTATATACAGTACATACTATATACAGTACAGTCTATATACAGTACAGACTATATACAGTACATACTACAGTACATACTATATACAGTACATACTACAGTACAGACTATATACAGTACAGACTATATACAATACAGTCTATATACAGTACAGACTATATACAGTACATACTACAGTACCGACTATATACAATACAGTCTATATACAGTACAGACTATATACAGTACATACTACAGTACAGCCTATATACAATACAGTCTATATACAGTACAGACTATATACAGTACATACTACAGTACAGACTATATACAGTACAGTCTATATACAGTACAGACTATATACAGTACATACTACAGTACAGACTATATACAATACAGACTATATACAGTACATACTACAGTACAGACTATATACAATACAGACTATATACAGTACAGACTATATACAGTACAGACTACAGTACAGACTATTTACAGTACATACTACAGTACAGACTATATACAGTACATACTAAATACAGTACATACTACAGTACAGACTATATACAGTACATACTACAGTACAGACTATATACAGTACATACTATATACAGTGCATACTACAGTACAGACTATATACAGTACAGACTATATACAGTACAGACTATATACAGTACATACTATATACAGTACAGACTATATACAGTACAGACTATATACAGTACAGACTATATACAGTACATACTATATACAGTACATACTATATACAGTACAGACTATATACAGTACAGACTATATACAGTACAGACTATATACAGTACAGACTATGTACAGTACAGACTATATACAGTGCAGACTATATACAGTACAGACTATATACAGTACAGACTATATACAGTACAGACTATATACAGTACAGACTATGTACAGTACATACTATATACAGTACAGACTATATACAGTACATACTATATACAGTACAGACTATATACAGTACATACTACAGTACAGACTATATACAGTACAGACTATATACAGTACATACTATATACAGTACAGACTATATACAGTACAGACTATATACAGTACAGACTATATACAGTACAGACTATATACAGTACAGACTATATACAGTACAGACTATATACAGTACATACTATATACAGTACAGACTATATACAGTACAGACTATATACAGTACATACTATATACAGTACAGACTATTTACAGTACAGACTATATACAGTACAGACTATATACAGTACAGACTATATACAGTACAGACTATATACAGTACATACTATATACAGTACATACTATATACAGTACATACTATATACAGTACAGACTATATACAGTACAGTTTGTTTTTTGACTATATACAGTACAGACTATATACAGTACATACTATATACAGTACATACTATATACAGTACAGACTATATACAGTACATACTACAGTACAGACTATATACAGTACAGACTATATACAGTATAGACTATATACATTACATACTATATACAGTACATACTATATACAGTACAGACTATATACAGTACATACTATATACAGTACAGACTATATACAGTACATACTACAGTACAGACTATATACAGTACAGACTATATACAGTACATACTATATACAGTACAGTCTATATACAGTACATACTATATACAGTACATACTATGTACAGTACAGTCTATATACAGTACAGACTATATACAGTACAGACTATATACTGTACATACTACAGTACAGACTATATACAGTACATACTATATACAGTACATACTACAGTACAGACTATATACAATACAGTCTATATACAGTACATACTACAGTACAGACTCTATACAATACAGTCTATATACAGTACATACTATAACAATACAGTCTATATACAGTACATACTAATACAGTACAGTCTATATACAGTACAGACTATATACAGTACATACTACAGTACATACTATATACAGTACATACTACAGTACAGACTATATACAGTACAGACTATATACAATACAGTCTATATACAGTACAGACTATATACAGTACATACTACAGTACCGACTATATACAATACAGTCTATATACAGTACAGACTATATACAGTACATACTACAGTACAGCCTATATACAATACAGTCTATATACAGTACAGACTATATACAGTACATACTACAGTACAGACTATATACAGTACAGTCTATATACAGTACAGACTATATACAGTACATACTACAGTACAGACTATATACAATACAGACTATATACAGTACATACTACAGTACAGACTATATACAATACAGACTATATACAGTACATACTATATACAGTACATACTATATACAGTACAGACTATATACAGTACATACTATATACAGTACATACTATATACAGTACAGACTATATACAGTACATACTATATACAGTACATACTATATACTGTACATACTATATACAGTACATACTATATACAGTACATACTATATACAGTACAGACTATATACAGTACATACTATATACAGTACAGACTATATACAGTACATACTATATACAGTACAGACTATATACAGTACAGACTATATACAGTACAGACTATATACAGTACAGACTATATACAGTACAGACTATATACAGTACATACTATATACAGTACAGACTATATACAGTACAGACTATATACAGTATAGACTATATACAGTACAGACTATGTACAGTACAGACTATATACAGTACAGACTATATACAGTACAGACTATATATACAGTACAGACTATATACAGTACATACTATATACAGTACATACTATATACAGTACAGACTATATACAGTACAGACTATATACAGTATAGACTATATACAGTACATACTACAGTACAGACTATATACAGTACAGACTATATACAGTACAGACTATATACAGTACAGACTATATACAGTACATACTATATACAGTACAGACTACGTACAGTACAGACTATATACAGTACAGACTATATACAGTACATACTATATACAGTACAGATTATAAACAGTACATACTATATACAGTACATACTATATACAGTACATACTATATACAGTACAGACTATATACAGTGCAGACTATATACAGTACAAACTATATACAGTGCAGACTATGTACAGTACAGACTATATACAGTACAGACTATGTACAGTACAGACTATATACAGTACATAATATATACAGTACAGACTATGTACAGTACAGACTACCTGTCAACATATACATGTATTGCATTTGATAATCACTATAAATTGTTTGTATATGGTGTTTTGTAAAAGATGTTATTGACATAGTCAGTTGATATGTTTGAAAGTGATCTTACATATGTATCTATATATTACAGTTTTAAAGCAGCATTACATCGTAATAAATGATGTTTTGGGTAAAATATAAATACTAATGTGTGTGTGTTTACAAAAATCGAAATAGTCGCTCAGAAACGATAAAATTCCAATAAATTTAAACCGTCGTATACGCGAATTTGTTTATCAACACACGAAATGTAAACACGCACAGCGCGCATACGTGAAACAACAGAGGATGTAGAAAACAACGTATATATTTTGAAGATGAAAGACTATCTATCTATCTTCCTCTAATGTCGAACCCCTCGCGGGGATGTAGAAATGTCCCTAAAAGACTTAGCTAACAGAGGTATGAATCAACATATCAAGTAATTTTATTTTAAAAAGACAACGTGGGACAAATGGGGGCGATGCATTCCGACTGCAAACACGTGCGGACGATGCGTTCCGGTTGTAAACAAATGCGTGACCGATCGACTCGGAAGGTCCTACTTTCGGTTTCGAGTTTGTTTTATCGCAAAAAAACACTGTTTACCAAATGAATATAAGCATACAAAGTATAATGTTAGAATGTGCAGCAGCATTGCTACCCATACGTAAAAATTGAATTTTTCAAATATTTTTATTTCATACGATGTAATGCTGCTTTAAGTTGATAAGTCTTTTGAAATTTATTATTATAAATTTATTATAAAATTATTCATTCCATTATCAGAAGCTATGGAGGTATGCGTCACATTTCAGTAACTCATTGCGCATCATTAAGAGAATTACTCTCGATTCGCCACAATCACGATTCGCCACAGAGTAAACATGATTCGCCACAACTAAAACACGATTCGCCACAGCTAACACACGATTCGCCACAGTATAATTAAAATGAAAAGCATACTCTAAAAATAATAAAAATATTAACAAAACATGATGACATAACAATATAATCAGCTGTTATAACGTTTAGATACGTAATGTGAGCCTTGTCCGCAATTATTAACCCGCAGTCCCTATGTATTTATTGCAATTCTAGAATCTTGGAAAATGAGTATCACTTCATATTAATTTTCCCACATTACTCAAACCTAAGATCGAAATTCATTAAAAGATACTATCATACTTGGCCGACTGTACTGAAATGTATTAATCTTTTGTCATGCAAATATAAAAAAATCACCATTGGTCTTTCCAAATTTATATATTTTGCAAATAAGCAACGAAACTAACGCATATATTTGAACTTGTGATTGTGCTCACTGCCTGTTTTTACTTAATTGCTACAAACATGTATACTGTTTTATGCAATAAACTTATTGTATTGTATTGATTCAATTCTGGGTACGTGTGTCAATTATCTAACACCTGTACATGTTGATCACCTGTGACCATTGTGCAACGATGCGTCCGGTTTCTTCTACTCAGTTGTCAGAGACAAACTAACACCTCAAATCCTTAATCATGGAGTGAAAATAACAATAGACATTAATCCTTTTATTACCTCCATATACATGAAGAGCACAAGTGAACATACATAATATACAATTACACGTTTTACATGGACACATATAAACATACATATATACAAAGTAGTACAAGTGTACAATAATGGTCATACGAACTGACATAACCATGCAGCTATTAATTAGTGTATACCGATCATCATTACTTGCCGAAACGAAATGCAAGGGAAAGAGATGATGGTAGCGCACACAAAAGATGTTACAGTGTTTATAACCGGAACACCATTCTTCAGTAAAGAAAACGGTTCAGGTACCTAAAAGCAATACAATGGTATTTAAATAGAAGCAAACATGTTTAGATTACTGATTTACCACAACCTTAAGTTTGGAGCATTTGCCAGAATGCCCTAAAACATATTATCATAAGTGTTTCGCTTGCGGTGTCTGGAAGTTCATGTGTCTCCAGTCCTGCAAGCATATCATATATCTGTGTCTCGGGTGGTTGTTTGATAAAATCAATGTATGTCTTAATACCAGTCACACAACTTATGTTCTGCCATAAGCACTTTCTTAATTTATCCTGAGATGTACATAATAACAGCTTATGAACAACTAAGTTCACAACACATTTATCGCATTGTGTGCATAACTCAGGACGTGAGAACGAAAGTAATCTACACAGTACATAATATATTTAATATAAAGCACAATTATAATTATTACTGAAAAATTAATTGCAATCAAGATATTACATTTGAAAATTATACTGTGGCGAATCGTGTTTTAACTGTGGCGTATCGTGTTTATTCTGTGGCGAATCGAGATGTGGCGAATCATGATTGTGGCGAATCGAGATAATACACATTAAGATTGGCAGCTGAATTGAATATAGACAGACAGACAGACATATGAGCGAAGCCTCCTGAAGAGATTAGTTATTTTAGATGTTGGAGGATAGTGCATGATATAGACAGAGACCCATTCCAGAATCTCCTCTGGTTCTTTTACGTGCATGGTGTAAAGCACCAACACGAGACCTCGGTTTAACGTCCCATCTGAAAGACTGTTAATTGTATTAGGGTCAGACGGGGGATCGAACCTGCGATCCCTGGATTACGAGGACAACATCATAAAGAGCGTATTTTACTTTTGGGTAATATTGAGCAGTTAATTATAAATTTAAGAAACACGGGGTGGATGTTGCAGCTTGTCTGTAATATTTCAAAGGAATTTTCTCGTCTAAACAGTTTTGACATCATAATTAAACACCTTAATCACATGGATTCGGCACGTCTGGGGGTACTAGTATATATATTTGTACTAGTATATATATTTAAATATATATACTAGTACCCCCAAACGTGCCGAATCCCTTAGTACCCCCAAACGTGCCGAATCCCTGTGGTATTGGAAGGTTTTTTTTGGGGGGGGGGTTACGTTTATTTATCGTCGCTACCGGTGCCCATATGAGCGACGCCTCCTGAAGATTAGTTATTTTAGATTTTGGAGGATAGTGCATGATACAGACAGAGACCCATTCCAGAATCTCCTCTGGTTCTTTTACGTGCACGGTGTAAAGCACCGACACGAGACCTCGGTTTAACGTCCCATCTGAAAGACTGTTAATTTTATTAGGGTCAGACGGGGGATCGAACCTGCGATCCCTGGATTACTACATATCCGGCTGTACTATTGGAAGGTTTAATGGTGGCTTAAAAGAAAGCAACCTATCGGAGTTATGACAGTTTATATCATTTTTGTAAATATTAAACATTTTTTACCGAATATTCGAATACTGGAATAGTAGTCGGATATTCGGACGTTTGTGCGAATATTCGGATGTTCGTTGCCATCCCTAATACATATACACAATGTATATACATTATTAGTAAGCTTGTGAATGTATTAATGTGCAGTTTGTGAATGTATTAATGTACAGTTTGTAAGTGTATTAATGTACAGTTTGTGAATGTATTAATGCACAGTTTGTGAATGTATTAATGTACAGTTTGTGAATGTATTAATGTACAGTTTGTGAATGTATTAATGTACAGTTTGTGAATGTATTAATGCACAGTTTGTGAATAGGCGTTCATAGAAGGAAATGCAATAGTGATGTAAATATTGTATGTTAGTGTTATAAGTATTATTTTATGAATGTTAAACTTGAATTAGGCTCAATCATAGAAAATGTTTATATAAATACTTTACCATAATATTGCGTTTGTTGATTTTATTCCACTATCAAATAGTGTGGCGTCCGTGGTCCAGTGGTAGAGCGTCTGATTTGGAATTGAATGGTCCGGATCGATACTCGGTCAGGCCACGTATGTAGTGTCATTTAGCAAGGCACCTCACACACATTGCTTAGTACTGGTTAACCGCTTAGGTCGGCTACGCCTGCCCAGAAAAATATGTCTAGGTCCCCGCAATAGGTTTGACATTAATGGAACATACATACATACAAATAGTGTCAGTGAATGTTAATATATCTCACACTGAGAAAGCATTCAGACTAATCTATCTCATAAAATCACATTCGGACCTCGATGTGGTTCAATTAGCTCTTTCCGTTGGACCTCGATGTGGTTCAATTAGCTCTTTCCGTTGGACCTCGATGTGGTTCAATTAGCTCTTTCCGTTGGACCTCGATGTGGTTCAATTAGCTCTTTCCGTTGGACCTCGATGTGGTTCAATTAGCTCTTTCCGTTGGACCTCGATGTGGTTCAATTAGCTCTTTCCGTTGGACCTCGATGTGGTTCAATTAGCTCTTTCCGTTGGACCTCGGTGTGGTTCAATTAGCTCTTTCCGTTGGACCTCGATGTGGTTCAATTAGCTATTTCGGTTGGACCTCGATGTAATTCAATTAGCTCTTTCCGTTGGACCTCGATGTGGTTCAATTAGCTCTTTCCGTTGGACCTCGATGTGGTTCAATTAGCTCTTTCCGTTGGACCTCGATGTGGTTCAATTAGCTCTTTCCGTTGGACCTCGATGTGGTTCAATTAGCTCTTTCCGTTGGTGTGTGGTTTTGTTTTGTGTGGACCTCGATGTGTGATCCATTAACTAGTTCCCACAATGTATATTTCCGGTACGAAGATTTTAATTTAGATACATATCGACACTCTTTTCTCAACTCGTGTTACTGTATAGTTTGCTTAGAGATTGCTATAAGTAATATACCCATATCTAGTATTTTAAATGTATGGTACAGAGAGCCATTTGGGGGAGGGGTAGGGGGGTAAACAATGTAATATTTGTATATAGAGCCACTGGGGTGTGTGGGTCTCCGAAAAAATAACAATGCTTGGTTATGTATCATCTTGTATATTTTCTCCAACTCGCCTAATAAATTAATGAGATGGTACGGTGGTCGTCAGATCGGACAGGTGGGTTTTCTCTGGGTACTCCGGTTTCCTCCCACACGGATGACCACATATACGCTTTCATCCGCGCCAACGAGAGCAATTAATATAAGGTGTTAAAAATTGCTTCGCAATCATTGTAAAATAAATTGTGTACTGGCCTGTCAGCTCTCTAGTCAACATTTTATAGAGCAAATGGTATTTTTTTCCATTTTTTTTTTGCTTTGGAAATTTTAAGGAAATTTTAACAGAGGCAGCTGCATCGGTGTGCCTCAGTGTGGCTATGGGCCTGTGTTAATGAATTTTTATGTCAGACGCTGAAATAGGGGTCGGAATGATTGGGGAAATGTAGGGATGCCCTTACAGGCCCGTCGCTGGGCATACGCAAGTGCGCACGTGCATATCATTGGTCTCAGAAAATGAAAAAATGAAAACTCCAAAAATGCATTAAAACCCCAGGGGAGGGGTAGTAGGGATACATAGGCGCCGTGATGTGTGGAGTGGTGGAATAATTTAGCCCATTGCAAATATGGTGCATCTCGAAATTTAGTTTGTGCTATTTTACGTGCTTGTTTAATTGATAAGGGCGATAGATCATGTATATTATACATCTAGCCTTAATTTATACCATTATACGGATTGTCGGAAGAGCTTTAGTCCTGCCATTGTATGTTACAAAATGCATTGAAATGCAGGAAATTGTTTCCTCATTTCAAAATAAATCAGGGGGCATGCCCCCGGACCCCCTAGCATACTCGCTCGCTATGATCACTCGACAAACAACCATATTTGGCCGTGCGTATCATAAAAATAGGTCCAGCGACGGCCCTGCCTTATGAGTTATTGATTGGCTTGGTAGGCCCCTATGTATTGACACCAGGAACCTATATGTCGGGGTACATCTCGCAGCAGCAGTCTATGACACATAGATCTTCAGCGTGTCGCACTCTCTTTCGGTGTGCGTGCATCGTATTTTCGACTTGACCTTGTTGGAGTTACAAATACTCAGAGCCTGTATCCAGCTTTTTCCAGCAGTCAAGAAGATCAACACGTGTAGAGCGGCGTGAAGCGGCATGCGACGCATTGATATCTGTGTGTGTGTTTTACGTTTATTTATCGTCGCTACCGGTTGCCCATATGAGCGACGCCTCCTGAAGAGATTAGTTATTTTAGATTGTTGGAGGATAGTGCAATGATACAGACAGAGACCCATTCCAGAGTCTCCTCTGGTTCTTTTACGTGCACGGTGTAAAGCACCGACACGAGACCTCGGTTTAACGTCCCATCTGAAAGACTGTTAATTTTATTAGGATCAGACGGGGGATCGAACCTGCGATATCTCTGATATCTAACTGCATGGTCGGTTTATATACTGCTGCAGGATAACAGTAAGTGGGGTGGCCCTAAACAGGACCGTTTCGATATAACAGACATAAACTCCTTAAACGTTTCTCCAACATCTGGGTGGCTGGGGACCTAAATCTACCAAAGATGGACTGGGACACTACCAGCCCATCCACCGACTGCAAACACCCATCCTTCTATAGGCAGGTCATTGAAACGTTTAATGATACAAACCTCACCCACATGGTTAACCTCCCCACCCGTGAAAACAACATCCTGGATTTATTCCTTACAACTAACCCCAGTTTAGTAAACCAGGTCAATATTCTACCTGGCATCAGTGATCATAATGTAGTCGAAATAAAAGTCAACACATCCGCAAGGATATGTTATCAAAAGCCTCGCAGGATTCCACTCTATAAGAAAGCAAACTGGCAGGCCATTAAACAGTCATTATGTGACTATCACCAGGTTATGACCAACGACTGTAAATATACCGCACTAAACACTGAAGAGCTATGGGAACATTTCTCTCATGCTCTAAACACCCTTACAGATAAATGGATTCCATCCAAACAGTCATCGTTAAGAGATCACCTACCCTGGGTCTATCAGAGTGTTAAGCGAATGATTAGAAGGCGAAATAGGGCCTTTAAAAATACTAGGAAGTCAAGTACGCCTTCAAATCGCAAGAAATTCCTGGATCTAAAACATTTAGTGCGGAAAGAGGTCAAAGAGGGTTATCATCAATACCTAGAAAACATCATAAATCTAAACAGTGCTGATGCCTCCCATCCTTACAGGCCAAACACCAAGAAACTGTATTCCATCCTTAAGCATTCCAAGCAAGATTCCAACTCAATGCCACCCCTAAAGCATGAAAACAAATTCCATCATGAAGAAGCTGCTAAAGCCAAAGCACTGAACAAACAGTTTCAGTCTGTCTTCAGCTCCAAATCCCCACTAAGACTTACCTCCATTTGTAAAATGAAAATTCAGGACACATATGGAAACCTGAATGGTCAATCCACGCCAAACATGAATGAGATCACAGTAAGCTCAAATGGCATAGAGAAACTTCTCAATAACCTGAACCACCACAAGGCTAGTGGTCCTGACCTAATTAAGCCAATCATACTTAAAACCCTGTCTAAAGAACTCTCACCTATCCTTGAAGTCTTATTCCAAAAATCCCTCAACGAAGGATCACTGCCTGCCCAGTGGAAGTCAGCAAATGTTGCTCCCATTTACAAAAAGGGGACAAGTCAAACCCCGCCAACTATAGGCCTATCTCACTGACATGTGTTCTATGCAAGGTACTAGAACATATAGTTTCCTCCTCGATAGCAAATCACTTCACTAACCACAGTATTCTGTACCATTTGCAGCATGGTTTTAGAGAAAAACGGTCATGCGTGACCCAACTAGTAATGCTAGTCAATGACTTGGTTACCTCTGTCTACAATAAGCATCAGGTAGATCTCATCCTATTAGACTTCAGTAAGGCTTTCGATAAGGTCAATCACGAGAAAGTACTACTAAAAATGCATGACTATGGAGTCAGAGGTCAAACATTAAGGTGGATTAAGAGTTTTCTAGATAATAGACTCCAGTCAGTTGTCCTTAATGGTACTAGTTCAGAGGCCATTCCGGTGTCCTCTGGAGTCCCACAGGGATCCGTACTTGGACCCCTGCTTTTCCTAGCCTACATAAACGACCTCCCACAAAACATCAGTTCCAAAGTCCGCATCTTTGCAGATGATACTGCAGTATATCTATCACTGACATCTGCAAATGAATCGGTCACACTCCAAAATGATCCTAAGAGATTAGAAGAGTGGGAGTTGGAGTGGGACATGGAATTTAACCCCTCCAAATGTCAAGTTATCCACGTCACCAGAAGGAAACATCCTATTCCCAGCAAATATAAACTCCATGGAGTCCTACTTGAGTCGGTCACCTCAGCCAAATACCTTGGCGTGGATATCTCAAATAACTTGTCCTGGGACACCCACATAAAAAGGTCAACAAAGAAAGCAAACCAAACATTAGGATTTCTACGTAGAAACCTCCAGGTCAAATCTGAACCCATTAAGACCATGGCTTACCAGACATTAGTGAGACCCCAGCTTGAATATGGCTCCGAGATCTGGTCGCCCCATACCCAAACATTGATAGACCAAATTGAAGGTGTCCAGCGAAGAGCAGCCCGTTGGATAAAGGCTGACTTCTATCGTACCTCTAGTGTTACAGACATGCTACATTCCCTAAATCTACGCAGACTAGATCAACGGCGTATTGACAATAGGTTATCCCTTATGTATACAATTCATAATGATCTTGTTATTATACTTGTAGCTATTCCCATTGAAAATTACCTAGTTCCCCTCTCCCGTCCTACTCGCCATTGCCATTCCTTAAGCTATAGGTTAATTACAGCAACTACAGACTACTACAAGTTCTCCTTCTTTCCAAGAACAATCTATCATTGGAACCACCTCCCTCCTGACAGTGTCCATCTACCTACCATAGAGCAATTCAATACGGCAATTTGCCATATTGAACATGCCAGTCCCTAGTTGTTCTGCGTAGCTGCTTTTAAACTTTTACCACAACTTATTTTCATACCTTCTTAAATTATACTTTTCACTACTCATACTTTTAACTTATTAGCGGTTTTTGACGCGCAACATGTCTACGTCCCGCGAGGGGTTCGACATTAAAGGAAGATAGATAGATATATAGATATATAGATATATAGATAGATAGATAGATAGATAGATATATAGATATATACATAGATAGATGATGATAGATATGAGTAAAAAAAACAAAGGTGCTCCACGAGCAAAGATAGATACTCGATAGATAGATAGTAGAGAGATAGATTAGATGATAGATTAGATAGATAGAATATATAGATAGATAGTAGATAGTAGATTTTAGATAGATAGATAGAGAGATAGATAGATAGTAGATAGATAGATAGATAGATATATAAGATAGATATATAGATAGATCGATCGATAGATAATAGATAGATAGATAGATAATATAGATAGATAGATAGATAGATAGATAGATAGATTAGCATAGAATATATATAGATATATATATAGAATAGATAGAGAAGATAGAAATAATAGATCGATAGAATAGATAGATAGATAGATAGATAGCTAGATAGATGATAGATAATAAGTAGATAGATAGATAGATAATAGATAGATAGATAGATAGATAGATAGATAGATAGATAGATAGATAGATAGATAGATAGATAGATAGATAGATAGATAGATAGATAGATAGATAGATAGATAGATAGATAGATAGATAGACATTGGACATATCAATCAAATAGATCCTGTTGTCACCATTAGTGAAGGTAATTTCTACAAATTACTAGTAAAATACAATATTTCAGATTGTTTGCATAATATGTAGTGATAAATAAACAGCATAGTATAAATGCAACATTCACAACCAAATTACCTTCAAAGTAGTGGGTGTGCGTCTTTAGTAGGAATTTAAAGAAAACGCAAATGGTCAACCATATTGAAGTTTGCCATTTTCTTGTGGCTCAAATGTGAGTTCGTTGAAAAATGTGCCAAACTATTTTTGAGGAACATAATTATAATGCCACTGAAGAGATTTCAATAGCGGTGTCTGGCCGGGTTCGATACACGGTCAGGCCACGTATGTAGTGTCATTGAGTAAGACACCTCACACATATTGCTTAGTACTGGTTAACCACATAGGTAGTCTAAGCATGCCCAGAAAAACATGTCTAGGTCCCCGCAAGGAACATACATACATACTGACCATTAGGTTTAATCATACTTGTGACAGTTTCACATTAAGTTCTTTTTACGACACCGGAACGAAAAATGGACGGCAAGCTACTACAAAATGAAGGGTATTTTCAGGTTATTTCGAGGTAATACAGGTCTCATTCATACACATATTTAGTTCTTGTTTGAAGAATATATTTTATTAATCAATTATTGTAATTATGGATGAATTCATTAACCTTGTTAACAACAACAACAAGTTACTTTTCCTGTCACATGTTTTCGCGATACTTATAATTCGTTTTAGATCTATATATTAACCCATTCAACACCAAGTAACTGGCATGGACTGGTCCATGATATTTTTAGACCAATAAAATGAATAAGAAAATTACATTTGGACCAGTTCATTTATCAAAATGGGTAATTTTGTCTAAAATAGTAATATTACTGGCAAAAAGTGCAGATCGTGATGAGACGGCTCGTCACGAGCCGGCTCATCTGGATCTACACTTTTTGTAAGCCTATTTAGAAGTCTGTGGTGTTGAAAGGGTTAACACCCAATGCTGAATATGACTATCCATCTATCTTCCTTTAATGACGAACCCCTTGCGGGGACTCGGACATGACTCGGAGGCGCCTATCAGAGAGAGTTGTTAAGTGACACAGACATTATCTCGATTACCCACAATCACGATTCGCCACAGAATAAACAAGATTCGCCATAGTTAAAACACGATTCGCCACAGTTAACCCATTCAACACCAAGTAACTCACATGGACTGGTCCATGATATTCATAAACCAATAAATGAATCGGAAAATCACATTTGGACAAGTTCATTTATCAAAATGGGTAATTATGTCATATCACTGGCAAAAAGTGCAGATCCTGATGAGACGGCTCGTGTAAGCCTATTTAGAGGTATGTGGTGTTGAAAGGGTTAAAACACGATTCACCACAGTATAATTTTCAAATGTAATATCTTGATTGCAATTAATTTTTTGCTTTATATTAAATGTATTAACTATTATGTATGTCTATTGTTATTTTCACTCCATGATTAAGGGTTTGAGGTGTTAGTTTGTCTGACAACTGAGTAGAAGAAACCGGACGCATCGTTACACAATGATCACCTGTGATCAACATGTACAGGTGTTAGATAATTGACAAACTTACCCAGAATTGAATCAATACAATAAGTTTATTGCATAAAACAGTATACATGTTTGTAGCAATTAAGTAAAAACAGGCATTGAGTGATTGACATGGAACCTTACAAAAGAGCACAATCACAAGTTCAAATATATGTGTATAATAATGCATTAGTTTCGTTGCTTATTTCCAAAATATATAAATTTGTAAAGACCAATGGTGATTTTTTTATATTTATATGACAAAAGATTACTAAATTTAGGGAATTTGTGTTAATAATTGCGGACAAGGCTCACATTACGTATATAAACGTTATAAAAGCTGATTATATTGTTATGTGATCATGTTTTGTTAATATTTTTATTATTTTTAGAGTATGCTTTTCATTTTAATTATACTGTGGCGAATCATGTTTTAGCTGTGGCGAATCATGTTTACTCTGTGGCGAATCGTGATTGTGGCGAATCGAGTATTATTTCATTCAGGCCTGTCCCTAAGATTTGTAGGAGGGGAAAACAAGATGGTAGAAGGGGGTATGTGGTCCTCCGCCACCGATGGTCAAGGGGCACTGACACAGTGCCCCTTTGTTCACGGGGACAAGTGTTGCGTCTGCGGACCATTTAACCTGTTATCCGCTTAGGTCGACTAAACCTGCCCAGGAAAACATGTCTAGATTGCCACAAGGGGTTTGGTATTAATGGAACATACATAGTTATGATAGTAATAGAACAATCTAAATTAATGTCTTTTGTATCATTTTCAATTGATTTCAATTGGAATTAACACTTTCTCTCATAGAAGCACCTCTTGACTCCATTAATAATATGACATACATTGACAATGTAGTAGCCAAACCAATGTTCATAATAAAGGCCAGAATCTCATGTAGTCCCAGTCATATATATGGAGGTGGGATAGATATGGCGACTACTTATCCACTGCATGATAGCTAAATGGCTGTCGTTTGTATGGAGATATAATAGTATAAATTAACCTAAATCTCTATGAGATGGTTAAAGAATATTATTATTATTAACAATGTTAATTACAACAACAAATCAAGTCGCAGAAACCATTATTATCCGAAGACAACATGCTTTCAGAGTTCATTCTAGGTCAGAATTTTTGGGAGAAGTTAGTGATCGCTTCCTTAAATGGTGTTCTTTAATATACTTCTGCAAAATAGGGTTAAAATGCACAGTACAACCATTAAATACAACATTTGAATAGAAGGAGTGCTTTATAATGGGCCAAGTGTATCTTACTAGACAAAATTTTGTTTGAAAATCGTTTTTTTTTTAGGGAGAAGTGGGGCCCCCAGAGGGCGAAGTCAGGGTCCCTAGGGTGACTATTTCGCCCACATCACCCTCTAGAATGATCCCTGGCTTTTCTACATCAAAACTGTCCAGACATTTTGACAAACACTATTTGCCAATTACATGTATTATATCATGCACAACTGAAATCAAGGGATGAAACTCAGTCAGGCATAATAGTGAACTTTACCCCAATGTACACAAAAATCACGAGTTACAACTGTTTCATCTCTTACTCTCAAACTGTACAGTGCTATCTCATAATGCTTAGTAGCTGGACATTCAAATTTGAAATACAATTGTACATTTATAAGAGCTTGTACCAACTGTAAAATTTCTACAGTAATTGACCACTAGACCTCCTAGTGACATATGATGTATCCATGTACGTGTGGATGCGTGAGGTTGCCGATGCAAAGAGATTAGATATAGGGATAAACAATAAATCCTTTCGGGTAAATATTGATTCAGTTTGGAGATAATCAGACCGACTGTCATGTACATTTTTGTACCATTTCGTGGAGTCTGTGTTCTGTTTAATGAATCTGAGAGAGTTAGTAGTTTTAGAGGAGATGACTACATGTTGGTGGTGTTGTTTGCATTGTAGAAATGCAGAGAAAAGCGGCTAGGTGGTGTTAATCCCCTTGATTATATCAAATAAATTTGTTTAATTGTGGGCCCAATATTTTATAAATTTTAGGCAATCTTGATTAGACGTTGTGGCAACTGAATTTGTGTATGTATGCACATACATTGTACATCGAAAATGATAATTCTTACATTCTGTTAGCCTGGAACTTGTAGGCGATATTTATTGCTCAGCAATACTTCTTTCATTTGTTCTCTTTGTATTTTCCAGTGAGAGTGAAGAGGAAGTGAAACCAGAGTCTAAAGTTAAGAAAGACAAAAAGAAACATAAGCACAAACATAAGCACAAACACAAGCATGATAAACATGATCGTGGTGCAGACAAGCATAAACATAGACATAAAAGGAAAAAGACCAAGGAACACCGATCAGAAGATGAAAGGGGTGCTGAATCTAAGCGGCGTAAGCTTGCCAATGAAGAAGATAATGATGGTGATGGTTTTGATGAATCTGACCTTGATAAGTTAGAAGCAGATCGGGCAGCACTACGAGCAGAACTTAAAGATGTGGCAGACGATCGTTACGATGCATTGTTGGAGGAGCAATACAATGCACTTACTGCTCAGTTAAAGGAGTTTACTGAACAGCAAGTTGATTCTAGTGCTGAGAGAGATGAAACAAATGAAGGTAATGTGGAAAATTTGGAAACCACAGATTATTTTCGACCAGATTTAGGACTTGCTATAACTATCAAAGGTGATGCACAGGATGAGAGCCGGTTTGTATCTGGTAAAGGATCATCTGGAGGAAATACAAATAAAAGGCGATATAGAGAAGAACCTAGTAGACCTCAGAATATTATACACAGGGAAATGTACAAACAGGATAACCCTGTAGTTACAAGTAATATAGAGCCTATCAGCATGAACCATCATTCAGCCTCAATTAATCTGATTGCTGGATATGGTTCAAATGAAAATACTGAGTCTGAAGAGGAAGGCGAAATTGCTGACCAGGATAAAATAAAAGATGATTTAGCAGATGAGCTGTTAGAATATGCTATGCATGAGGAAGAATATGTGTCATCAAGCAGATATAGAACTGACAATTCAAGTAGGAGAAAAGAAGAGACATATAAGAGTTTTGAAAAAGAGTATGAACAGATTAGAAAAAGAAGAGAACGGGAAAAAGAAAAGAAGAAGGAACGCGAAAGAAAGGAAAAAGAGAGAGCAGAAAAGAAGGAGCGAGAGAAGCGAAAAGAGAGAGAAAAGAAGGAAGCTAGAAGAAAAGAGAAAGAAGAAGTTAAAAGACAGAAAGAACTCCAGAAACTAGCTGAACAAGAACTTGAGAGGGACAAGGAGAGGTCAAGGTTTGTTCTATTTCTATGATAAATACATGTGCCATATCATTTATCATACACATGTATAAATAAACTTCCAACTTTGAACGATCAAAGATCGGCCACATCCATTTCAGAGGGGTGGAAGCTTTCATATAACATAGGGCATTTATTATTATAATAACATTAGTATAATAAAATATAAACATCGCAAATCAATGAACATGATATGTGGCCGAACGGTAACGATGGAGGAATACAGATAAAATATCTTGTGATATATTTTGTAGTTGCGAGTTCAAATCTCACTGGGTGTATTATTACTAGTTTTTTTTTCAAATTTATATTTTATATAAAGTGAATTGTATGTATTTTTACTCTCATTTTTTGATTTTTTTTTTCTCATAATTTAATTTTCAACTTTATTTCATTTCAAGCAATTACAGTTACAGTTCATGATTTCACAGTATCAATCAGTATCTTCGCCTTCGCTGGCTGTCTCTGTATCCGAGCCGCTGTCCCCATCACTGTCAATAGTAAATGAATCTATGGCTTGGTTTGATTTAGCGCCACCTGCAATCCTGACTCCTTCGTACAAAATGCATGTACATTTTTAACAATTTCTCTAGCATCACAGCTATAACTATGTTGTGTTTGCGACTGGTATGTGTAAAAATGCACTTATATAGCCACATAGCGTGTGTATTTTAGATGTTTCACGACTATTTCGTGCATAAAATAAATATAATTAAATATTTTAATTAAAAAAAAAATTCCAAAGTAGGGCTCGAACCCAAACTCCACAATACCACTAATTCTTAAACTAAACGGTCTAACTGTCACAGCCAAGTATGATGTATATACATGACTTGTAATTTTTATAATATAAACCAAATTTCCAATACACTAAAATATTAACCACCCTATTATTGTGTATGAAATGAACCTGTCTGATCTTTGATCGTTCAGACCTGGTTGTTTGACTATACTGTACAATGCAAGCATGTTCTCCAAAATATTTCAAATTTGTTGTCACTGACTACAATATTGCAGATGATGAATAAATATTTCTAACACTTCCCAGATTGAGAAAATGAAAGTTATTGACCATGCACAATGTTATGGAGAAAGCACTTAGCACATGTTGTTTTGGTGCATCATAGTAATTGTGATCACTGCCTTACAGTTGTATGATTATAAGATGCATGTACGTATAGGGGTTTGTAGTCCGCCTCTGTGGTCGAGTGGTTACGGTCACTGACTTGTATACCACTGTAACCTATCATCATTGATGGTCACGGGTTCGAGCCCCGCTCAGACCGTGTCTCGTTTATATGAAAAAGTTGGCAGTTTCTTACGGAGGTTGGTGCACCCAAGTACTGGTTAACCGCTGGAGCCTGCCCAGGAAAGGTGTTGTTAGGTAAACTGCCCGCCGGCGATATAGCCCAAAATGGTGCTGATGCAGGCGTAAAACCCGAAATATAACAATAATATTTGAACACATGGTTTTGCTGAATCTCTGTTCTAACTTTTCCACAAAAGTGCTTTTACAACTAGTTGTAGCTGCTTTTATGCAAATCTTAACTAGTCCATGACAGGTGTGAAAGTATTGTTTCCATTATCCATATCTGACACACTTTGCAACTGGTGTGTTGTATTTCTCTAAAATAAAATCATATGTGTGACTGTATATACTAGACTAGTACTACAGGCATTTAGAACTGGGCTTAGAAACTTTATTTTCTGAAATAATGCGATATGTATTTTTTTGTAGGTCGAAATCGAGAAATACTGAACCACGCCAAGACCCCCGTGATGAGAGAAGACGTGAGCCGAGAGTAGATGATCGTCAAAGACCAGATGAGCGTAGTAGACTAAATGACCGTCAAAGATCAGATGAACGTAATTGGTTAGATGAGCGTCAAAGATCTGATGAGCATAATAGGCTAGATGAGCGACAAAGATCAGATGAGCGCAATAGGCTAGATGACCGACAAAGATCAGATGACCGTAATAGGTTAGATGACCGACAAAGATCAGATGACCGTAATAGGCTAGATGACCGTAATAGGCTAGATGACCGTCAAAGATCAGATGAGCGTAATAGGCTAGATGACCGTAATAGGCTAGATGACCGTAATAGGCTAGATGACCGACAAAGACCAGATGATCGTAATTGGGCAGACAATCGACAGAGACCTGATGAACGCTATAGACCAGACGAACATCGTCGTCCTGATGATCGAGATAGGGCTAGGGAAAGGGATATGAACAGGGGTCGTGACTTTAGGGATCCACGGAGGTGTGTATAGCAATACATCTGATTATAAACAAGTACCATGTACAAGAGCTAAGTCGTGATTATAGTTTAAAATGGATATTCAGAGTAGGCAGAAGTAATGGTACAAATCTCATCATAGATACAGTGTATGTGCCTAATATTGGGCCAAACTACTCCTAGTTCTCTACATTGACATATATGTACATGAAGTTTTAGTAAACTTACCTGGCCTGTAGCTTCTTTCAATGTCAAAACTTGTAAGCACCATTTGGCCATAACTTCTTCTCATATGCAGCCAATTCTTGTAGTCACTCTGGTTCCACATTTACATACGTTATTTACATTGACCGTGACTGCGGATGATATTTAAACACAATACCGCAGCATCGATACATGTTTTGACCATTTTCAAGGCCAAATACTTGTAAAAATGATAGTTAACTGCAGTAAGTTCTTCCTCTCCGTCTCCTGGCATATCTGTACGTGTAGTTAGCTTATATTTGCGTACTCCTTTAGTGCTCCAACATTGACACATAATACATGTATTTAACCTTGAGCATTTTTCAGGGTCAACTTTTTTCATCTCTCAGAATTATATGCAGCAGACATTCGCACACAACACTCGTAGCACTACACAGTTGCCTCTTCAATGTCAGCATTCGTCTCTTTGACATATTGAGCTGGTGTTTACATGTGATACTCGGCCACTAGTTCTCCACATGATGTATAGATTGTATAGATTTGTGAACTTGACCTAGATTTGTGAACTTGCCTTTTTCAAGCTCAGCTATTTTGTCAGCCATTCGTGATATAGCCCAAAATGATGAAGGCGTAAAGCCCAAACAAACAAACTATTTTGTCAGTCAAGCACTTCCGTTTATTTGCTGTGCTCATATTGAGAAACATAAATACAATTGTTTTTACGGTAACACAGGTACGACCGCCAATCTAGTCCGTACAGACGTAGACCTGATCGTAGATCAAGGTCGCGAGATCGAAGAAGTAGATCGCATGACCGAGCTGTGAAAGCAGAGGATCAAGATAAGTTCAAGGGCAGTTTGTCTGAAGGACTGTTCATGAAGAAAGAGTCGTCTGATGAGGAGGGTGATATGTAAGTTTGATGAAATGTTGAGTTAACATCTGTATGCTAGGTTGATCATATAGATTGTACTGTAGGTTACTAAAGCTTAAAGTGACACTACATCAATGAAAACGTAAATTTCTACAGAATGTATTTTCCTATTGTATGGTATAAAAATAAGCATTTATAAAATATTTGCCTCAAAAACTGAGTATTTGAACTAATAAACAAATGTCGTATACACAGTTTGTTGACATAACAACATACTGTAAATAGGGTGGACATCCATGCGTAATACAACTCGTGTATCATGAATAACACAATTTATTGTGCATTTACAGATTTTCCGTTATAATTGTTCCTATGCATATTTTTTTGTAGACTATTCTTAGCTAAATTATCTCTAAACGACATTATCTCGCGTTTAGTATTGACTACAATGACAAACGAACGTCAATTACGGAGCATGGATGACCGTTCTATGAAATCCTATTTTGAATTTTGAAAGTTTGTAGGCGTTTATTGATTCAAGTGTTCGAATGAATTCGGAAGAATTTGGAGTAGCAATGCATTTATACGTGAAAAAAAAAGCATTTTATTTGCTTTTTGCGATTTAATGTTGCTTTAAAGAAATGCATGAATGTATTTGGTATAGTCGTGCTGCGAAGTGCAATGTAGAATATAGGATTGCCATTCATCTCTTTGTGCATATTATGTCCGGTTCATACATTTGTATGTCCTAAACCCTAGATGTCAATAAATGGATTTATGCTGTTTGCAAATGGGATTTTATTTACTCGGCTTGCAAAGTGTTAATGGTTGGACAATATGACAAACATATTTCTGAAAAATGGTGGGTGTGGTGCGTCTTCGGTCGGAACTGCAACTGAGTACGTCAATAATGCATAATGAATCGCACATCACTAGTATAGCCCACACATTATGCTTGCTTGCTATCTCAGAAACCATTGTCCATTTAATAATCCTGGCATAGACTCTATAATCACCACCAACACCTACTGGCAACTATTGGCAGACCAGCTTTTAGAAAGCTTGACTTGTAATATATGTATATATATATTTTTTATTATCTAAGTTTATTTAACGTATCTACCTGTTGCCCATTTGAGTGATGGGCAGTTTACCTAACAACACCTTTCCTCAGGCATCAACGGTTAACCAGTACTTGGTGCATCAACCTCCGTAAGAAATCTGCCAACTTTTTCATATAAATTAGACACGGCCTGAGCATGGCTCGAATCCGTGACCATCAGTGGTGACAGGTTATAGTGGTATACACATCAGCGATCTTAAGTACTCGATGCTATGTAACAATCTGTTTTCAGTGAGGATATTGACCCTGAAGAAGAAGAGAGTGAGGAGGCCCTGATAGAAAAGCGACGGAAAGAAAGAGTGGCCCTACTTGAGGTATATATAGAGTGAGACTTGAGGCCCTACTTCAGTTATATATAGAGTGAGACTTGAGGCCCTACTTCAGGTATATATAGAGTGAGACTTGAGGCCCTACTTCAGTTATATATAGAGTGAGACTTGAGGTCCTACTTCAGGTATATATAGAGTGAGACTTGAGGCCCTACTTCAGTTATATATAGAGTGAGACTTGAGGCCCTACTTCAGGTATATAGTGAGTGAGACTTGAGGCCCTACTTCAGGTATATATAGAGTGAGACTTGAGGCCCTGCTTCAGGTGTATATATAGAGTGAGACTTGAAGCCCTACTTCAGGTATATATAGAGTGAGACTTGAGGCCCTACTTCAGGTATATATAGAGTGAGACTTGAGGCCCTACTTCAGGTATATATAGAGTGAGACTTGAGGCCCTACTTCAGGTATATATAGAGTGAGACTTGAGGCCCTACTTGAGGTATATATAGAGTGAGACTTGAGGCCCTGCTTCAGGTGTATATATAGAGTGAGACTTGAAGCCCTACTTCAGGTATATATAGAGTGAGACTAGTGAGAAATACAGTCAAACCTGTCTTATGCAGCCAACCAAGGGAATCACAGAAAGTGGCTGCTTAGCACAGGTGGCTGCTTAATAGAGGTCAAATGTATAACAAAACAGTATATTGGGAATCTTGAAACTGGCTGCTTAATGGAGGTGACCACTAACGCAGGTTTGACTAGTCTGCCTGGCTGGGGGATGTTTTTAGTATTAGGGTTTGTTCTAAGAGTGGAAGAAAAATGGCTGGATGGGTCAAAAAATGGGCAGGCTTTGGGCAGAAAAATTCTAGTTTAT
Organism: Archivesica marissinica; assembly: GCA_014843695.1. Classification (NCBI taxonomy): domain Eukaryota; kingdom Metazoa; phylum Mollusca; class Bivalvia; order Venerida; family Vesicomyidae; genus Archivesica; species Archivesica marissinica. Next base: position 25,025,177 of record CM026395.1, on the reverse strand, counting down.
ATAGATTGGCCCTCTCAAACACGCTCAACTGTTTAGGCATACATAAATTTTTAAACATTTTTATAATGGTCACCAAATTCAGCCAAAAAAGAATTTTTTAATATAAAATATACCTCTATTGCAACAACAAAATATTGGGGTCGTGTGAATGGTTCACGCTGGGGTCAAACCTTTGGTTTCCTCACGGCTGTCAAAATAATTTACATGTTTATGGTCGTTGACTTCAAATCACTTGCCCCTCACCGCTGTAGGTTCGAATCCCACTGGGGGTGTCAAATTCTATCAAGTGTGGAAGCTATTCAGCTGGCTTGCAGTAGGTCGGTGGTTCTACCCGGGTACCCATCATTACCTGAAATGGGCATTCGGGGTCTTTCTCCACCAATACTAACGTGGAGACTCGGAAGTCGCCATATGACCTGGGTTGTTTGTGTGACATTAACCCCCAAAAACAAAAGCACAGACACTTATTAACCCATTTGATTCTGGATACCGTTCAAACGGTATTTGCAAAGAACATAGGGCCAAATCGGCCGCCACGGAACGTTCCATCTGATCAGGTTCTGTGCTGTTTGCTATTCAGATGATCTTGCTAAGACATTTGGCTATGCAGCAAACAACATAGATCCTGATCAGCATGCAGCATCACGTTTCGGCTGATCTGGATCTATGTTGTTTGCAAAAGCCTTTAGATGCATGTATCAAGAATGAAATGGGTTAAAATTGTTACTACGTAAGTGAATGATGTCAATTTAATGGTTGTGCAACTACCATGTGTTGTTCATATTTGTATGTTACAGAAACTGAGACAGATTGAAGCACAGCCAACAGAGACTGATGTTGCAGCAGAGAACCAGTCAACAGAAGAGCCAAATACAGTAGAAACGCAGTCTGCAGGAATAATCATAGACATGGGACCAGGTCAACCGCCACTGGATTTTAGCCAAGTACAGCAGTCTGCAGAATATCTCCAGCGTGAGCAACCTACGACAGATTACAACCAACATCAGGCAACTCATGAACCGCAGCAACCCCCAATAGATTACAACCAACATCCGGCAACTCATGAACCGCAGCAACGCCCAATAGATTACAACCAACAACAGGCAACTCATGAACCGCAGCAACCCCCAATAGATTACAGCCAATTACAGCAGCCTCCGCTAGATTACAATCAATTACAGCAACACTCAGTAGATTACAGCCAATTACAGCAACCTCAAGTTGATTACAACCATTTAGAGGAACCTCAAGTTGATTACAACCATTTACAGCAACCTATAGTTGACTACAGCCATTTACAGCAGCCCCCAATGGATTACAGCCAATTAGAGCACCCCCAAGTAGATTGCACCCAGGTTCAACATCCAACCAGCGATTACACCCATTTACAGCCAGGTATAGTTTCTTGATATCTTGGTATCCCACCGCATTAATTAAAGAGGATTTAGGAATGGGGTCCATCCGTCCTTCTGTAACATAGTCACATGTATGTATACGACCGTGTATATCTATGTATTTTATTCAATTAAGGAAATCACGATATACACGGTCGAACACTAATATCTAACTGTTTGCATAAAAATTACAAATAGCGATTTTGGTATTCGAATATTCGATAGAATTCTATCAAAAACTCAAATTCACTCAAACTCTTATACAAATTGGATGTCTGTAATATTTCATTCTCTGTCTAATCAGTTTTGACATCATAATTAAACACTACCTACCTTAGCACCTACTGTAATTATCCGATTACATGACAGAGTGTCAATTAACACCTGTCATGGATGCGACCACATCCTGTGGGGATTTCTTATGTATAAGAAGGTTTTATGGTGGTTTCAAACGAAAACAAAGTATCTGATTTTATGACAGCAGTTTATTTCATTTTTGCTAATAGAATATGTTTTTCTGAATATTCGAATACTGGAATAGTATTCGGATATTCGGACATTCGAGCGAATATTCAAATATTTGTTGACATCCCTAATAAAAATACTACATGCATTGTGATTGTATAAAGAGGTATGGTTATATGAGCTGTCTTTCATCCCTTATTTATTCTATAGTAATGATAGAAGCATAATTGTGTTGTTATATCATCTAATTGGTATGCTACATTCAGTGTCCAATTATTCATTTAATAGTTTATACAAATTTATTTTAGCTCGATTGCGAAACAAGTTATTACAACTTATATTAATCACTCTCGAGACCTCATTCCTGATGGAATCCATTGCCATGAAGGAGAGAGAAGAGGCAATGTGGAATTTAAATGCCTTGCCTAAGGGCATAATCGGCTCCAGCGGTGCTCGAACTCCGGACCTTTCGCACCAGAAGCAAACTCGCATCCACTGCGCTATCACGACTTCCACAAAGTTTTATTTTATAAATGTGAACACCCATCATCACCGTTTGTCATGGTTTCAAGCCCCGCTCAGATGTCATGGTTTCAAGCCCCGCTCAGACGGTGTCTCATTTATATGAAAAAGTTGGCAGTGTCTTACGGAGGTTGGTGCACCAAGTACTGGTTAACCGCTGGAGCCTGCCCAGGAAAAGTGTTGTTAGGTAAACTGCCCGCTGGCGATATAGCCCAAAATGGTGCTGATGCAGGCGTAAAACCCGAAATATAACATAACATAACAATAGTAAGATGGGGAAAAACAAATGGGAACATAATTCACTGGACATTTAGAATTACATTACATTGAAACATCAAGTTGTGCTGGCTTCTGACCCTGTCAGTATCTTCCTTCATTAGCTACAAGTAGGTCACTGTTTCAATTTATGGATAGATCTTGTAACCTTGGTTTAAATTAACAATTTTTTGGTTCAATAAATCGGGGGTTCCTCTGTCTGAATTTTTGTCTGCGCCACTTTTGTCGTCAATTGAAAAAAACTGGAGCCAATTTGAAAAACTAAGATAAATATTTGAAACCATGTATTTAATAAATAAAAAACGTTGTGCCAAATATTCTAGCCAATTCACAAAATTTAGCGCCAGTGTTTTAGTGCCGTTGGCGGTCGTCAGCGGTAACACTGTAAATAATTTGATACAAGCCAGCTACTTCCATGAAGAAAATCATGTTTTTAAGAAATATCCCAGATACCTGTGCACGTGTGTGTGTTTTCAAAGATAAGACATGCCTCAGTATTTATTGTACATGTAGACAAATAATATTACATAAATGTTATATTTCAGAAGAAACTACAGAAGGTCCCACAAGCCCAGATGTCCCACTTAGTCCAAACCAGGATGCTCAAGGGAGTCAAAGCCCTACTGCTATGGATAGTCTTCAGTCTTCAACCAGTGACAGTTCCAGCAGTTCATCAGTGTCCTCGTCATCATCTGATGATAGTGATGATGAAATAGAGGAACAACAAGATAGACAAAAAATGGATAGGAGTAAAATGGAATCCAAAAGAGAGCATTTAGATTTAAATGTGAAAGATGAAGACATTGATTATGGAATTGATAGAAAGAGTAGAAAGACCAGCAGAGATCACAGGTCAAAGACCAAAGAAACAAGTGAAAGTGAAACAAGAGAGAAAAACAGATTCAGTGATAATCATAGAAGAAAGGAAATTGAAAGTAAAATAGAAAGTGATGACAGTGATGAAGATGAGGATGAAGATGAGGATGAAGAGGATAGTGACATAAATGAAAGAAACAAAAGAGAAAACAGAAACAATAAAGACAGTGAAGAAGAAATGAGACAGAGGATCATGAATAGAATGAAAAATGGTAAGTCAAGCAGGGAAGAAGAATTTAGGAGAAAACATGATTATGACGATAGTGATGACGATAGTGATGATTATAATGATAGAAGAGACAGAAAAGGTAATAGGAAAACGGACAAAAAGGGTGATAAAAATAAAAGGAATTATAGAAGAAGCAACAGAGACAGTAGTGAAGAACTCGAAAGAGGTCACAAGAAAATTGAAAAGAAAAAAGACAAAAAGAAAGATGAATCTAGGTATGAAAGTAAATATGAATATAGACATGATAGGAAATACGAGTCACGGTATGAGAGAAGTGACAGGCGAGATGATTCCAGAAGAAAGAAATATAACTATTCATCTGATAGTGATGACAATAGAATGTATGATAAACATGATAAGTATAGAAAAGGTGATAAGAAGAAATCAAGACGAGATAGTGGTGATGATAGATATGGTAGAAAGAAAAGATCTAGTAGATTTGATAATGATGATGACTATTATAGAAAAGATAGGCGGGATAGACAGAAAAGTTCAAGAAGATATAGTGATGATGATGACACTGATTATAAAGAGAGGAGAACTAAGAAAGACACACTGAAGGAGAAATATGATAATGATAAGGAAAACAGTGATAAAGATAGAAACAAGAAATCAGAAGAAATGAAGGAAGAAATTAAAGATATAGAGAAGGATAAAAATATGAAAATATACGATAATCCAGAGGATGAGACTGCAAAGGAGTTTGAAGAAACGGTGAAAGAGAAGAAGCTCTCACTGGAGGGAGTTAAGGAAGGTAACTGATATTAATCTACATGTATCTCATAACCAATCATGTAAAAAGTATTTCAAACAAGACAGCCCGAAATATAAACATATGTTGGTCATTTCCTCTTATTTTCTTTTTTGTAGTTTCATCTTAACAAGCAACCTACATCGTAATGGATTGTTTTATTTTAGCAACTTGAAGAATGCATTAAACATTGACTGTCAAAGTTACAAAAATGACTGAAGCTAATGTCAAGGTCTTGTTGCTAAATGGAAGCGCAGTGGTTAGCGCGCTGGCTTCTCACCAATGCAACCCGGGTTCAATCCATGGACCGGGAAGCATGTGAGATGGTACGGTGGTCGCCAGACCGGACAGGTGGGTTTTCTCCGGGTACTCCGGTTTCCTCCCTCACGTATGACCATATTTACGCTTTCATCCGCACCAACGAGAGTGATTAATATAAGTTGTTGGAGCTTGCTTCGCAATCATTGTAAAATAAATAAAGTTTAAACTAAATAGAATGGAAGCTATTGAAATATCTTCTATAAGTATGGGTTTTGTTTTTATTGAGTCAGACTTCATCTTAATAGTGCAGTACAATTAGCCAAAAAAATGACCGAAACAGAGAAAAAAATTGAACAGATAGTGCACCTATATTGCCAGCATCTATAAGGTTTCATCTTTCAGAAAAAATAAAATCTTTTTTTCTGAGCGTGGTGGAAATATAATTATTTTCAAGGTCAAGGTCACCAGGAATGGTAAAATCATGAAGTGACGATATATAGCATTAGCCAGATATATGTAGGCATAAACAGTTAATACTCCCTAAATACTCATTTGAGTATAATGATGTAAACAAATTAAGAAAGTGTACAGTCATTTAAGGATGACCTTGACACCTATTTTCAAGGTCAAGGTCAAACTTCTGACATTTTTGACAAAGTTTCACTTGCTTTACTGCTGTTATATTTATTATTATATTCAAAACGATTTATATAAGCTTTTTTCGGATACATTAATATTGTGTATGTAAACAGTAGTCTTAGGATTCAGTTTGAAGCAGACTTGGTAGTATACATAACCGGGATTGTATCAATAATGGTAGGTAAGTAATACTACTGAACATAATAAGAATTCATATATCTGAATCATAATCAAACATTTTGGTAATATTTTAAGCATATTTTCAGTAATACATAATTATTCTAAACATTTCGAACTTAGGGTACTTGTTTCTTCTATATCATGACATGTCACGTTTTCTGTTAGATACATTAAATGAACTAGGGAGTTCGTAGTTCCTATCGGGACGTGCTACGGTATGAACAGAACGCAGCCTTGACACAAAATCTTGAAATTCCAATATGCGCTGACGACTCATTTGTGCAGTTCATGGCCGATAATGTTGGCCATAACATCCGAACAATTGACGAACTGAATACATGTCATGGGATGGGCATAATTGCGATTGTTACCCCAGAAAGCTGATCCAAAAAGGTTATTCCTAGGGCAAACCTTTCTACTTCTGATATTGTGGAAATGACAAGAATCAGAATACACTACCGAATCCCGATGAAAAATGAAGTTAGTCTTTAAAGCCTTGCCGAAGTCTATCACAGAAGACAAGACGTACAATATAGACATACTTTGGAAGATATCGTGAGTACTAAGGCCGAAGTCACCACTATGGAATGGCACCATGCAGATGATTTACGATGGAAGTCACCCAGGTGCTTCCTCTACATTCTTCATGCCGATGATTGACATGGATCCATCAAATGAAACGTGTATATACTCCACCCTCGTCTTTGTAGCAGAATAACCAGAGACATATAACGTCACACCTGTATTGACATTTGATCAGCCACTTTGATGGAAGGCTCAATGCTTAATAGACAGAGACACCAGCTAGCCATGTAAAGAAGATAGTTCTTCGGTTGGGTGGACTTCATATGCAGATGAGCTACATGGGTTGCATAGCCCATCTTATGACTGACTCGGGTATGACAGAGCTATTTCAGACAGTGTATACAGATAACACTGTTCCACACATGCTAAGTGGCAAGGAAATTTCACGAGCCGTGCGAGGCCATGCCTTGGCAGAATTGGCACTCGGTATCATTCTTGTGTCTATCTACTTTGACATCGACTTATCCAGCTACATTAGTGTACAGACGCAGATGGATAGCGAATGGATTATGAATTTGGAAGATCAGAACACTGACGATGAAGTGGATGCAATACATCCTGACAGAGAAAATGGAGAAAGAGAAAGTGAAGATGGTGTGATTGATAGTACGTATGTGAAGAAATTAATGAATGAAAGTGTTAGACAACCTGATGAAGATGAACAAAAACATGGGATATTAAGACTGCGGTGAGATCTGATATTGTTACGAATTTAGCACACACATGGAAAGCTAAAATAGAAGCAATGAAAAGTAAAGGAAGAACATCAAGACCATAGGTACAATACATAGAAATGCTTGACATCTTGAAGAAATACACCAAGACTGGCGATTACACCTCCAAGCTGTTTTGGATATGCTTCCATACATGGCTGCATCTGGACATAATGCCTATACAATATCATTACACATCTACATGTCCAACATGCTTGACATACAGAACAAGCATCCATATGCGTATCAACACTTTATGGACGAAACACATGTTGTTAGACGGAATGAAAAATACTGGGCAGGTCTTAGTACAGATCTCATAATTGAACAGGTCCTGATGAGGAGTATAAAAACCGTTGGTGGACTGACTCGGGGCACTACAAAGGACAATGTGGATTTTGTTTCGACCAGGTTGAACTGGAAAGCAAAACGTAACGAGCGAACAACATGGGGATTGCGGAAAGTCTAGACTTGCAAAAGATGATATAATAGTGATGGCTGAGTATTTGGTGAACAGAAACCCGTTTACACCAGAACCTGAGCTGAGAAACATATCAAGTGGTGTAGTGGCCGATGAAAGAGTTTCAATGGATAGGGCAAATGAAATCGATAAAGTTATACTCACCGATATGACAGGCAAACCGGCAGAATCCAATGTGTTCAGAAGAAACCAACAAGACATTCCTATGCGTGATGATGCAAATACAGAGATGAAAAATGAAATGATCATGGTAGACCCACAGCTTCTTTTTCAAAGAATGATATCAGCAGCTCACAACGAAGTCCCAGAGGAGGATTTAGATATGTTTTTCTCCCATGAACTGTGTTCCTTCCCACCAGCATTGTTCGAGAGCCCCAGCCTGATAAGTCAAGCAAACAAGTCAGCTCTCCAAACTGAAATGCTCAAGACAGTTTCCAACAAACACAAACTAACTGGCCAGAATTACAAATGTATGTAATGTATGCTATGTCTTAGATTGTGGTGCTCTATTGCAAAAGATCCCATGGGAGAGATGTCAAACATACAAGGCCATATACTAGACGTATGTTAAATTTTGCATTGAAAAGTACAAGTCATGCTCAGTCATTTTTTATGTATATGAAGATGGAGCATCAACGAAAGACAATACACACATGAGACGAACAGGCGGTCAAATATGAGCTGAAATTAAAATTGAACTGGATATGATAATGAGTTCATAGAAACATCAGGTACGTCTAAACAAAAGGAACAGACAGAAGTTCATAAACTTATTGTCAGGTTATTTGGCAGAGGCTGGAGTGAATGTGATTAATGCCAAGTCAGATGCTGACTACTTAATAGTGAAATCAGCTCTAGATGCTTTGCTATGCCAGAACACAATTGTCGTTGGTGAGGACACTGATTTATTAGTAATGTTGTGCTACCATGCCAGGAACCTTGAGAATAGCATACAACTCATTTCAGAAGGAAAAAAGAACAAATGCTGCAATGTCAGCGAAGTCCAAGAACATATTGGCCCTGAAATATGTAACAATATACTTTTTCTACATGCATTTCTGGGCTGCGACACAGTGTTCAAGCCTAGCATTGGTAAGTCAGCAGCTCTGAAGACTTTCAAAAGAAGTCCTTCATTTCGTAAGTGTGCTTCAGTTTTCAATGAAAATCTAGAAGACATTACCAAGGATGATATTATTAATGCAGGTGAAGCTACAATGATATGCTTATATGGAGGCAATCCAGACCAAGTTACATTAAATCAACTGTGTGTTGACTCGTTTCTGCGGAAAGTAGCCACTAACAATGTCTACATTGACCCGAAGTCTTTGCCACCTACAAGAAATGCCTGCAAGTATCACAGTTTACGTGCATATGCACAAATGTTAGAATGGAAGGGAATCGTTATTGATCCAACTGAGTATGGCTGGGAGTTGCACGGAAACATGCTTGTTCCCCGACAAACTGATATGCCACCTGCTCCAGAGAAATTGAAAATAGTACGCTGTTCCTGCAAGATGGGCAGTAAAACCTCAAGTTGTAGCTGCAGAAAACTAGGGTTACCGTGCAGTGTTGTATGTCGGAACTGAAATCAGTCTTGTACAAACTGGCCTAGACCTGATGAAATTAACGAGTGACAGTGACCAACAGTTGATGGATTAACCACATTATACTAATAATTGGTATGATTCCTGACATTGTCTACGAATTTAAACATGGCTGAAAATGATATACGTTTAAAGTAATATATTGCAAACACATAATACATGTATATTATAGCATGCTGAGGGTTTTTAATCGAAAGCACTGACCGATAATGCGTTCCATTTATATCCCTGAATTATGTTGTAGTAAACACTAAATGTTTAGACAAACAATGTAACGAAGTTGTCCTTGGAATTTAAGATATTTTACAGAACACAAATCAATCTGCATATAAAACACTGCATATGTACGCAACTTTTAAAAAATTTGATATTTCTGAAAATCATTAGAGCGTAAAATGTCCATAAAGGCAAGTATTTTTGTTCAGATAACATTCAAATTGCATTTTTGCTATGTAGATATATTATATTCATTACTTCCAAACTCTAAATCAAATATGCGTAGCTTCATATTTTGTAGAAAAATTAATTCCAGAAATTCCTGGTAAAAATTTCGAAAATATGTGAAAGTTCCAAAAAAAATTATTTCCACCAAGAGTTGAGAAAAAGATTTTATTGTGTCATATTACACAGGCCTTTGACATAACAAAACCAGTATTCCCATTTCTGTTCAAATTTTTCCTACCCCAATGTCCTATTTGTACTGTACTATAAGACATCTTATAAAAGAAAGCATATCTCACCTACAATTTTTCTAAATGCTTGAACTCCGCTGTCATCAAAAGGGTATACTTGTGTAAATGTAAATACAAATACATAGCATTTATATAGCGCAAAAATTAAAAAATTATTCTATTGCGCTTCCCTTCCCAATTACAGATGCAATTTTAAACATCTACACATGACAATAATATATGGAAATATAAAGGTATACATATATATAACTAGGATTCTAGTAATTAGTTAAGAACATATATCATAATATCTACACCATTACAATACAGTATATAAGTGAGTGATTGGATTAGCGAGAACAGTGGCAATATGAACCACAGACCCAAACACCTCCTGCAAGAATGACAACCGTGATGTGGCCAGTACAGTGATTGGACCGGTACAGTGATCCGCCCATCACCACACGACAGAGCTCGAACCCAAGATAATGCCCATACAACACTTCACTCGTCAATCCACTACTTATAAAGTCGATCTTATTGAACACAATTATAATCATTGTATTTAAATTGTTTTATATCATTACAGATGCTATTTTTGTACCACAAGCACAATTTTATCGTACATAAAATTAATCATTCATATTGGATTGAGTGTCTATCAAATGTTACACAACGTATATATAATATAATTGTGGCTTTTTGAGATGTTGAGAATTCAGTTAAAGTGCCTTAGGGTAAAAAGATTTATCAATGAAATCAAGTTTTACATGTAACTCCTTATACACTTTTCCTGAAATTCAAAATTAAATCTTCTGTCGGATTTTCACGAAACATCACATTAATGAACAGTACCACGCCTAGTAGTAGTTGTGCGTATCATCTTTTTGTTGTGTTCGGTTAATTTCTCACACAGTTATGGCCCTTTGAACATTTTTTAAGTAACACACTTCGTCTGGACAAAATCTTGTAAACAGCGCAATGTCATGAAACTTCACATGAATAATCAGCAGCGAGCATATGATCTCGGTGAGTATATGATCTCAGCGAGCATATGATCTCGGTGAGCATATGATCTCAGCGAGTATATGATCTCGGTGAGCATATGGTCTCAGCGAGCATATGATCTCAGCGAGTATATGATCTCAGCGAGCATGTGATCTCAGCGAGCATGTGATCTCAGCGAGCATATGATCTCAGCGAGCATATGATCTCAGCGAGCAAATGATCTCGGCGAGCATATGATCTCAGCGAGTATATGATCTCAGCGAGTATATGATCTCAGCGAGCAAATGATCTCAGCGAGTATATGATCTCAGCGAGCAAATGATCTCAGCGAGTATATGATCTCAGCGAGTATATGATCTCAGCGAGCAAATTATCTCAGCGAGTATATGATCTCAGCGAGCAAATGATCTCAGCGAGTATATGATCTCAGCGAGTATATGATCTCAGCGAGTATATGATCTCAGCGAGTATATGATCTCAGCGAGTATATGATCTCAGCGAGTATATGATCTCAGCGAGTATATGATCTCAGCGAGCATATGATCTCAGCAGGGCGATGTTGGCGACCTAGGGATCCTTGACATTGCCGTCAGAGGGGAGGGGGCCTAACTTCTCCCTTAAAAAACTCCTTCTAATAATTAAAAAGTTCTATTGTAATGTTGTGTTTAATTGTCATACTGTGCATTTTAACGATAATTTGTTGAAATTTATTAAATAAGACCATTTAAAGACGCGACCGCGCGCTTTCTCACTTCTCTCAAACATTCTGACCTAGAATGAACCCTGATGCAGTAATGTTTTTCAGTAGTTTGTTGAAAGATGACAAATGTATTGTGTGCGTCATCAATAGGAGTGTGTCGATGTATGGTTGCATCATCGTGTGATATTAATAACATGCTGTATTGATTCAGGTGAAGAAAAAGAAGGCGAGGCTGGAGAAAAGTCATCCAAGGGTGTAGATATGTTTGCCGAGGATGCGGACATGTTTGCTGAGAATTATAATGTGAGTTGTGTATCAATTCATTTGGGGGCAGATGGTGACAAATTATTGTAACTGTCCTTTATTTTACTCTTTCCCATAGTTTAAATTTTATTTATTTTACAACGATTGCGAAGCAAGTTTTAACAACTTATATTAATCACTCTCGTTGGCGCCGATGAAAGTGTAAATTGTTGTGGTAATTCGTGTGGGAGGAAACTGGAGTACCCAGAGAAAACCCACCTGTCCGATCTTGCGACCACCATACCATCTCACATTCTTCCCGGTCCGAGGATCGAACTCGGGTTACATTGGTAACTACTGCGCTAATCGGACAGCCTTATGCTTTCCAATGAAGTACAACAAACTTTTGAACGTCATTTGACGTCCAAGCCCTCGCGTCACAATTGTGAATGTTTTTAGTATTCCTAGTGAAGTCCAGCATGTGCGAAACATTGAATGTTTTATTGGAGTTTGTCCATTTGTTCCAAGATACAATGAAGTATTGAAATTGTGTTATTCCACTGGTTGAGAGCAAAGTACAAAAAGTGAAGTTTCAATGGTAGCTGTGGTATTTGTCTTGCTTTAGTGGAATGGGAGACTATTTAAAGTAGTTACCTTTCCGGCGACGAAACCGTCAACAATTACATATTTGCATGTAACTTAATCACTGTCAAATACAATGCTATGCATTGTTCCATGCCCCACAACAATTATCACAACCAAGAGTGACTTTGAACTTTGACCCAAAAAAAAACTCAGGGTTTCCGCTGTCGGTTGCCAATGGCGCAAATTGCGACAAAAAACAAATATTGGCGATAAATTTTGTGAATTTGCGAAAATATTTGGCGCAACTTTTAAAAAAAAAATTTGTTGGCACATTGTTTTGTCAAATACATGGCTTCAAATATTTAATTGTGAACTATATTGCTCCTAGTTGGCTCCAAGTTTTTTTAATTGACTTCAGTGTTTTTCAATTTCAAACATTCAGACAAAGGGAACCTTGAAACTTGACCATTATCATGAAGTTTATCATACTATCTGTGAACATATGATGTCATGCACGCAGCGTTATGACGTCACGAAAGGTTTATTAGGCTCTGACTAATAAAGCAAAGTGTATTAAGCATGCCGATTTTGACCATTATTACACACAAAGGTAGGATCAAATGTGCTGTTCCACTTGTTGAAGGCATAGTACTGAAAGTCGAAAGCATGTTTTGCCGTGTTTAATATAAATAAAAAAAAATTCCCAATCCGATTTTGCTTTTTCATATGTAGGTTGTTTATTGTATCATTGTGTTTTTCCGTCGTTGTTTTCCAGTCACCAAATCTGTCTGCGTACACGACGGGCAAGAATGAGAACCCTACATTGATGGACAACTGGGATGATGCGGAGGGTTATTACAGTAAGTGATATGATAAAAGATTAAACGCTTGCGATCACTCTCGTATTCTCATATATAACTTATATCACTCTCGTATTCTCATATATAACTTATATCACTCTCGTATACAACTTATATCACTCTCGTATTCTCGTATACAACTTATATCACTCTCGTATTCTCATATATAACTTATATCACTCTCGTATTCTCATATATAACTTATATCACTCTCGTATTCTCATATATAACTTATATCACTCGTATTCTCATATATAACTTATATCACTCTCGTATTCTCATATATAACTTATATCACTCTCGTATACAACTTATATCACTCTCGTATTCTCATATATAACTTATATCACTCTCGTATTCTCATATATAACTCTCGTATTCTCGTATACAACTTATATCACTCTCGTATTCTCATATACAACTTATATCACTCTCGTATTCTCATATATAACTTATATCACTCTCGTATTCTCGTATACAACTTATATCACTCTCGTATTCTCGTATACAACTTATATCACTCTCGTTGGTGTGGATGAAAGCGTAAATGTTGTCATTTGTGTGTGAGGTAAACGGAGTACCCAGTGAAAACCCACCTGTCCGATCTGGCGACCATCGTACCATCTCACATACTTCCCGGTCTGAGGATCGACCCAGGTTGCATTGGTGAGAAGTGAGCGCAGCACGCTAACCACTGCGCTAATCCGACAGTTGTATGATATGCATGTCTATAATAACAAAGTATTTATCTACACAATGTCGTGCACTTTTATGTGTAGTTTTGTAGTTTTATTGGCGAAAGTTTTATTTTGGCACTATATAAGTTCCGAAACTAACACGCCATCAATAGTTTGCCAACCATTTAGTTAAATCAACCAAGAAGCAAACTAATTCAAAAGTGTGAAAATCCAGGATCGCAGGTTCGATCCCCCGTCTGACCCTAATAATATTTACAGTCTTTCAGATGGGACATTAAACCGAGGTCTCGTGTCGGTGCTGTACGCCGTGCATGTAAAAGAACCAGAGGAGACTCTGGAGTGGGTCTCTGTCTGTATCATTGCACTATCCTCCAGAAATCTAAAATGACTAATTTCTTCAGGAGGCGTCGTCGCTCATATGGGCAACCGGTAGATCTGAGCAGTATTGTAGAACATTATAAATGTACAGCGTTATGTTTTGCTGGGGTATGTAATGGTAACGGTTTTAAATGCAGCATTATGTTTTGCAGGGGTATGTAATGGTAACGGTTTTAAATGCAGCATTATGTTTTGCAGGGGTATGTAATGGTATAGGTTTTAAATGCAGCATTATGTTTTGCAGGGTTATGTAATGGTATAGGTTTTAAATGCAGCGTTATGTTTTGCAGTGGTACATACGTATTGGTATAGGTTTTAAATGCAGCATTATGTTTTGCAGGGATATGTAATGATATAGGTTTTAAATGCAGCGTTATGTTTTGCAGGGGTATGTAATGATATAGGTTTTTAATGCAGCGTTATGTTTTGCAGGGGTATGTAATGATATAGGTTTTAAATGCAGCGTTATGTTTTGCAGTGGTACGTACGTATTGGTATAGGTTTTAAATGCAGCATTATGTTTTGCAGGGGTATGTAATGATATAGGTTTTAAATGCAGCGTTATGTTTTGCAGGGGTATGTAATGATATTATGTTATGTTATGTTTCGGGTTTTACGCCTGCATCAGCACCATTTTGGGCTATATCGCCGGCGGGCAGTTTACCTAACAACACCTTTCCTGGGCAGGCTCCAGCGGTTAACCAGTACTTGGGTGCACCAACCTCCGTAAGAAACTGCCAACTTTTTCATATAAATGAGACACGGTCTGAGCGGGGCTCGAACCCGTGACCATCAGTGATGATAGGTTACAGTGGTATACAAGTCAGCGACCTTAACCACTCGACCACGGAGGCGGACGTATGTAATGATATAGGTTTTAAATGCAGCGTTATGTTTTGCAGTGGTACGTACGTATTGGTATAGGTTTTAAATGCAGCATTATGTTTTGCAGGGGTATGTAATGATATAGGTTTTAAATGCAGCATTATGTTTTGCAGTGGTATGTACGTATTAGTATAGATTTTAAATGCAGCGTTATGTTTTGCAGGGGTGCGTATTGGTGAGATATTGGACAAGCGTTACACGGTGTATGGGTACACTGGTCAGGGAGTGTTCAGTAACGTGGTTAGATCACGTGACCAGGCACGAGGAAACCAGGAAACTGCCATCAAGATCATCAGGAACAATGAAATGATGTAGGTGCATATCACATGTGTTTTATGCTTATTTTGTCGTAACATGTATGTGTCAACGCATGTTGTGAAATATGAATACTGGAACCAAAGCATTAATCAGTTAATTGCGCGATTGTCACGACAGACATGGGAGCCGGAGCATTGATTGATTAATTAATTGGATTATAGTCACGACATACTTGGGGAGCCCGAGCATTAATTAATTAATTAATTAATTGGATGATAGTCACAACATACTTGGGGAGCCGGAGCATTAATTAATTGGATGATAGTCACAACATACTTGGGGAGCCCGAGCATTAATTAATTAATTAATTGGATGATAGTCAGGACATACTTGGGGAGCCCGAGCATTAATTAATTAATTAATTGGATGATAGTCAGGACATACTTGGGGAGCCCGAGCATTAATTAATTAATTAATTGGATGATAGTCACGACATACTTGAGGAGCCCGAGCATTAATTAATTAATTGGATGATAGTCAGGACATACTTGGGGAGCCCGAGCATTAATTAATTAATTAATTGGATGATAGTCAGGACATACTTGGGGAGCCCGAGCATTAATTAATCAGGGTTTCCTCTGGGTCAATTTTAGTTTGCGCCAGCAAATTCGCCAATCAGAAAAAGTTTGTGCCAATGGCTCCAATGTTGGAGCCAGCAGTCTATAGTGCCATATTCAATCGGACATCTGGTATGTGCTGATGTTAAACAAGTTGTCATCTTGTGTGCATGTACAACTGTTAATTACTTGTACTTCTGCTGTAGTTGTCTACATGCACTTATGAATAAATAAATACTGTGTAACTTATTACCTGGGAAAGTGCACTAAGATTAACTATTTCATTTTATTGCCCCCACTACGTTCTAAATTCGCGTTTTGATACAGTTTTACGTTTGTAGGGACTATTAGTCATATCACTAAACTGAAGGTGTTTCAGTACTTTCATGGTTGGAAATTGTCTGGGCCGAATCATATTCTGGGGTTTAAAGATTAGCAGAATTATTCTGCTTGGAAACTAAACCTATTTCAGTAGTGGGCATTTCCCGACATATGACGTACTTACTTATCTGTATCATCTGAACGCTTTTCGTTGTACATAATTGTAACAAGTAAAAGCGTCTCGTCAATAAACAAGTACTCGGTGATCTTGTATATTTTATCCCTGCAGAAAGGTCCATATAATCGGCTGTCAAAATATTGTTGCGTCACAGAAAACGCATTCAATGATTCTCATTGCGTCTCTGGCCATTTCATTGCATCAAAACCGCAAGAAACACACAGTGAGAAAACACTGCATTATCAAATTCTGGTGTACAGAAATATCTGTGCTAATCAGTTGTAGGATTAAAGACCGCCATTTAATCCAATTATCCATAATTAAAATGTCACCAACTTCTCAACACCCATGCAATAAAGTGCCAAACAGCTGATTTCCAATAAACAAACGCTTGCCATCATCGCACGCGTGACCGCACACGCGACCTTCACTTTCATGGATTTTCGGCCGATTATGTTTCTTGAACAATGTTATTTTGCCGATATTTATGGCATGCGCCAAGGATTTTCGCCAACTGAAGATTTTTGCAGCCAGATTTAATTTTTATGCGCATTTGCCGACAAATGCGACCGACAGCGGGAACCCTGATTAATTAATTGGATGATAGTCATGACATACTCGGGGAGCCGGAGCATTAAATAATTAATTGGATGATAGTCATGACATACTCGGGGAGCCGGAGCATTAAATAATTAATTGGATGATAGTCACGACATTGGAGAATTACATTAATTATTTAATTGGATGACGTGGATTTTTGTAGAAAGTTTCTGAAGCGCTATGTGTCGGTACATAATTCCTATACGGCTTTATAATGATGAATGAACCTCGTGATTGTAGGTACAAGACTGGTTTGAAGGAACTGGAATATCTACGGAAACTGAACGATGCAGATCCAGATGACAAGTTTCACTGTCTCCGACTCTACAGGCATTTCTTCCATAAAAACCACCTGTGTCTCGTGTTCGAATCTCTCAGGTTATTTACTTTCAATGATTTGTACATTTCTGTACCTTTATTTAACCCTTTCCCTCATAGAAGCTCCTCTTGATGCCATTACCAATACGATATACATTGACAATGTAGTAGCCAAACCAATGTTCATAACCCTTTCCCTCATAGAAGCACCTCTTGATGCCATTACCAATACGATATACATTGACAATGTAGTAGCCAAGCCAATGTTCATAACCCTTTCCATCATAGAAGCACCTCTTGACGCCATTACAAACACGACATACATTGACAATGTAGTAGCCAAACCAATGTTCATAACCCTTTCCCTCATAGAAGCATCTCTTGATGCCATTACCAATACGACATACATTGACAATGTAGTAGCCAAACCAATGTTCATAACCCTTTCCCTCATAGAAGCACCTCTTGACGCCATTACCAATACGGCATACATTGACAATGTAGTAGCCAAACCAATGTTCATAACCCTTTCCTTCATAGAAGCACCTCTAGACGACATTACCAATATGACATACATTGACAATGTAGTAGCCAAACCAATGTTCATAACCCTTTCCTTCATAGAAGCACCTCTTGACGACATTACCAATACGACATACATTGACAATGTAGTAGCCAAACCAATGATCATAATATAGGCCACAATCTCATGTAGTCCCAGTAATATCTATGGAGGTGGGATAGATATGGCCACTACTTATCCACCGCGTGATAGCTAAATGGCTGTCGTTTGTATGGAGATATAATAGTATATTAACCTAAATCTCTATGTAGTCCCAGTAATATCTATGGAGGTGGGATAGATATAGCAACTACTTATCCACTGCATGATAGCTAAATGGCTGTCGTTTGAATGGAGATATAATAGTATGTTAACCTAAATCTCTGAAGGAAAGGGTTAATGTCACCTCCACCGAGACGTGTGGGTGACTGGTTTCTCTAAGAAGTTTATTTGGTACGTCGCTTCTTGTGACATCCCGATGGTATCTTCTTGTGACATCCCGATGGTATCTTCTTGTGACATCCCGATGGTATCTTCTTGTGACATCCCGATGGTATCTTCTTGTGACATCCCGATGGTATCTTCTTGTGACATCCCGATGGTATCTTCTTGTGACATCCCGCTGGTATCTTCTTGTGACATCCCGATGGTATCTTCTTGTGACATCCCGATGGTATCTTCTTGTGACATCCCGATGGTATCTTCTTGTGACATCCCGATGGTATCTTCTTGTGACATCCCGATGGTATCTTCTTGTGACATCCCGATGGTATCTTCTTGTGACATCCCGATGGTATCTTCTTGTGACATCCCGATGGTATCTTCTTGTGACATCCCGATGGTATCTTCTTGTGACATCCCGATGGTATCTTCTTGTGACATCCCGATGGTATCTTCTTGTGACATCCCGATGGTATCTTCTTGTGACATCCCGATGGTATCTTCTTGTGACATCCCGATGGTGACATCCCGATGGTATCTTCTTGTGACATCCCGATGGTATCTTCTTGTGACATCCCGATGGTATCTTCTTGTGACATCTTCTTGTGACATCCCGATGGTATCTTCTTGTGACATCCCGATGGTATCTTCTTGTGACATCCCGATGGTATCTTCTTGTGACATCCCGATGGTATCTTCTTGTGACATCCCGATGGTATCTTCTTGTGACATCCCGATGGTATCTTCTTGTGACATCCCGATGGTATCTTCTTGTGACATCCCGATGGTATCTTCTTGTGACATCCCGATGGTATCTTCTTGTGACATCCCGATGGTATCTTCTTGTGACATCCCGATGGTATCTTCTTGTGACATCCCGATGGTATCTTCTTGTGACATCCCGATGGTATCTTCTTGTGATCCCGATGGTATCTTCTTGTGACATCCCGATGGTATCTTCTTGTGACATCCCGATGGTATCTTCTTGTGACATCCCGATGGTATCTTCTTGTGACATCCCGATGGTGATCTGGTATCTTCTTGTGACATCCCGATGGTATCTTCTTGTGACATCCCGATGGTATCTTCTTGTGACATCCCGATGGTATCTTCTTGTGACATCCCGATGGTATCTTCTTGTGACATCCCGATGGTATCTTCTTGTGACATCCCGATGGTCTTCTTGTGACATCCCGATGGTATCTTCTTGTGACATCCCGATGGTATCTTCTTGTGACATCCCGATGGTATCTTCTTGTGACATCCCGATGGTATCTTCTTGTGACATCCCGATGGTATCTTCTTGTGACATCCCGATGGTATCTTCTTGTGACATCCCGATGGTATCTTCTTGTGACATCCCGATGGTATCTTCTTGTGACATCCCGATGGTATCTTCTTGTGACATCCCGATGGTATCTTCTTGTGACATCCCGATGGTATCTTCTTGTGACATCCCGATGGTATCTTCTTGTGACATCCCGATGGTATCTTCTTGTGACATCCCGATGGTATCTTCTTGTGACATCCCGATGGTATCTTCTTGTGACATCCCGATGGTATCTTCTTGTGACATCCCGATGGTATCTTCTTGTGACATCCCGATGGTATCTTCTTGTGACATCCCGATGGTATCTTCTTGTGACATCCCGATGGTATCTTCTTGTGACATCCCGATGGTATCTTCTTGTGACATCCGATGGTACTTCTTGGATGGTATCTTCTTGTGACATCCCGATGGTATCTTCTTGTGACATCCCGATGGTATCTTCTTGTGACATCCCGATGGTATCTTCTTGTGACATCCCGATGGTATCTTCTTTCCTCCCAGGGTGACGTGTTCCTTTTTATCGAAAACGGTCCCTTTTAGGGTTGTATCCTCCACCATTTATCAGCTTATAGCAGCAAGAATGGTTCCGGTTTCTTCGCTGGGGTCCTTGTCGCCTACCTGATCATGGTAGAACCCGCATTCTCCATTGAGGATCAGGCAAAAAACCATCTGCCAGCTATTTGCCGTCTACAGCACCGAGCATCGCTGTCTCGCCGGCTAGGGAAGTTACTTTGAGGCTGCTCATACTGAGTCATACAGCTTCTTCTGTTCCGATAGCGAGGCTGGCATTGGCTAAGTCCTTGACCTATTTTCCTACTGTGAGCTGTGTCTAGGTCACGACGTGCATGTTGTGGAGGAGAAACCTGGTTGTAGGACACGACGTGCACGTTGTGGATGAGAGCCTGGTTGTAGGACACGACGTGCACGTTGTGGAGGAGAGACCTGGTTGTAGGACACGACGTGCACGTTGTGGAGGAGAGACCTGGTTGTAGGACACGACGTGCACGTTGTGGAGGAGATACCTGGTTGTAGGACACGATGTGCACGTTGTGGAGGAGAGACCTGGTTGTAGGACACGACATGCACATTGTGGAGGAGAGACCTGGTTGTAGGTCACGACGTGCACATTGTGGAGGAGAGACCTGGTTGTAGGACACGACGTGCACGTTGTGGAGGAGAGACCTGGTTGTAGCTCACGACTTGCACGTTGTGGAGGAGAGACCTGGTTGTAGGACACGACGTGCACGTTGTGAAGGAGAGACCTGGATGTGCACCTGGTTGTACATTTCACAACCATGCATAACTTCAGTAGCACACGTTCAAGCACCAGGTTCCAGTATATTGCGATCTGGGCGCTTTATTGTTGTGGTTTGATGTGTACTACAGTTTTAGTTTATAGTTGTTGGATTGTGTGGATTTATATATGGTAATAATTACAACTTGCAATATCTCGATTCTGATTGGCTGAATCAGCCCATGTGATTGCCATTCATAACTCAGTGAAATGCAAATTTATTCGTTTCTCATTAATATTCATAGCAGACTACTTTTTTGTCAGGTGTGATGAATTAAAAGATAACTTTGTTTTGTAATTTGTAAAATATTAGTTGTAATTATAATCAGACAGTAGTCAAGAAACTCTACTTGTATGGTCCTTAGGTGTGTGGCGTCCGTGGTCCAGTGGTAGAGCGTCGGATTTGGAATCGAATGGTCCCGGGTTCGATACTCGGTCGGGTCACGTATGTAGTGTCATTGAGCAAGGCACCTCACACACATTGCTTAGTACTGGTTAATCGCTTAGGTCGGCTAAGCCTGCCCAGGAAAACATGTCTAAATCCCTGTGAGGGGTTTGACATTAAAGGAACATACATTACATACAGGTGAAAGTTCCCCTGAAATCCAAGATGGCCGCCTTCTAAAAATTGCATAAACTCTTTAAAATATAGATCTTCTCACAAACTGGTAGACAGATTTAAATGAAACTTGTGGCAGTAATATTAATTTTAACTGATGTACAATGCTGTTAATGTAAAATGGTGATTGCAGGAGAAAACATGGGCATGGTCCGTTGTGTAAAATAGTCCGTCAAATTTCATCTTTGATTGGATATGGTCATGTCATACATATCAAATCAATGAGGCAATCACGCGGGTGCATTTTTACTTTATCAAAATAGGAGGATTATCAGGGTTCACTCTGTCTGAAATTTTGTCTGCGCCACTTCTGTTGCTAAAAAACTGGAGCCAATTTGAAAAACTTGAGCCAACTAAGAGCCATATAGTAAACAGATAAATATTTGAAACCAAATATAATTGACAAAAGATGTTGTGCCCCAAAAATGTTGCATCATTTATTTTTTGCCAATTTAGCACCAGTATTAGTTTTTTGTCGCAATTCGCGCCATTGGCGACAGGCAGCGTGAACTTTGGATTAAGTTTTCTAAGATGGTTACCGAACGGTCAAAGGGTTGTCCATTTATTTGACATCTCACCTCGTGTTCATGGAGACATGTGAGCGATATTAGGAGCCATCATGGCCCTTTTGTTTGTCTTCATCTCAGTTTCTTCCTACTTCAGCATGAATCTACGTGAAGTGATGAAGAAATACGGCAAGAACATTGGACTACACATCAAGGCTGTGAGAAGCTATTCACAGCAACTGCTGATGGCGCTCAAACTGCTGAAGAAGGCTAGCTTGTTACATGCCGACATCAAACCTGATAACATACTGGTATGTTGCTTGCCTTTGTGTGAAGCTATTCGCAGCAGTCGTACCCGATAGTACCCGTTAACATATTGCATTTGTGTGAAGCTATTCACGGCAGTTGTACCCGATAGTATGCAATAACATATTGCCTTTGTGTGAAGCTATTCACGGCAGTTGTACCCGATAGTATGCAATAACATATTGCCTTTGTGTGAAGCTATTCACGGCAGTTGTACCCGATAGTATGCAATAACATATTGCCTTTGTGTGAAGCTATTCACGGCAGTTGTACCCGATAGTATGCAATAACATATTGCCTTTGTGTGAAGCTATTCACGGCAGTTGTACCCGATAGTATGCAATAACATATTGCCTTTGTGTGAAGCTATTCACGGCAGTTGTACCCGATAGTATGCAATAACATATTGCCTTTGTGTGAAGCTATTCACGGCAGTTGTACCCGATAGTATTGTGTGAAGTTTGAGTTGTCTGTTGCAATTATTGTTTGTGGGAAGCTATTCACAGCAGTCGTAACGGATAATATATGGGTAAGTTAGTTGCTTGCAATTATTTTGTGGGAAGCTATTCACAGCAGTCGTAACGGATAATATATGGGTAAGTTAGTTGCTTGCAATTATTTGTGGGAAGCTATTCACAGCAGTCGTAACGGATAATATATGGGTAAGTTAGTTGCTTGCAATTATTTGTGGGAAGCTATTCACAGCAGTCGTAACGGATAATATATGGGTAAGTTAGTTGCTTGCAATTATTTGTGGGAAGCTATTCACAGCAGTCGTAACGGATAATATATGGGTAAGTTAGTTGCTTGCAATTATTTGTGGGAAGCTATTCACAGCAGTCGTAACGGATAATATATGGGTAAGTTAGTTGCTTGCAATTATTTGTGGGAAGCTATTCACAGCAGTCGTAACGGATAATATATGGGTAAGTTAGTTGCTTGCAATTATTTGTGGGAAGCTATTCACAGCAGTCGTAACGGATAATATATGGGTACGTTAGTTGCTTACAATTATTTGTGGGAAGCTCTTCACAGCAGTCGTAACTGATAATATATGGGTAAGTTAGTTGCTTACAATTATTTGTGGGAAGCTATTCACAGCAATACTTCTGATTATATACAGCACTGACTATTTATGGAATGATGAGGGTAAGGGCATGTTTATTAAATGCAGACCTTAAACCTCATTCCATAAAATATTGGACAAAATTCTTTGTAATAAAATAATTTAAAAATAATTTGAATTAACCCGCCTTGGACGGAATGTGCAACATAGATCCAGATCAGCTGTGGCGTAACACCGCGTCTGATCAGGATCCATATTGTTTGCTATACAGACGAGTGCCTTAGCTCCACTATCCGAATAGCAAACAGCATAGAGCCTGATCAGACGGCATATTATGTGCCGTCTGATCTTGCTCTATGCTGTTTGTAAAAGCGACTTTAGTTGTGATTGGCATGTTCCCACAAATAAATGAGTTTGTGAGGACATAGGGTTAGATTTGTTCAAACAAAATTGGGCTGCCGAGATAAGAATTGACGTTTTAGATTGGAGCATTGATTTGGAGACATTGATATTATTTACAGGTAAATGATTCCAAGTTACTTCTGAAGTTGTGTGATTTTGGTTCAGCGTCCCACGTGTCCGAGAACGACATAACTCCATACCTTGTCAGTAGATTCTACCGCGCTCCAGAAATCAGTAAGTAAATTTTTGCATTTTTGGTGCCCGCCTCCGTGGTCGAGTGGTTACGGTCGCTGACTTGTATACCACTGTAATCTATCATCACTGATGGTCACGAGTTCGAGCCCCGCTCAGGCCGTGTCTCATTTATATGAAAAAGTTGGCAATTTCTTACGGAGGTTGGTGCACCCAAGTATTGGTTAACCGCTGGAGGCTGCCCAGGAAAGGTGTTGTTTAGTAAACTGCCCGCCGGCGATATAGCCCGAAATGGTGCTGATGCAGGCGTAAAACCCGAAATATAACATAACATAAGCATTTTAGGTAAAAAATGTTTTCCATTTCTCGACATCTAAGAATGACAGTAACAAACAATTTAAAAATACAACGTTATTTAAAACACAAGTTATTTAACTTGTAAATGTAACTTGCATTATATATATGGAAAGTAGTTATACATTTGGTGTACACGTGTCAGGTTTTTGAAACTCGATCCAATTTTGTTCTAACTTAATCAGTTACATGTGGAAGTTTAAGTGCAGTGGTAGTGCGTTCCCTTCAGGTGCGAAAAGCCCCTGGTTCGCACCCAGCTGGAGCCGTTACGATTGTGCCCTTACTTTAACCCTTTCAACCCCACAGGCCTCTAAATAGGCTTATGAAAAGTGTAGATCCAGATGAGCCGGCTCGTGATGAGCCGTCTCATCAGGATCTGCACTTTTTTGCCAGTAATAATTATTACTATTTTTAGATAAAATTACCCATTTTGATAAATGAACTGGTCCAAAGGTAATTTTCTTATTAATTTATTGGTCTACTAATAGCATGCACCAATCCATGTCAGTTACTTGGGGTTGAAAGAGTTAAGCAAGGCATTTAAATTCCACTTTGCCTCTTCTCTCTCCCTCGTGGCGATGGATTCCATCAGGAATTAGGTCTCGAGCGTGATTAATACAAGTTGTAAGAACTTGTTTCGCAATTGAGCTAAAATAAATTTGTATAAACTAAGTTACATGTTGTACCTGTATCAGAGTTCATTCTAGGTCAGAATATTTGGGAGAAGTGAGAAAACGAGCGTGTTATTTAATAAATTTCAAAATATGGTTAAAATGCACAGTATGACCATTAAATTTGAATAGGAGTGCTTTATAATGGGCCAGTGTATCTTACTGGACAACAATTTGTATTGAGAAATGTGTATTTTGTAAATTGAGAAGTCTGGGACCCTAGGGCGACTATTTTGCCCACATCACCTTCGAGAATGATCAAAGATTCCATTAGAAATGTACGTTATGACTTGGTGTACCAATTAGATGAAATGTTTTCTGTTTTTCAGTCATAGGCATAGGTTATGATCATGCCATAGACATGTTTTCTGTGGGCTGTACCATCTACGAGCTATATACAGGGAAAATTTTGTTTGCCGGCACATCTAACAATGAAATGCTGAAGTTTATGATGGATGTGAAAGGCAAGCTACCAAATAAGGTGATACGTAAGGGTATGTTTAGGGATCAGCATTTTGATGGCAATTACAACTTCCAGTATCACGAGGTGGACAAAGTGACACATAGGGTAAGTAACAAAGTACACGTGTTTCATCGCTCGCCTGATCTAGGATCATGGGGAGCCATTGTGATCGGTCTTTGTCCGAACGCAGATATGCCTGTCTACTTGTGTTTTACAGGGTTCCCGCTGTCGGTTGCCAATGGCGCCAAAATATTTGCTTTTTTTTTTTTTTTGGCACATGTTTTGTCAATTTCATGGCTTCAAATATTTATTTGTGAACTATATGGCTCTTAGTTGGTCAGTGTTTTTCAATTGGCGACAGAAGTGGCTCAGACAAACATTCAGACAGAGGGAACCATGTTTTATCTATTGAGATATTGAGACGTGCTCAATATTGTAGAAGATCTACACCGACCTTAGTAGCAACTTAAAATTAACATTGTGATTACTGCTTTCCGTGGTCGCGTGGTTACTGTCGCTGACTTGTATACCACTGTAACCTATCATCACTGATGGTCATAGGTCCTATCTCGCATCCTACTGGCCAAGGCAATTGTTTCCAGCTAGATCCGCCCATGTGCAATTTCTTTATCTTTAGCTCCATGTGACACAGTTGTCTTTAACTCTCACGTGACCATCACATGGTGTAGTGATATTGGTGTTTTTAATAATGATAGCATCTCAGAATTATTCGATTTGCTGATAAAATATAGAGGAGATATTTTATTAATATGAAAATTTGAACAAATTTGAATCAAGAACATATTGTCTATTTTCAACATTTATACCAAATTTCGCTAAATGATTGGGTCTATTTTATTCAGGTAGGTACTTGTGCACTCCTGAATCGCCGGTGGGATGACGTAATTGTCTACGTTTTATAGATAATTCATAGTAACATGGGCACATTAAAATGATCCATAATTACACATACAACTAGCTCAGAGTGAATTTTTCATTTACACCCATTTGTGAGCACTGTCGATTGACAGAAATCTATGAAACAAAGATTGGTTCAGCTGGAAGAAAGTTGAAAAGTTCACCTCATATTCAAGAACTAACCGAGTTAAAGTTCTGTATTAAGCCTGTGTTAAGATTTACGTGCTGTTTTCTGATACTTACAGCACCATTGGACCTGCCTGTATAAGTAACGTATGGCTGTCCGATTAGCGCAGTGGTTAGCGCGCTCGCTTCTCACCAATGCAACCTGGGTTCGATCCTCGGACTGGGAAGTATGTGAGATGGTACGGTGATCGTCAGATCGAACAGGTGGGTTTTCTCCGGGTGCTCCGGTTTCCTCCCACATGAATGACCACATTTACGCTTTCATCCGCACCAACGAGAGTGATTAATATAAGTTGTTACAACATGCTTCGTAATCGTTGTAAAATAAATAAAGTTTAAACTTTGAACGTATATAGTTTGGTAACGGTGATTAATTGTTCACAGGACAAAGTGACAGTATTGAGTACGATCTCCTCATCACGTGACCTACTCGCAGAACTTGTGGGCTACCAACGTCTGCCAGACGACCAGCTACGCAAGGTGAAGCAACTGAAGGATCTTCTGGAATCTGTTCTAATGTTAGATCCGGCCAAGAGAATTTCAATCAACGCAGCTCTCGCACATCCATTCATACAGGAAAAAATATGAGGAGAGATCGCATTCATAATGACTTCAAACACGGTTAAATAACTGGGTAGGAATTACGTATATATATCATTAAATGTTTGACAATTAATGCGTCTAAATATGTGAGAAAGAGAAACAGCTACTAGTTTTCATTGGTTAAAATGTGTGTTCATTTATTTCTTGTTTGGAAGTAGTGATTCCAATAAATCGTGGACATGGAATAGGTAAGTAGTTTTTACGTTTTCTATTAGTATAGTCGGGGGGTAAAACTTCAAAACAAGGAGGAGAAGTTAATGGTATTCAAGGGAGAAGTTAAATGCATTCAAGGGAGAAGTTAAAGGTATTTAAGGGAGAAGTTAAAGGTATTCAAGGGAGAAGTTAAAGGTATTCAAGGGAGAAGTTAAAGGTATTCAAGGGAGAAGTTAAAGGTATTTAAGGGAGAAGTTAAAGGTATTCAAGGGAGAAGTTAAAGGTATTTAAGGGAGAAGTTAAAGGTATTCAAGGGAGAAGTTAAAGGTATTTAAGGGAGAAGTTATGGGAGAAGTTAAAGGTATAGAATAATGATTGGAACCACTAGTTATTGGTTTATGTGAATATTTAGTTTTATGTTTATGGTTATTTTTACAGATTAAATCCTTTTTCTTGGACTTGTCACGGTGATGTATTCTGGGAAACTCGTATTCTGGTAGGGGGTGCTACAAAACAAATAAATCCATTGTACACATTTATATACTACATTTGGAGATATATCCATGTACAGGTTACTTGAAGTATGCACCAATTGTTGAGACCGTATTTTGCCTTATAGCCAGTACTGAAAGTGTGAACTGTTTAATTTTATGACGATATCGATTGATTCGTTAGTGCCCAGTAATGGTTGCTTTAATAGCGGTGATGAATAACTTGGAACTAGCCATTAACAACTACATATTTCAAATAAGTGCTGTATACTATGCATAGTATAAGAGACATGTGTTTAGACATGCATTGTTAGTATATTTGTAATATTGATAAACTGTGCTAAATATGTTGTAGTATTGCTATGAACGTGTATCGATATTTTATGCAGGTTGATTTGAGGATGAGGATTATTTCGTTACCTCGGTCCAGAGAGAGAGTTTGCATTTTGGTAATCTATTTTACTGTGTGGATAATTGAGTCGTAAAGTCGTGTTCCTGTAAAAAAAATCATAAGTCACAAATTGTAAAAATTCTATTAATCATGTAGTTGCATGTATTACTACAGCAGGGTTCATTCTAGAGGGCGAAATAGTCGTCCTAGGGACCCTGACTTGGCCCTCTGGGCACCCCAGACTTCTCCCTAAAAAAATATTTTTTTACAATTTCACACAGAATTTTGTCCAGTAAGATACACGGGCCCATTATGAAGCTATAAAGCACACTTTCTATTCAAATGTTGTATTTAATGGCCCTACTGTGCATCTTAACCATATTTTGTTGAAATTGATTAAATAACACCATATAACCCATTCAACACCAAGTAACTGACATGGACTGGTGTGACATGGACTGGTGTGACATGGACTGGTGCATGCTATTTTTTAGACCAACAAATTAATAAGAAAATTACCTTTGGACCAGTTCATTTATCAAAATGGGTAATTTTATCTAAAAATACTAATTATTATTACTGGCAAAAAGTGCAGATCCTGATGAGACGGCTCATCGTGAGCCAGCTCATCTGGATCTACACTTTTTGTAAGTCTCTTTAGAGGCCTGTAGTGTTGAAAGGGTTACGGACGCGATTGCTCCCAAAAATTCTGACCTAGAATGAACCCTGTTTCACAACTGTTACTGTAAAGAAATCCAACCCACGACATTTTTTATGTACTTTAAAAACATATAATTTTATTCTAAATAGGTTAGTTTTGTTGTTGTTTGGCTCGTTCGCTAGCTCGGTTTGAAATTGTGATAGCGCAGTGGTAGCGCGTTCGCTTCTGGTGCGGAAGGCACGGAGATCGCGCCCAGCTGTAGCCGTTACTTGTTTTGCAATCTAGCTAAAACAAATTTGTATAAACTAAGCTCAGTTTCTCTGTAAAACATCATAAGAGCAGAGAAATGAATGTTCGTAAATCAGATTTATCATGTTTTAATAAATTGAAATATATGAGTACACGAGTACAGTGCAGTTTCGTCGCTCAACAGGAATATGACTACAAATGGTTGCTTAGTAAAATGAAAATCATATATGAAGTAAAATTTAAAACATCTGGCAGTACATTGGATGCTCTAGCTATGTGTTTGTGAAATGTTGTATTTGATTATTTCTGTATGTAAATAAAGTTATTTCACACACTTTTTTTCTCTTTTGCAATCCCTGCCAAACATCCAAGTCAGAAGGTGAGGAATTCACACAGAAAGCTGTCGGCAATAGACAATACAGATACGGGCGAGGTTCAGAAAAGCGGCAGCATTTTCACGTAAACATGTAAACCAAATGTACTGTAACACATGTAGACAAGTAGAATAGTGAAAGAACGCAGGACATTGTATACATTATGAAATGTATAGAATTATATAAATGCCAGTGCCGTTTTCTTTCACCATTGTTTATTGGAAAATCATCATTTATTTCAGAATTGAAAATAAGGCATGGCGCTGTAGGAACACTCTTGACTAAATGAAACATCGACGATATAAATGACTGCTTGGAATCATTGCCAACATGCTCTGTGTAACTCTATAGAACCGGTCTATAGAACCGGTCATGGTTGGAATCATTGCCAACATGCTCTGTGTAACTGTATAGAACTGGTCTATAGAACCGGTCATGCTTGGAATCCTTGCCAACATGCTCTGTGTAACTGTATAGAACTGGTCTATAGAACCGGTCATGCTTGGAATCCTTGCCAACATGCTCTGTGTAACTGTATAGAACCGGTCATGCTTGGAATCCTTGCCAACATGCTCTGTGTAACTGTATAGAACCGGTCTATAGAACCGGTCATAAATAGGTTTTATAAATGGCTTTGCCACTTGTATGATTGTGTACTGTTTCTATTCCAAGAAATAGACTTTGTTTTTAGCGTACAGTCATGTGATTCCAAGTTAATCCAGAAGGAGCACTGGTTATATGTATGTGGTATGGGGTCGACGGGTTTGTCATGTGATTCCAAGTTAACCCAGAAGGAGCACTAGTTATATGTATGTGGTATGGGGTCGACGGGTTTGTCATGTGATTCCAAGTTAACCCAGAAGGAGCACTGGTTATATGTATGGGGTCGACGGTTTTGTCATGTGATTCCAAGTTAATCCAGAAGGAGCACTAGTTATATGTATGTGGTATGGGGTCGACGGTTTTGTCATGTGATTCCAAGTTAACCCAGAAGGAGCACTAGTTATATGTATGTGGTATGGGGTCGACGGTTGTCATGTGATTCCAAGTTAACCCAGAAGGAGCGCTGGTTATATGTATGTGGTATGGGGTTGACGGTTTTGTCATGTGATTCCAAGTTAACCCAGAAGGAGCACTAGTTATATGTATGTGGTATGGGGTCGACGGTTGTCATGTGATTCCAAGTTAACCCAGAAGGAGCGCTGGTTATATGTATGTGGTATGGGGTTGACGGTTTTGTCATGTGATTCCAAGTTAACCCAGAAGGAGCACTAGTTATATGTATGTGGTATGGGGTCGACGGTTTTGTCATGTGATTCCAAGTTAACCCAGAAGGAGCACTGGTTATATGTATGTGGTATGGGGTCGACGGTTTTGTCTTGTGATTCCAAGTTAACCCAGTTAACGCAATTTTCCAAGTCAAAATTTAACATTTCTCAAGAATCGCTAAAAATTGTGCTCCGTGATTTTTACAACTTATATTAATCACTCGAGGAACGGTAAACGCACTCAGGCATGATTTCATGAAAATTACATGCATATCGTTCTCAAACATCTCAACACGTTCTCAAACATGTCAGCAGATGCTCAAACTTCTCAACACGTGTAGCCTACTGTGAATGGTTTGTCGAAAAAAAATATTATGTAATGCATTGTACATAGTAAATATTTCCCGTAAAAATAACCAACACATCGTGTCTTTAATCATGTCGTATTTAAAAACATACGGTATATTAAATCAAATAAGCTATAATTACAAAGGTTCTTTACCTCTATGATATCGTACGAAGGCTTTATGCGGCGATGGGACACTCAATGTTTATCTGATGGGACACTCGATGTTTATTTGATGGGACACTCGATGTTTATTTGATGGGACACTCGATGTTTATTTGATGGGACACTCAATGTTTATTTGATGGGACACTTAGTGCTTATTTTATGGGACACTATGTGCCTATTTGATGGGATACTGTGTTTATTTGATGGGATACTGTGTTTCTTTGATGGGACACTATGTGCTTATTTTATGGGACACTGTGCTTATTTTATGGAACACTGTGCTTATTTTATGGGACACTATATGCTAATTTATGGGACACTATGTACTTAGTTTATGGGATACTCATTTGTGTTCTTCTTTCACTCAAGCATTATCAAAGTTGCAGAGACCAATTCAGATTTCATCTTAGTATCTGTACATATAGTATCATGTTAATGCAATTATCAAAGAGACCAATTCAGATTGCATCTTAGTATCTGTACATATAGTATCATGTTAATGCAATTATCAAAGAGACCAAGTCAGATTGCATCTTAGTATCTGTACATATAGTATCATGTTAATGCAATTATCAAAGAGACCAAGTCAGATTGCATCTTAGTATCTGTACATATAGTATCATGTTAATGCAATTATCAAAGTTGCAGAGACCAATTCAGATTGCATCTTAGTATCTGTACATATAGTATCATGTTAATGCAATTATCAAAGAGACCAATTCAGATTTCATCTTAGTATCTGTACATATAGTATCATGTTAATGCAATTATCAAAGAGACCAAGTCAGATTGCATCTTAGTATCTGTACATATAGTATCATGTTAATGCAATTATCAAAGAGACCAAGTCAGATTGCATCTTAGTATCTGTACATATATTATCATGTTAATGCAATTATCAAAGTTGCAGAGACCAATTCAGATTGCATCTTAGTATCTGTACATATAGTATCATGTTAATGCAATTATCAAAGAGACCAAGTCAGATTACATCTTAGTATCTGTACATATAGTATCATGTTAATGCAATTATCAAAGAGACCAAGTCAGATTGCATCTTAGTATCTGTACATATAGTATCATGTTAATGCAATTATCAAAGAGACCAAGTCAGATTACATCTTAGTATCTGTACATATAGTATCATGTTAATGCAATTATCAAAGAGACCAAGTCAGATTACATCTTAGTATCTGTACATATAGTATCATGTTAATGCAATTATCAAAGAGACCAAGTCAGATTGCATCTTAGTATCTGTACATATAGTATCTGCATGTTAATGCAATTTATTTTGTTTATTATGAATGTTTTTAAAATGTCTTATTTTATGTGTAAGTGTGTTTTACGTTTATTTATCGTCGCTACTGGTTGTCCATATGAGCGACGTCTCCTGAAGAGATTAGTCATTTTAGATTTTTGGAGGATAGTGCAATGATACAGACAGAGACCCATTCCAGAGTCTCCTCTGGTTCTTTTACGTGCACGGTGTACAATACAATACAAAGCACATTTTGTGTTTTACGTTTATTTATCGTCGCTACCGGTTGCCCATATGAGCGACGCCTTCTGAAGAGATTAGTCATTTTAGATTTGTGGAGGATAGTGTAATGATACAGACAGAAACCCATTTGTAAACTGAGGAGGTGCTCATAATACATTGATATGAGCAGTTATCTCACTCCGGAGTAATTAATATTAGTTGTTGACACCACAGAGAATGATCTACATTTGTTTGGAATATATGTGTGTGTGTTGTAGGAAAATTCATGTGTGTTCCAGTTACTAGTGAAATACGTGAGGCGGCTTACAGTGAACAGCGAAATAGGATGACGATATATTATAGATTTGGAGCAATATATTGCACATTGCCTGGCCAGTCTGTTCATAGGTCAACACTTGCTGTAGTTTTCTAGCCACTCAGGTCAACACTTGCTGTAGTTTTCTAGCCACTCAGGTCAACACTTGCTGTAGTTTTATAGCCACTCAGGTCAACACTTGCTGTAGTTTTCTAGCCACTCAGGTCAACACTTGCTGTAGTTTTATAGCCACTCAGGTCAACACTTGCTGTAGTTTTATAGCCACTCAGGTCAACACTTGCTGTAGTTTTATAGCCACTCAGGTCAACACTTGCTGTAGTTTTATAGCCACTCAGGTCAACACTTGCTGTAGTTTTCTAGCCACTCAGGTCAACACTTGCTGTAGTTTTATAGCCACTCAGGTCAACACTTGCTGTAGTTTTCTAGCCACTCAGGTCAACACTTGCTGTAGTTTTCTAGCCACTCAGGTCAACACTTGCTGTAGTTTTCTAGCCACTCAGGTCAACACTTGCTGTAGTTTTCTAGCCACTCAGGTCAACACTTGCTGTAGTTTTATAGCCACTCAGGTCAACACTTGCTGTAGTTTTCTAGCCACTCAGGTCAACACTAGTTATAGTTTTCTAGCCACTCAGGTCAACACTTGCTGTAGTTTTTGCTCTAAAATTTGACACCCCCCCCCCCCCACCCCCCAAATTGATTTTCATCAGTTTTTAATTTTCAAGCCTAGAGATTTATTGAAGAAATACTGATATGGTGTAGCTTGTTAACTAGATGGTAGTTAGCTGCTTGCTTGGTGGACATTGTGTTCAGTTATATGATACAAATAGTAAGAGGATATTTGTTTTGTTTCGGTGAATTATTGAGTTACATTTCACCGAATGAACATTGAAAGCATTATGATAGCTTTCATGAGTGAAATATTATTCAATCATTCGCTTAACCCTTTCCTTCATAGAGATTTAGGTTAATATACTATTATATCTCCATACAAATGACAGTCATATAGCTATCATCCAGTGGATAAGTAGACGCCATATCTATCCCACCTCCATAGATGTTACTGGGACTACATAGAGATTTAGGTTAATATACTATTATATCTCCATACAAACGACAGTCATATAGCTATCATCCAGTGAATAATTAGTCGCCATATCTATCCCACCTCCATAGATATTACTGGGACTACATGAGATTCTGGCCATTATTATGAACATTGGTTTGGCTACTACATTGTCAATGTATGTCATATTGGTAATGGCTTCAAGAGGTGCTTCTATGAAGGAAAGTGTTAAATAAACAAATATTCTTTATACTTTGAGGCCGAAAAAGTGTTTTTTCTGATGGAAAACGATGCAACCATGTGCTAAGTGGAGCTAGCATGTCGTGTTTATACGACCATAAATGACATAGAAAGACGACGGCACTTACAGCTGTAATCCGAAAATGTTCACGTTGACAACAGTACCACACGTGCAAAGCAGTTTTTAAATTTAAAAAAAGGGGGGGAAAAGCCGTTGGAAATATAATGAGTTCTTCTACTGCTTCCAACCGGTGGAATAACACGTTTTATTTCACTGATAAATTTCTATATTTCAATGGAGAACATAAAATAATACTTGATATCAATGTATTTGCTTAGTTTGGTAATATAGTGTAGTATATTGCATGTAGCAACAGTTCAGTAATGTTTATAAGTGCTCTACCTTAACAGAAATGGTGATTTGATGTTCATCCCTGATTTACGTCAATTTTGTAATGAAGTTAAAGAACTCTTGGGAGTTACAAATATCAACATAAAACATGTTTTAATAGGTGAAATAGAATAGAGACATAGAGTGTTTTTTGTTCTGGGTTGGTTAGATGCATATAGTCGGATGTGATTGCTATGAGATGTTGGTTGTTCTGGGCTGGCAAGATGCATATAGTCGGATGTGATTGCTATGAGATGTTGGTTGTTCTGGGCGGGAAGATGCATATAGTCGGATGTGATTGCTATGAGATGTTGGTTGTTCTGGGCTGGCAAGATGCATATAGTCGGATGTGATTGCTATGAGATGTTGGTTGTTCTGGGCTGGCAAGATGCATATAGTCGGATGTGGTTGCTATGAGATGTTGGTTGTTCTGGGCTGGTTAAATGCATATAGTCGGATGTGGTTGCTATGAGATGTTGGTTGTTCTGAGCTGGTTAGATGTATATATATAGTCGGATGTGGTTGCTATGAGATGTTGGTTGTTCTGGGCGGGTTAGATGCATATAGTCGAATGTGGATGCTATGAGATGTTGGTTGTTCTGGGCTGGCAAGATGCATATAGTCGGATGTGATTGCTATGAGATGTTGGTTGTTCTGGGCTGGCAAGATGCATATAGTCGGATGTGATTGCTATGAGATGTTGGTTGTTCTGGGCTGGTTAGATGCATATAGTCGGATGTGGTTGCTATGAGATGTTGGTTGTTCTGGGCGGGTTAGATGCATATAGTCGAATGTGGTTGCTATGAGATGTTGGTTGTTCTGTGCTGGTTAGATGCATATAGTCGGATGTGATTGCTATGAGATGTTGGTTGTTCTGGGCTGGCAAGATGCATATAGTCGGATGTGATTGCTATGAGATGTTGGTTGTTCTGTGCTGGTTAGATGCATATAGTCGGATGTGGTTGCTATGAGATGTTGGTTGTTCTGAGCTGGTTAGATGTATATATATAGTCGGATGTGGTTGCTATGAGATGTTGGTTGTTCTGGGCGGGTTAGATGCATATAGTCGAATGTGGTTGCTATGAGATGTTGGTTGTTCTGTGCTGGTTAGATGCATATAGTCGGATGTGATTGCTATGAGATGTTGGTTGTTCTGGGCTGGCAAGATGCATATAGTCGGATGTGATTGCTATGAGATGTTGGTTGTTCTGTGCTGGTTAGATGCATATAGTCGGATGTGGTTGCTATGAGATGTTGGTTGTTCTGTGCTGGTTAGATGCATATAGACGGATGTGATTGCTATGAGATGTTGGTTGTTCTGGGCTGGCAAGATGCATATAGTCGGATGTGGTTGCTATGAGATGCTGGTTGTTCTGAGCGGGTTAGATGCATATAGTCGGATGTGATTGCTATGAGATGTTGGTTGTTCTGGGCGGGTTAGATGCATATAGTCGGATGTGGTTGCTATGAGATGTTGGTTGTTCTGGGCTGGCAAGATGCATATAGTCGGATGTGGTTGCTATGAGATGTTGGTTGTTCTGGGCGGGAAGATGCATATAGTCGGATGTGATTGCTATGAGATGTTGGTTGTTCTGGGCTGGTTAGATGCATATAGACGGATGTGGATGCTATGAGATGTTGGTTGTTCTGGGCTGGTTAGATGCATATAGACGGATGTGGATGCTATGAGATGTTGGTTGTTCTGGGTGGGTTAGATGCATATAGACGGATGTGGTTGCTATGAGATGTTGGTTGTTCTGGGCTGGTTAGATGCATATAGACGGATGTGGTTGCTATGAGATGTTGGTTGTTCTGGGCTGGTGGGATGCATATAGTCGGATGTGATTGCTATGAGATGTTGGTTGTTCTGGGCTGGTTAGATGCATATAGACGGATGTGGTTGCTATGAGATGTTGGTTGTTCTGGGCGGGTTAGATGCATATAGACGGATGTGGTTGCTATGAGATGTTGGTTGTTCTGGGCTGGTTAGATGCATATAGACGGATGTGGTTGCTATGAGATGTTGGTTGTTCTGGGCTGGTGGGATGCATATAGTCGGATGTGATTGCTATGAGATGTTGGTTGTTCTGGGCTGGTTAGATGCATATAGACGGATGTGGTTGCTATGAGATGTTGGTTGTTCTGGGCGGGTTAGATGCATATAGACGGATGTGGTTGCTATGAGATGTTGGTTGTTCTGGGCTGGTTAGATGCATATAGACGGATGTGGTTGCTATGAGATGTTGGTTGTTCTGGGCTGGTGGGATGCATATAGTCAGATGTGATTGCTGTCAACTTGAGAGACTGTAAAACAAAACTTATTATTTCAGAGGGACCTCATTAAGAGCGTAGAACATATCTCATTATTTGTGTTCTTTATCTTCCTGTAGGTGAAAGACTGATGGCGGCAACCTGCGCACGATAAACCTTGTTACATCTTAGAGGTTACCAGTGGTAAAGCAACATTATAAAAGAGTTATTAACGTGGCAGTAGTGTAGCTGAATGCAACAGTACATAGTCTATCCGCCCCTGTCCGCCCGTTTCCACTCACATGTGTGAAAAACATTTTGAAAGTAAATTTGGTTTAAACATATACCTGGATATATTACCAGTATATGGATTTTAAAACAGCTACACTACACAACTGTATGTTTTTACAGGGAATATGAATGCTTATAAAAATGGCACAGTCCGCCTCCGTGGTCGAGTGGTTAAGGTCGCTGACTTGTATACCACTGTAACCTATCATCACTGATGGTCACGGGTTCGAGTCCCGCTCAGACCGTGTCTCATTTATATGAAAAAGTTGGCAGTTTCTTACGGAGGTTGGTGCACCCAAGTACTGGTTAACCGCTGGAGCCTGCCCAGGAAAGGTGTTGTTAGGTAAACTGCCCGCCGGCGATATAGCCCAAAATGGTGCTGATGCAGGCGTAAAGCCCGAAATATAAATAAAAATGGCACAGTATGCAACATTTGATAAGTATGTCAAATACCTAGACGCTTATTTTAACGTAGATATTTTATTCATCATGAAAGAATGTTCCTGGGCAAAGGTCTGTGACTTTTTCTTTGTTTTTACGCTCTCGCGCATCTGTGATTCAAGAAATACATGCTCCATCTGTTTGAAACATTTTTTATGTAAATTTGGGGAGTTTGTTTGCTTTGTTTAATGTTTGGTTTGAGCTACTTCTAACAGTACCACAGTTGCAGTTTAATTAATCAACTTCTAAAAATATGAATCAGCCAGTCAAGGGAATCACATAATGTAGCTGCTTGGCGCAGGTGGCTGCATAGTGGTGAGCACCGGCACAGGTTTCACTGTATATACCTATATTTTTGACTCTATGGTTCACAGGGGGCTTCCGCTGCGGTGTTGTTATGGTCGTTGACTTCAAATTTGCTTGCCCCTCACTTCTGCTGGTTTGAATCCCACCGGGGTATATAATTAGTTCATACGAGGAAGCTATCCAGGGATCGCAAGTTCGATACCCCGTCTGACCCTAATAAAATTAACAGTCTTTCAGATGGGACGTTAAACCGAGGTCTCGTGTCGGTGCTTTACACCGTGCAAGTAAAAGAACCAGAGGAGACTCTGGAATGGGTCTCTGTCTGTATCATTGCACTATCCTCCAAAAATCTAAAATGACTGATCTCTTCAGGAGGCGTCGCTCATATGGGCAACCGGTAGCGACGATAAATAAACGTAAAACACACAAAGCTATCTAGCTGGCTTGTGGAGGGTCTGTGGTTCTACCCGGGTACCCGTGTGTGCCTGAAATACTGTCCGGAGGGGCACTCGGGTCTACCTCCACTAATAATATCTAGATGTGAGATGGTACGGTGGTCGCCAGATCGGACAGGTGGGTTTTATCCGGGTACTCCGGTTTCCTCCCACACGAATGACCACATTTACGCTTTCATCCGCGCCAACGAGAGTGGTTAATATAAGTTGTTAGAACTTGCTTCGCAATCGTTGTAAAATAAATAACGTTTATTAAACTAATATCTAGATAGTCGCCATACAACCCATGTTGTTGGGGCGACGTTAAACCCTTCACAACATGTGATCTAAACAGCAATGCGCTAGGTGAATATGCTATTATAGTATTCCCCTTTGCCTGCTGAGTAAATATAATCACATTTGCAAACAACATAGATCAAGATCAGTTGTGGCTGATCAGGATCTATGTTGCTTACTATTCAGCCATGTGTTTTAGCTCCACTATCTGAATAGCGAACAGCATATAGCCTGATCAGCCGGCACGTTCTGTGTCTGTCTGATCTGGCTCTATGCTGTTTGCAAAAGTTATTTTAGCGTACAAAGGGTTAATATGCTGTAGTGGACTCGATCATAAGAAACCCAGTGGAAGTCGTGATAGCGCAGTGGATAGGCGTTCGCTCCAGGTGCGAAAGGTCCGGAGTTCGAGCCCCACTGGAGCCATTACGATTGTGCCCGTAGGCAAGGCATTTAAATTCCACATTGCCTCTTCTCTCTCCCTCGTGGCAATGGATTCCATCAGGAATGAGGTCTCGAGAGTGATTTATATAAGTTGAAATAACTTGTTTCGCAATCGAGCTAAAATAAATTTGTATAAACTAAACCCAGTGCACATGTAGTTCTTGAATCACGATATAAACAGTTTTTTCCAGTAATTAATTAATTCTGATCAATTTATTCTATATTGAGATTGAACTCTACCGTTTATTATAAAAACATCTAGTAGTTAATAAACAGAAAATTCACGTATACATTTATTTGTAAATTAGCATTATTAATTTCATTGATTTTTTTTTTTGTCATCTTAATTGTTTTCATCTTTAACACGCACTATTTTACCTTTCAGAGGAGGAGGCAGAGATCCAGTCCAGAAATTCAGGTTGTTACCTGCAGACAATGCAATGTCACAGCAACGGTTAAAGCCCAGACGTTAATAATGTTGTTAATACTTCCTGATGTTAATAAAAAATATGTCCCATTATCGCAAGGTGTTACCTGCAGACAATGCAATGTCACAGCAACGGTTAACACCCAGACGTTAATAATGTTAACACTTCCTGATGTTAATAAAAAATATCTCCCATTATCGCAAGGTGTTACCTGCAGACAATGCAATGTCACAGCAACGGTTAACACCCAGACGTTAATAATGTTAACACTTCCTGATGTTAATAAAAAATATCTCCCATTATCGCAAGGTGTTACCTGCAGACAATGCAATGTCACAGCAACGGTTAACACCCAGACGTTAATAATGTTAACACTTCCTGATGTTAATAAAAAATATGTCCCATTATCGCAAGGTGTTACCTGCAGACAATGCAATGTCACAGCAACGGTTAACACCCAGACGTTAATAATGTTAACACTTCCTGATGTTAATAAAAAATATGTCCCATTATCGCAAGGTGTTACCTGCAGACAATGCAATGTCACAGCAACGGTTAACGCCCAGACGTTAATAATGTTAACACTTCCTGATGTTAATAAAAATATCTCCCATTATCGCAAGGTGTTACCTGCAGACAATGCAATGTCACAGCAACGGTTAAAGCCCAGACGTTAATAATGTTGTTAACACTTCCTGATGTTAATAAAAATATGTCCCATTATCGCAAGTTATTACCTGCATTGTTGGAAAAATGTATTATTTGGACCTTCAGAAAAAATGCTATTATTAACTTATAATGACATTACTGTAGACCATCCACATACACATACACAAACACACAATCCCCCTTAGCCTGGGAACAGATGTTGATATATTTTGCCTGCTCAGTCAAATAAATATATTTTAACACAGACCATTAATTGGGCCTTATTGAGTTTCTGATGATATCAATGCCTGGGGAAACTGGACGGATTGTCCGTGTAATTATTGACTAGCATTAATCCTATTAATAGGCCTATTAGAACGTGACTTAATTAATGACGTACTTGTACGTGCGAGGCACTGCAATGTTGATAAAACTTTATAATTGGCCGCCATTGTTTACGGGTCAACGGAACGATAAATAGTTTTAAAAAGTACAATGTGCATCTGATGTGACAAATTTACTCAAGATTTAAGTCATCCTTACTTCAATTACACCGAATTGACCCATTACCACTTAAACTTAATACTATATAATATTTAAAATCCGCCATCTCGTCGATATAACACAGAAACGGGAAATTATATGTTTGCGATGTAAATGAGGCTACAGGGGCATTCATGTATATTCGGAAATTATCGTGTGTTATCGTGCCTGTTCGGCGATTTCCGATAGAATTCCGTTTCTATATTTAGCGATAGTATCTTGTAGAGAAGAATTGTCGTTCTTCAAATCTACACCCTCATTAATGAGGGTGTAAGTAGATGGCGCTACGATCAGAAATCCAGTTTTCCCATGCTGTCATTTTGCCAGAAGTTAAAAAGTGAAGAATCAACAGACTGGAACCAAGGCTAAATCCCCCTAAGCAGTGTCATTTTATTTTAACATGAATATTGGCAAAATATAATGTTTAACCTTTAGTATGCTGTATGCAAAGTGGGCGGATAACAAATGTGTAATATATTTCTGATTTTGTTCTGAGTGGGGAACAAATGTGTAATATATTTCTGATTTTGTTCTGAGTGGGGAACAAATGTGTAATATATTTCTGATTTTGTTCTGAGTGGGGAACAAATGTGTAATATATTTCTGATTTTGTTCTGAGTGGGGAACAAATGTGTAATATATTTCTGATTTTGTTCTGAGTGGGGAACAAATGTGTAATATATTTCTGATTTTGTTCTGAGTGGGGAACAAATGTGTAATATATTTCTGATTTTGTTCTGAGTGGGGAACAAATGTGTAATATATTTCTGATTTTGTTCTGAGTGGGGAACAAATGTGTAATATATTTCTGATTTTGTTCTGAGTGGGGAACAAATGTGTAATATATTTCTGATTTTGTTCTGAGTGGGGAACAAATGTGTAATATATTTCTGATTTTGTTCTGAGTGGGGAACAAATGTGTAATATATTTCTGATTTTTCTGAGTGGGGAACAAATGTGTAATATATTTCTGATTTTTCCCTGAGTGGGGAACAAATGTGTAATATATTTCTGATTTTTCCCTGAGTGGGGAACAAATGTGTAATATATTTCTGATTTTTCCCTGAGTGGGGAACAAATGTGTAATATTTTCTGATTTTTCTTAGTGGGGAACAAATGTGTAATATATTTCTGATTTTGTTCTGAGTGGGGAACAAATGTGTAATATATTTCTGATTTTTCCCTGAGTGGGGAACAAATGTGTAATATTTCTGATTTTTCATGAGTGGGGAACAAATGTGTAATATATTTCTGATTTTTCCCTGAGTAATGTGTAATATATTTCTGATTTTTCCTGAGTGGGGAACAAATGTGTAATATTTTCTGATTTTGTTCTGAGTGGGGAACAAATGTGTAATATATTTCAGATTTGTCCTGAGTGGGGAACAAATGTGTAATATATTTCTGATTTTTCCCTGAGTGGGAAAGTGTAATATATTTCTGCTTTTTCCCTGAGTGGGGAACAAACATGTAATATTTCTGATTTTTCATTAGTGGGGAACAAATGTGTAATATATTTCTGATTTTGTTCTGAGTGGGGAACAAATGTGTAATATATATTTGATTTTTCCCTGAGTGGGGAACAAATGTGTAATATATTTCTGATTTTCCCTGAGTGGGGAACAAACATGTAATATTTCTGATTTTTCATTAGTGGGGAACAAATGTGTAATATATTTCTGATTTTGTTCTGAGTGGGGAACAAATGTGTAATATATTTTTGATTTTTCCCTGAGTGGGGAACAAATGTGTAATATATTTCTGATTTTTCATAAGTGGGGAACAAATGTGTAATATATGTCTGATTTTTCCCTGAGTGGGGAACAAATGTGTAATATATTTCTGATTTTTCATGAGTGGGGAACAAATGTGTAATATATTTCTGATTTTTCCCTGAGTGGGGAACAAATGTGTAATATATTTCTGATTTTTCCCTGAGTGGGGAACAAATGTGTAATATATTTCTGATTTTTCCTGAGTGGGGAACAAATGTGTAATGACATGGCATACCTCTCCCATGCGATACTTCTCTCATGCCATACTTCTCCCATGCCATAGCTCTCCCATGCGATACTTCTCTCATGCCATAGCTCTCCCATGCGATACTTCTCTCATGCCATAGCTCTCCCATGCGATACTTCTCTCATGCCATAGCTCTCCCATGCGATACTTCTCTCATGCCATAGCTCTCCCATGCCATACTTCTCCCATGCCATAGCTCTCCCATGCCATACTTCTCCCATGCCATACTTCTCCCATGCCATAGCTCTCCCATGCCATACTTCTCCCATGCCATACTTCTCCCATGCGATACCTCTCCCATGCGATACTTCTCTCATGCCATAGCTCTCCCATGCGATACTTCTCTCATGCCATAGCTCTCCCATGCCATACTTCTCCCATGCCATAG
The DNA here is from genome assembly GCA_014843695.1 of Archivesica marissinica. Taxonomy (NCBI): domain Eukaryota; kingdom Metazoa; phylum Mollusca; class Bivalvia; order Venerida; family Vesicomyidae; genus Archivesica; species Archivesica marissinica. The sequence continues at coordinate 24,981,864 of CM026395.1, read as the reverse complement.
CTCTCCCATGCCATACTTCTCCCATGCCATACCTCTCCCATGCCATAGCTCTCCCGTGCCATAGCTCTCCCATGCGATACTTCTCCCATGCCATAGCTCTCCCATGCCATAGCTCTCCCATGCGATACTTCTCTCATGCCATACCTCTCCCATGCCATAGCTCTCCCGTGCCATAGCTCTCCCATGCGATACTTCTCTCATGCCATAGCTCTCCCATGCCATACTTCTCCCATGCCATAGCTCTCCCATGCCATACTTCTCCCATGCCATACTTCTCCCATGCCATAGCTCTCCCATGCCATACTTCTCCCATGCCATACCTCTCCCATGCGATACTTCTCTCATGCCATAGCTCTCCCATGCGATACTTCTCTCATGCCATAGCTCTCCCATGCCATACTTCTCCCATGCCATAGCTCTCCCATGCAATACTTCTCTCATGCCATAGCTCTCCCATGCGATACTTCTCCCATGCCATAGCTCTCCCATGCAATACTTCTCTCATGCCATAGCTCTCCCATGCGATACTTCTCTCATGCCATAGCTCTCCCTACCATACTTCTCCCATGCCATACTTCTCCCATGCCATACTTCTCCCATGCAATACTTCTCCCATGCCATAGCTCTCCCATGCGATACTTCTCTCATGCCATAGCTCTCCCATGCGATACTTCTCTCATGCCATAGCTCTCCCATGCGATACTTCTCCCATGCCATAGCTCTCCCATGCGATACTTCTCCCATGCCATAGCTCTCCCATGCGATACTTCTCTCATGCCATAGCTCTCCCATGCGATACTTCTCTCATGCCATAGCTCTCCCATGCGATACTTCTCTCATTCCATAGCTCTCCCATGTGATACTTCTCCCATGCCATAGCTCTCCCATGCGATACTTCTCTCATGCCATAGCTCTCCCATGCAATACTTCTCTCATGCCATAGCTCTCCCATGCGATACTTCTCTCATGCCATAGCTCTCCCATGCGATACTTCTCTCATGCCATAGCTCTCCCATGCGATACTTCTCCCATGCCATATCTCTTCCATGGCATACCTCTCCCATGGCATACCTCTCCCATGCCCTACCTCTCCCATGCCCTACCTCTCCCATGCCCCACCTATCCCATGCCCCACCTCTCCCATGCCCTACCTCTCCCATGCCATACTTCTCCCATGACCCACATCTCCCATGCCATACTTCTCCCATTACCCATCTCTCCCATGCCCCACCTCTCCCATTCCATACTTCTCCCATGCCCCACCTCTCCCATGCCATACTTCTCCCATGACCCATCTCTCCCATGCCCACCTCTCCCATACCCTACCTCTCCCATGCCCCACCTCTCCCATGCCCCACCTCTCCCATGCCCCACCTCTCCCATGCCCTACCTATCCCATGCCATACTTCTCCCATGACCCACATCTCCCATACTCTACCTCTCCCATGCCATACTTCTCCCATGACCCATCTCTCCCATGCCCCACCTCTCCCATACTCTACCTCTCCCATGGGTCATGAGTATACCACCTATGAAAATAATTTTTGTTTGTTTAAATGGATAAAAGTAACCATCAAATTGACTATTCAATAATTTAAATGAGAAAAAGATTTCTTCAAAGCAAATACCCCCATTGGGATGATGCCATATTTGCTCTGTCGATGATATATATCCCAAGACAGGCAGGGTGATATGTGACCCTTAGTAAAAGGGCGATGGGATTTCGAAGGAACATTGTGGATATATAGAGTGTTGGTATTGGAGGAAGTGGTTTGCTATTGGGAGAATCTGTGAAGGTGTGCGGTCCTGGTCGTCGGCGAAGTGTCTACTCCCATTGTCGCCTATTGGAAACTATACATGCCTGTAGTTATATGAACACACCAGGTTAACATTTTTTCTCAACAAATTCAAAATCTGCTTTACAAAAGCTGTTTTGCAAAATCTGCTTTACAAAAGCTGTTTTACAAAATCTGCTTTACAAAATCTGCTTTAATAACGCTGTTCTAATGTATCTCGGATTTGCAAGAAAATTGTATTTAAAAAAACACTTATCAAATTTTGTTTGCAGATGGCCCCCTAGGGGTCGATGTGAGGGTCCCGAGGGCGATAGTCATCCTAGCTGTGATGAAAGTGCAACACTAGTTACTGTGTTGAGGTTATATTAGCATTGTAGTCTTTGGAATAGTCAACATATACTGTATCTGTAGGCATATACTATACCCATTATTAATCAAACAGTGTCGATCTGCCACATGCAAAATGAAGAAAGATGTTTTTGACCTAACCCCGGACTACCTGTAACTTGTCTTACAATTATACTGTAGCATTCTGTTTTTAAATAATATTTATATTTCAGGTAAGTTAGCTAATCACATATCCTACCTGGCATCTTGAAGACGAGGTGGCACTAGACGGGCATTCACGAGAAATACAGAAGTGTTCCCCCTCACCCCACAGCCATACACTCTATGTATCCAATACACCACAATTTCCTTACTGTGTGAATACTTGATGCCACAAAAGTCGATATATATAAATAACTGCTTCAGACACAGAATATTTTAGTTTATACAAATTTATTTTAGCTCGATTGCAAAACAAGTTATTTCAACTTATATTAATCACTCGCGAGACCTCATTACTGATGGAATCCATTGCCATGAAGGAGAGAGAAGAGGCAATGTGGAATTTAAATGACTTGCCTAAGGGCACAATCGTAACCACAGGGATTCGGCACGTTTTGGGGTACTAGTATATATATTTACGTACAGGGATTCTACTCTGTGGGATGTCAGATCAGTAAAATGGCCCTATCTGAAACAATATTGTACAAATCTATCCAAATATAACGCCTATCCCGAGTCTTTATATTGTTCTTCAAATAAAACACAACTTTAAGCTGCATGCATGTATACTTTGCAAACAATTGCCACAGACATTGGCCATAGCAGGTCACATTTCCATACTAGGACACGGATTCTGTCAGCAACAAAAAATAATCTTCGGCGGGAGAGTTTTAACTGTGAATAACATTATCAATAAAATGTGTTTCCACTAACGTGTAGGTTTATTCGGCAAAAATGTACGTCAAAGAGATTTCGTAGAATTTTTCAATTTGTTCTGAAAATGTCTAAAGCAGCGCAATTCGCGTTGAAACGAGCGTTCTGATTGGATTATTAGAATGTAACAAGATGTTTGTTTTTATATAAAGAATTATCATAATCCAATTAGAACGCTCGTTTCAACGCGAATTGCGCCGCTTTAGACATTTTCAAAACAAATTGAAAAATTTTACTGATCGATGCGAAATCTGACATCCCGCAGAGTAGAATCCCTGTACTTAAATATATATATACTAGTACCCCCAAACGTGCCGAATCCCTGCGATCGTAACGGCTCCAGCGAAGCTCGAACTCCGGGCCTTTCGCACCTGAAGAGAACGTGCTACCACTATGCTAGCCCGACTTGTTTTATCGGGTTGCATAGTGTGATTTAACCTTTAGCACGCTGTAGGCGAAATGAGCCGATAACAAATGTGTTATATATTTCTTAGAAATTAGGGCTTGTGACATTTCAATCAAATCGTCCCCATCGTCTACAGCATGCTAACGGCTAAATAAGTGTTCATACAATGACTAAATTTAGGGGGTGTCCTGCAGTTGCGCTGAGGGGAGTGGGAACCAACTGACCTATGGTTCCGGGACGACTTGGTTTCTCGATACAATTTGGTGCAATGCCTTTGCTTACTGGATCGCCACAATTTTCCAGCATGTGTGACAAAGTTCGTGTTCGAAACCGTGTGAATTTCGATACTATGACAGGACAGGAATAGTTTGTCCAATTATGATGCCACATATTAACCTGAGATTGTACCATGTCAACTTCCAACATTCAATTGTCTTGCACTGACTAAGTGAATTGATTGGAAGAATGGAGATGAGAAGAATTACCATAGTGCCGGTTCACCAGTCTTAACCCTTTCAACACTGCATACCTCTAAATAGGCTTACAAAAAGTGTAGATCCAGATGAGACGTTCTCATCAGGATCTGCACTTTTTGCCAGTAATATTAATATGTTTAGACAAAATTACCCATTTTTATAAATGAACTGGTCCAATTGTAATTTTCTTATTAATTTATTGGTCTAAAATATCATGGACCAGTCCATGTGAGATTCTTAGTGTTGAATGGGTTAATATCATGGACTAGTCCATGTGAGTTACTTTGTGTTGAATGGGTTAATATGAACCAGTCCATGTGAGGTACTTTGTGTTGAATGTGTTAATATGGTGGACCAGTCCATGTGAGTTACTTGGTGTTAGGTGGGTTAATATGTACCAGTCCATGTGATTTACTTGGTGTTGAATGTGTTAATATGAACCAGTCCATGTGAGGTACTTGGTGTTAGGTGGGTTAATATGTACCAGTCCATGTGAGTTACTTGGTGTTGAATGTGTTAATATGTACCAGTCCATGTGAGGTACTTGGTGTTGAATGTGTTAATATGAACCAGTCCATGTGAGGTACTTGGTGTTGAATGTGTTAATATGAACCAGTCGATGTGAGGTACTTGGTGTTGAATGTGTTAATATGAACCAGTCCATGTGAGGTACTTTGTGTTGAATGTGTTAATATGAACCAGTCCATGTGAGGTACTTTGTGTTGAATGTGTTAATATGAACCAGTCCATGTGAGGTACTTGGTGTTAGGTGGGTTAATATGTACCAGTCCATGTGAGTTACTTGGTGTTGAATGTGTTAATATGAACCAGTCCATGTGAGGTACTTGGTGTTGAATGTGTTAATATGAACCAGTCCATGTGAGGTACTTGGTGTTAGGTGGGTTAATATGTACCAGTCCATGTGAGTTACTTGGTGTTAGGTGGGTTAATATGCACCAGTCCATGTGAGTTACTTGGTGTTAGGTGGGTTAATATGCACCAGTCCATGTGAGTTACTTGGTGTTGAATGTGTTAATATGAACCAGTCCATGTGAGGTACTTGGTGTTAGGTGGGTTAATATGTACCAGTCCATGTGAGTTACTTGGTGTTAGGTGGGTTAATATGCACCAGTCCATGTGAGTTACTTGGTGTTGAATGGGTTAATATGCACCAGTCCATGTGAGTTACTTGGTGTTGAATGTGTTAATATGAACCAGTCGATGTGAGGTACTTGGTGTTGAATGTGTTAATATGTACCAGTCCATGTGAGGTACTTGGTGTTGAATGTGTTAATATGAACCAGTCCATGTGAGTTACTTGGTGTTAGGTGGGTTAATATGAACCAGTCCATGTGAGGTACTTGGTGTTGAATGTGTTAATATGTACCAGTCCATGTGAGTTACTTGGTGTTAGGTGGGTTAATATGAACCAGTCGATGTGAGGTACTTGGTGTTGAATGTGTTAATATGTACCAGTCCATATGAGGTACTTGGTGTTGAATGTGTTAATATGTACCAGTCCATGTGAGGTACTTGGTGTTGAATGTGTTAATATGAACCAGTCCATGTGAGGTACTTTGTGTTGAATGTGTTAATATGTACCAGTCCATGTGAGGTACTTGGTGTTGAATGGGTTAATATGAACCAGTCCATGTGAGGTACTTGGTGTTGAATGGGTTAATATGAACCAGTCCATGTGAGTTACTTGGTGTTGAATGTGTTAATATGAACCAGTCCATGTGAGTTACTTGGTGTTAGGTGGGTTAATATGAACCAGTCCATGTGAGTTACTTGGTGTTAGGTGGGTTAATATGAACCAGTCCATGTGAGGTACTTGTGTTAGGTGGGTTAATATGAACCAGTCCATGCGAGTTACTTGGTGTTGAATGTGTTAATATGAACCAGTCCATGTGAGTTACTTGGTGTTGAATGTGTTAATATGAACCAGTCCATGTGAGTTACTTGGTGTTAGGTGGGTTAATATGAACCAGTCCATGTGAGGTACTTGGTGTTGAATGGGTTAATATGCACCAGTCCATGTGAGGTACTTGGTGTTAGGTGGGTTAATATGAACCAGTCCATGCGAGTTACTTGGTGTTGAATGTGTTGAAAGTACATGTTCAATATTCAGTACATAGGAGTTTGTGTCATCACAAATTGTTGGGTGGGGAGGGGGTACATTAGCTGTGTAATAAAAGAATAAAATGATTCTTCAACTGTATGAATTGCTCGTGTATTAGCCACATAAAGTTTGATATGGCTCCAGAACTGACCATCACAACCACAGTACAGCGAGTTCCAAGGAATCCGGGCCCCTGTTAATGACCGGACAGAATAGACAGGCTCATCTGGAATAGGATGAAAACTGATGTGACTTGAATGTGTGAGGATTTGGGATTCCTACCTAATAAATTAAGAGACGGGCATTAACTTATCAGTGTCTTGTACTTGCGATCAGTTTATGGTCTTTGTTAAATTGAAGCGTTACGTTGTATACATTGTGAAACATGACTTATTATCTATCTGTCGAAGTTGAGATATTTCGAATGCCTTAAAATAGCGTTTTTTACAACAGAAGAGACTCGGGGATAGGCGTTATATTTGGACAGCTTTGTACAAAATTGTTTCAGATAGGGCCATTTTACTGATCGATGCGAAATCTGACATCCCACAGAGTAGAATCCCTGTACTTAAATATATATACTAGTACCCCCAAACGTGCCGAATCCCTGTGGTTTCGTGTATGAAGTCTATGGCGGTCAACCGAAAGTGCATGTTTGAATCTCTCGGAGTGCGATTTATTCTCTAGTTAAATTCTAGCACGAATGCACTAATCTATGACATAAGTGTGCGGGGGAGTAATACATATTTACGGTAAAGGTATTCATAAAATTTGAAAATAACTCAATTTTATGATGGTTTCTACCCAGCAATATCATTGATTAAAGCAGCATTACATCGTAATAAAGGATGTTTTGGGTAAAATATAAATACTAATGTGTGTGTGTTTACAAAAATCGAAATATTCACTCAGAAACGATAAAATTCCAATAAACCGTCGTATACACAAATTTATCAACACACGAAATGTAAACACGCACAGCGCGCATGCGTGAAACAACAGAGGATGTAGAAAACAATGTATATATTTTGAACATGAAAGACTATCTATCTTTAATGTCGAACCCCTCGCGGGGATGTAGAAATGTCCCTAAAAGACTTAGCTAACAGAGGTATGAATCAAAATATCAAGTAATTTAATTAAAAAAGACAACGTGGGACAAATGGGGACGATGCATTCAGAATGTAAACAAGTGCGGACGATGCGTTCCGGTTGTAAACAAGTGCGTGACCGATCGACTCGGAAAGTCCTACTTTCGGTTTCGAGTTTGTTTTATCGCAAAGAAACAGTTTACCAAATGAACATAATTATACAAAGTATAATGTTAGAATGTGTAGCAGCATTGCTACCCATACGTAAAAATTGAATTTTTCAAATATCTTTTATTTCATACGATGTAATGCTGCTTTAATGTACTTTCATAAATAAAAAAGTGGCCACTAATATTCATGAATTACATATTTATTTTCACAACATGCAATTTTATATATAAATATAATACAGCACAAGAATCGCAACACAATACAATAATATATATATTTTTAGATTATATACAAGCCTAAAACGATCTCATATGTAAAGCTGGCAGCTACCGAGGACTGAACATAACACGCTTAGAAGACTAGAACTCTGTGCAAATATGACTTGTACTTGTAAGCTGATGTCAAACAACGTGATGTGTAAGACAACTTTTGACAGCCCAACAATAACTAAATCGAAAGACATTGAAAATAACATAGGACTTATATCTAGCATTGCCATTTTTTCAATTGCAAGCTAATTCATGACATATATAAAAAATATATAATTACACAACGCCAAGCATATTTAGATAGTCCCATCTAAAAGGAAACGTCGGAAGAAAAATGCTGTACAGTGTACCTGATTTGGTTGGGTATTGGAGATATATATCAATTTGACATCATTTATGTCACCAACTTCTATGCACATGTTTCGAATACCACAGAAAGTTGAGTTTTTATCCATAAGGATATCATGACACCACAAGCCTTGTACCTCTATCATATACCTCCCCAGACACCACAAGCTTTGTACCTCTATCATATACCTCCCCAGACCCCACAAGCCTTGTACCTCTATCATATACCTCCCCAGACACCACAAGCCTTGTACCTCTATCATATACCTCCCCAGACACCACAAGCTTTGTACCTCTATCATATACCTCCCCAGACACCACAAGCTTTGTACCTCTATCATATACCTCCCCAGACACCACAAGCTTTGTACCTCTATCATATACCTCCCCAGAACAACGATAAAAAGAGAGGAAACAACATAAGCGGACCTATATCGTGTGACTCCATTGAAGTAGAAAGCTAGAAAGTAGTTTTGCAAACAAGCAGATCATACGTTGATGTATTGTGAAACCTGGAGACTGTTTACATTTCTTATTGTAAGTGTGGTGCATCTCTGTTATTTCAGAACTACTTGCTCTGGCTCATGGATGGGAAAACTGCCTTATGATTCCTACGCATTCCATTTATGAACCGGTGTTTATCAACATTGACACATGGTGATACATGTTGGCGGTGCTATGACATCATTAGGTTTATCGTCAAGCAGCAGCTCTGGAGTTTGTAGAACTGCCTGTGTTATAAGTTGAATCTTGTTTTGAACTGAAAATTTGACTGAAATATTGTTGGTTTACAATACAACGAAGAAGGGCACACATTGTGGATGTACTTCCCCTATAGGGGCAGTAACTGACCGATGTACATCCATATATATATATATATATATATATAGGGAGTATTCAGGGGCAATAACTGATCGATGTATATCCATATATATATATAGGGAGTATTCAGGGGCAGTAACTGATCGATGTACATCCATATATATATAGTTTAGTTTACACACATTTATTTAGCTCGATTGCGAAACAAGTTCTTACAACTTATATTAATCACTCTCGAGACCTCATTCCTGATGGAACCCATCGCCACGAGGGAGAGAGAAGGGGCGACGTGGAATTTAAATGCCTTGCCTAAGGGTACAATCGTAACGGCTCGAACTCTGGACCTGAAGCGAACGCGCATCCAATGAGCTATCACGACTTAAATTTGTAATTTTATGGGTGTGTATATAATACTATTCCCAGAAGATGCGTTGAAATCTATATAATACAGTGATGTGTGATTCCAGTACCTCGGTTCAACTGCTATATACCGTGACACAAATGGTTGCAATGTTGGCAGCTGGAATAAATTAATCGAGTTGTTTAATACTTTATTAACAGATGGGGGTCAGTAGTCCAGTGATTAACACGTTGGGACATCGAATCCCGGGATCACTTGTTCGATATCCCGTCTGACCTTGATAATAGTAGCACTCTTTCAGCTGGGACCCTAAACCGAGGTCACGTGTCGGTGCTTTACACCGTGCACGTAAAAGAACCAGAGGCCACTCTGTATGTATCATGCACTATCCTCCAAAGCCATAATGACTAATCTCTCCAGGAGGCTTCGCTCATATGGGCAACGGGTAGCGACGATAAATAAACTTAAAACAAGCTTAAATCAATTTGAATGTTAAAATGTTTAATGTTAATACGTTATAAATACATATCAACCTAATATCACGTAATCTTGTTGCTTAAGATGGGCGTGATGACATGCTATTGCTGTCTGGAATTTGGCACACATCTGGAATATTATTTACCGTCATAGTGCAGGACTGGTGATGACGAACATTTGCTTATTTCCTCTATAGCAAAAAAAGAACTTCGAAATGTGGGGCTAATGAAAGAACTTCCTGTTAAGTTTTTATTCATTTTAATGCCAGAATATCTCGTTCGTGTTCAGCGTTGTTATAGTTGTTTGTTGGTGTCATAGGTCGCAATGACTTATAGTGAACACTTATTCAGATTACAACGAACGTAGGATAGTGCAACGAACGTAGGATAGTGCAATGAACGTATGATAGTGCAATGAACGTAGGGTAGTGCAATAAACGTAGGATAGTGCAATGAACGTAGGATAGTGCAACGAACGTAGGATAGTGCGATAAACGTAGGATAGTGTAATGATAGTGCAACGAACGTAGGATAGTGCGATAAACCTAGGATAGTGTAATGAACGTGTGGTAGTGCAATGAACGTAGGATAGTGGGATGAACGTAGGATAGTGCAACGAACGTAGGATAGTGCAACGAAGATAGTGCAACGAACGTAGGATAGTGCAACGAACGTAGGATAGTGCAACGAACGTAGGATAGTGCGATAAACGTAGGATAGTACAATGAATGTAGGATAGTGCAATGGATGTAGGATAGTGCAATGAACGTAGGATAGTGCAACGAACGTAGGATAGTGCAACGAACGTAGGATAGTGCGATAAGCGTAGGATAGTGTAATGCACGTGTGGTAGTGCAATGAACGTAGGATAGTGCAATGAACATATAATAGTGCAATGAACGTATGGTACTGCAATGAACGTATGATAGTGCAATGCACGTATGGTAGTGCAATGAACGTATGGTAGTGCAACGAACGTCGGGTAGTGCAGTGAACGTAGAATAGTGCAATAACGTATGGTAGTGCAATGAACGTATGGTAGTGCAATGAACGTATGGTAGTGCAATGAACGTAGGATAGTGCAATGAACGTATGGTAGTGCAATGGACGTAGGATAGTGCAATAAACGTATGGTAGTGCAATGGACGTATGGTAGTTCAATGAACGTATGGTAGCTCAATGAACGTATGATAGTGCAATGAACGTATGATAGTGCAATGAACGTAGGATAGTGCAACGAACGTATGGTAGTGCAATGAACGAACGCAGGGTAGTACAATGAGCATAGGGTAGTGTAATGAACGTAGGATAGTGCAACGAACGTAGAATAGTGTAACGAACGTATGATAGTGCAACGAACGTAGGATAGTGTAACGAACGTATGATAGTGCAACGAACGTAGGATAGTGTAACGAACGTAGGATAGTGTAACGAACATAGGATAGTGTAACGAACGTAGGATAGTGTAACGAACGTAGATAGTTGTAACGAACGTAGGATAGTGATACGTGCCGGCCTAACCGATTCTTCTTTGTGCGTACGGGTTTTTGCCTACTCCTTCGCTGTACTCGTATATTGTGTACGGGTGTGTGTAACGAACGTAGGATAGTGCAATGAACGTAGGATAGTGTAACGAACGTAGGATAGCGTAACGAACGTAGGATAGTGCAATGAACGTAGGATAGTGTAACGAACGTAGGATAGTGCAACGAACGTAGGATAGTGCAACGAACGTAGGATAGTGCAATGAACGTAGGATAGTGCAACGAACGTATGATAGTGTAACGAACGTATGATAGTGCAACGAACGTAGGATAGTGCAATGAACGTAGGATAGTGCAATGAACGTAGAATAGTGTAACGAACGTATGATAGTGCAACGAACGAGGATATTGTAACGAACGTAGGATAGTGTAACGAACGTAGGATAGTGCAACGAACGTAGGATAGTGTAACGAACGTAGGATAGTGTAACGATCGTAGGATAGTGCAATGAACGTAGGATATTATAACGAACGTAGGATAGTGCAACGAACGTAGGATAGTGCAACTAACGTAGGATAGTGCACTGAACGTAGGGTAGTGTAACGAACATAGGATAGTGCAACGAACGTAGGGTAGTGCAATGAACGTAGGGTAGTGCAACGAACAGTACTTCATTCCAGATGAGCATCTACCGACATGACGTCTCGACTTAAAGCCTCACAAGGACAGTGAAATGATGCAGTTTAGTATGGTTAATAGCGGGGATCGAACCAGCGATCAGGTCGCATATGAGCGACGCCTCATGAACAGATTGATCATTGTAGATTTTGGAGGATAGTGCAGAGATACAGAGAGACACACATGCCAGTGTCTCATCTGGTTCTTTTACGAGAACAGTGTAAAGCATGGGTTTTAAAGTCCCATCTGAAAGACTATTAAATAAATATTACTATTATTAGGGTCAGCCGGGGAATCTAACTTGCCATCCCAGGGTTCACAGTCCAGCGTGTTAACAACTGGACTACTGACCAGTTTATGATTAGTACAACTGTTTATTCCATGACCTGTTCCATGTTTGATGACCTTTGCTTATCATACTTGGAATAATTGCAGTCGTTGTGACAAGAAACAGCACTTATTAAAACATAAAACATATACTATGCATTAGCTTGTTTATAATAGTTAGTTAGTTTAGTTTACACACATTTATTTAGCTCGATTGCGAAACAAGTTCTTACAACTTATATTAATCACTCTCGAGACCTCATTCCTGATGGAATCCATCGCCACGAGGGAGAGAGAAGAGGCAGCGTGGAATTTAAATGCCTTGCACAATCGTAACGGCTCCAGCGGGGCTCGAACTCCGGACCTTTAGCACCTGAAGCGAACGCGCATCCACTGCGCTATCACAACTTCTACTTAGTTCGTTTGGTAATATGTGTCGTACCTCAATACCAACTCATTAACGAATTGCTTTAAAATGCAAATTCCTGAGAAGCAGTGCATACCTATACCACTACGAACACGCATATTAATTAGTACACACTATGTTATGCAGACGTTATTGGAACGTATACGTTTGTATAATATGCGTTGTCTGTTTTTGATATGTTTCATAACCCAGAATTTCCCTGCGCAAGTATTTTGGTATGTCATGAGAGTGGAATTTACAAACACAAATATTATAACACGTGTACATTATTATTCTTATGGCTCTTTCCCGTTTCGCAAAAATGATCAACTCTCGAAGACATTGTAATTCGCAGTGGCGTAGCATTTGTGTGTTTTACGTTTATTTATCGTCGCTACCGGTTGCCCATATGAGCGACGCCTCCTGAAGAGATTAGTTATTTTAGATTTTGGAGGATAGTGCATGATACAGACAGAGACCCATTCCAGAATCTCCTCTGGTTCGTTTACGTGCACGGTGTAAAGCACCGACACGAGACCTCGGTTTAACGTCCCATCTGAAAGATTGTTAATTTTATTAGGTTCAGACGGGGGATCGAACCTGCGATCCCTGGATTACCAGTCCAGCGTGTTACCACTGGACTACAGATCCGTCTGTAGTGGGGTAGTAAATGCAAAACATGCGATATCAATCGCTGGGAAATGGGTGGAGGTTTATGATGTGCATCCCATCAAATGAACCCATCAAATATGAAAATAATATAAACGATAATCGATATTTCATTACTTTTTAATTGATTATAGATTTTCAGAACTACAAAACTATGTCCCTATTTCTCGTCAAAACATGCTTTAAAATGTCTAAGAATGCAACAGCGACGAAATAAACTTTCAAAATTCCCCCACAGGGTGATGCCCCAGCCTCATTTATCGTTGTAAGAACTTGTTACCCAGCCCATGTTGCTGTTCTCGTTGCTATGTATATATATATATGCATGTAATGTAAAATAGCTACTATAATATGATTAAACTAATGGTGCATATACATATATCTAGGTCAAGCTACGCCCCTGAGTCGGTTGAATCGGTCGATATGATTGGTTCTTACGTTAATGTAACTACCATCCGTGTTCCAATACTTCTGCTATAATTTGATTATGATAGCTACTTGTTTCATATATTCATATAATAGTTTGTATACGTTTGGGGTTGTTTTATACGTTTGGGGTTGTTTTATACGTTAGGAGTTGTTTTATACGTTAGGAGTTGTTTTATACGTTTGGGGTTGTTTTATACGTTTTGAGTTGTTTTATACGTTAGGAGTTGTTTTATACGTTTGGGGTTGTTTTATACGTTTTGAGTTGTTTTATACGTTTGGAGTTGTTTTATACGTTAGGACTTGTTTTATACGTTTGGGGTTGTTTTATACGTTAGGAGTTGTTTATACGTTAGGAGTTGTTTTATACGTTAGGAGTTGTTTTATACGTTAGGAGTTGTTTTATATGTTAGGAGTTGTTTTATACGTTAGGAGTTGTTTTATACGTTAGGAGTTGTTTTATACGTTTGGAGTTGTTTTATACGTTTGGAGTTGTTTTATACGTTAGGAGTTGTTTTATACGTTTGGGGTTGTTTTATACGTTAGGAGTTGTTTTATACGTTAGGAGTTGTTTTATACGTTAGGATGTTTTATACGTTTGGGTTGTTTATACGTTAGGAGTGTTTTATACGTTTGCGGTTGTTTTATACGTTAGGAGTTGTTTTATACGTTAGGAGTTGTTTTATACGTTAGGAGTTGTTTTATACGTTAGGAGTTGTTTTATACGTTAGGAGTTGTTTTATACGTTTGCGGTTGTTTTATACGTTAGGAGTTGTTTTATACGTTAGGAGTTGTTTTATACGTTAGGAGTTGTTTTATACGTTAGGAGTTGTTTTATACGTTAGGAGTTGTTTTATACGTTAGGAGTTGTTTTATACGTTTGCGGTTGTTTTATACGTTAGGAGTTGTTTTATACGTTTGGAGTTGTTTTATACGTTAGGAGTTGTTTTATACGTTAGGAGTTGTTTTATACGTTTGCGGTTGTTTTATACGTTAGGAGTTGTTTTATACGTTTGCGGTTGTTTTATACGTTAGGAGTTGTTTTATACGTTTGGGGTTGTTTTATACGTTAGGAGTTGTTTTATACGTTAGGAGTTGTTTTATACGTTTGCGGTTGTTTTATACGTTAGGAGTTGTTTTATACGTTAGGAGTTGTTTTATACGTTAGGAGTTGTTTTATACGTTTGCGGTTGTTTTATACGTTAGGAGTTGTTTTATACGTTTGCGGTTGTTTTATACGTTAGGAGTTGTTTTATACGTTAGGAGTTGTTTTATACGTTAGGAGTTGTTTTATACGTTAGGAGTTGTTTTATACGTTTGGAGTTGTTTTATACGTTAGGAGTTGTTTTATACGTTAGGAGTTGTTTTATACGTTTGCGGTTGTTTTATACGTTAGGAGTTGTTTTATACGTTAGGAGTTGTTTTATACGTTAGGAGTTGTTTATACGTTAGGACTTGTTTTATACGTTAGGAGTTGTTTTATACGTTAGGAGTTGTTTTATACGTTAGGAGTTGTTTTATACGTTAGGAGTTGTTTTATACGTTAGGAGTTGTTTACACGTTAGGAGTTGTTTTATACGTTAGGAGTTGTTTATACGTTAGGACTTGTTTTATACGTTAGGAGTTGTTTTATACGTTAGGAGTTGTTTTATACGTTAGGAGTTGTTTACACGTTAGGAGTTGTTTTATACGTTAGGAGTTGTTTTATACGTTTGCGGTTGTTTTATACGTTAGGAGTTGTTTTATACGTTTGCGGTTGTTTTATACGTTAGGAGTTGTTTTATACG
The DNA here is from genome assembly GCA_014843695.1 of Archivesica marissinica. Lineage (NCBI taxonomy): Eukaryota > Metazoa > Mollusca > Bivalvia > Venerida > Vesicomyidae > Archivesica > Archivesica marissinica. Next base: position 24,966,485 of record CM026395.1, on the reverse strand, counting down.
TTTGCGGTTGTTTTATACGTTAGGAGTTGTTTTATACGTTTGCGGTTGTTTAATACGTTAGGAGTTGTTTTATATGTTAGGAGTTGTTTTATACGTTAGGAGTTGTTTTATACGTTAGGAGTTGTTTTATACGTTTGCGGTTGTTTTATACGTTAGGAGTTGTTTTATACGTTAGGAGTTGTTTTATACGTTTGGGGTTGTTTTATACGTTAGGAGTTGTTTACACGTTAGGAGTTGTTCTATACGTTAGGAGTTGTTTATACGTTTGCTGTTGTTTTATACGTTAGGAGTTGTTTTATACGTTAGGAGTTGTTTTATACGTTTGCGGTTGTTTTATACGTTAGGAGTTGTTTTATACATTAGGAGTTGTTTTATACGTTTGGGGTTGTTTTATACGTTAGGAGTTGTTTACACGTTAGGAGTTGTTTTATACGTTAGGAGTTGTTTATACGTTTGCTGTTGTTTTATACGTTAGGAGTTGTTTTATACGTTAGGAGTTGTTTTATACGTTTGCGGTTGTTTTATACGCTAGGAGTTGTTTTATACGTTTGCGGTTGTTTTATACGTTAGGAGTTGTTTTATACGTTAGGAGTTGTTTTATACGTTAGGAGTTGTTTTATACGTTAGGAGTTGTTTATACGTTAGGACTTGTTTTATACGTTAGGAGTTGTTTTATACGTTTGCGGTTGTTTTATACGTTAGGAGTTGTTTTATACGTTAGGAGTTGTTTTATACGTTAGGAGTTGTTTTATACATTTGCGGTTGTTTTATACGTTAGGAGTTGTTTTATACGTTAGGAGTTGTTTTATACGTTAGGAGTTGTTTATACGTTAGGAGTTGTTTTATACGTTTGCGGTTGTTTTATACGTTAGGAGTTGTTTTATACGTTTGCGGTTGTTTTATACGTTAGGAGTTGTTTTATACGTTTGTGGTTGTTTTATACGTTAGGAGTTGTTTTATACGTTTGGGGTTGTTTTATACGTTAGGGGTTGTTTTATACGTTAGGAGTTGTTTTATACGTTAGGAGTTGTTTTATACGTTTGCGGTTGTTTTATACGTTTGCGGTTGTTTTATACGTTAGGAGTTGTTTTATACGTTTGCGGTTGTTTTATACGTTAGGAGTTGTTTTATACGTTAGGAGTTGTTTTATACGTTAGGAGTTGTTTTATACGTTAGGAGTTGTTTTATACGTTAGGAGTTGTTTTATACGTTAGGAGTTGTTTTATACGTTAGGAGTTGTTTTATACGTTTGCGGTTGTTTTATACGTTAGGAGTTGTTTTATACGTTAGGAGTTGTTTTATACGTTAGGAGTTGTTTATACGTTAGGAGTTGTTTTATACGTTAGGAGTTGTTTTATACGTTAGGAGTTGTTTTATACGTTAGGAGTTGTTTATACGTTAGGAGTTGTTTTATACGTTAGGAGTTGTTTTATACGTTAGGAGTTGTTTTATACGTTAGGAGTTGTTTTATACGTTAGGAGTTGTTTTATACGTTAGGAGTTGTTTACACGTTAGGAGTTGTTTTATACGTTAGGAGTTGTTTATACGTTAGGACTTGTTTTATACGTTAGGAGTTGTTTTATACGTTAGGAGTTGTTTTATACGTTAGGAGTTGTTTTATACGTTAGGAGTTGTTTACACGTTAGGAGTTGTTTTATACGTTAGGAGTTGTTTTATACGTTTGCGGTTGTTTTATACGTTAGGAGTTGTTTTATACGTTTGCGGTTGTTTTATACGTTAGGAGTTGTTTTATACGTTTGCGGTTGTTTTATACGTTAGGAGTTGTTTTATACGTTTGCGGTTGTTTTATACGTTAGGAGTTGTTTTATATGTTAGGAGTTGTTTTATACGTTTGGAGTTGTTTTATACGTTAGGAGTTGTTTTATACGTTTGCGGTTGTTTTATACGTTAGGAGTTGTTTTATACGTTAGGAGTTGTTTTATACGTTTGGGTTGTTTTATACGTTAGGAGTTGTTTACACGTTAGGAGTTGTTCTATACGTTAGGAGTTGTTTATACGTTTGCTGTTGTTTTATAGTTGGAGTTGTTTTATACGTTAGGAGTTGTTTTATACGTTTGCGGTTGTTTTATACGTGGGTTGTTTTGGTTGTTTATACGTTAGGAGTTGTTTTATACGTTAGGAGTTGTTTTATACGTTAGGAGTTGTTTATACGTTGTTGTTTTATACGTTTGCGGTTGTTTTATACGTTAGGAGTTGTTTTATACGTTAGGAGTTGTTTTATACGTTAGGAGTTGTTTTATACGTTTGCGGTTGTTTTATACGTTGGGTTGTTTTATCGTTAGGAGTTGTTTTATACGTTAGGAGTTGTTTTATACGTTAGGAGTTGTTTTATACGTTTGCGGTTGTTTTATACGTTAGGAGTTGTTTTATACGTTTGCGGTTGTTTTATACGTTAGGAGTTGTTTTATACGTTAGGAGTTGTTTTATACGTTAGGAGTTGTTTTATACGTTTGGGGTTGTTTTATACGTTAGGAGTTGTTTTATACGTTAGGAGTTGTTTTATACGTTAGGAGTTGTTTTATACGTTAGGAGTTGTTTATACGTTAGGAGTTGTTTTATACGTTAGGAGTTGTTTATACGTTAGGAGTTGTTTTATACGTTAGGAGTTGTTTTATACGTTTGGGGTTGTTTTATACGTTAGGAGTTGTTTTATACGTTAGGAGTTGTTTTATACGTTAGGAGTTGTTTTATACGTTAGGAGTTGTTTTATACGTTTGCGGTTGTTTTATACGTTAGGAGTTGTTTTATACGTTTGCGTTTTGCGTTTGTTTTATACGTTAGGAGTTGTTTTATACGTTTGGGTTGTTTATACGTTAGGAGTTGTTTTATACGTTTGCGGTTTTTATACGTTTGTTTATACGTTGGTTGTTTTATACGTTAGGAGTTGTTTTATACGTTTGGAGTTGTTTTATACGTGGGTTGTTTTATACTTGCGGTTGTTTTATACGTTAGGAGTTGTTTTATACGTTAGGAGTTGTTTTATACGTTAGGAGTTGTTTATACGTTAGGAGTTGTTTTATACGTTAGGAGTTGTTTTATACGTTAGGAGTTGTTTTATACGTTAGGAGTTGTTTTATACGTTAGGAGTTGTTTTATACGTTAGGAGTTGTTTACACGTTAGGAGTTGTTTTATACGTTAGGAGTTGTTTATACGTTAGGTTGTTTTATACGTTAGGAGTTGTTTTATACGTTAGGGTTGTTTTATACGTTGGGTGTCGTTGGTTGTTTTATACGTTAGGAGTTGTTTTATACGTTTGCGGTTGTTTTATACGTTAGGAGTTGTTTTATACGTTTGCGGTTGTTTTATACGTTAGGAGTTGTTTTATACGTTTGCGGTTGTTTATACGTTAGGAGTTGTTTTATACGTTTGTTAGGAGTTGTTTTATACGTTAGGAGTTGTTTTATACGTTAGGAGTTGTTTTATAGTTAGGAGTTGTTTTATACGTTTGCGGTTGTTTTATACGTTAGGAGTTGTTTTATACGTTAGGAGTTGTTTTATACGTTTGGGGTTGTTTTATACGTTAGGAGTTGTTTACACGTTAGGAGTTGTTCTATACGTTAGGAGTTGTTTATACGTTTGCTGTTGTTTTATACGTTAGGAGTTGTTTTATACGTTAGGAGTTGTTTTATACGTTTGCGGTTGTTTTATACGTTAGGGTTGTTTTATACATTAGGAGTTGTTTTATACGTTTGGGGTTGTTTTATACGTTAGGAGTTGTTTACACGTTAGGAGTTGTTTTATACGTTAGGAGTTGTTTATACGTTTGCTGTTGTTTATACGTTAGGAGTTGTTTTATACGTTAGGAGTTGTTTTATACGTTTGCGGTTGTTTTATACGCTAGGAGTTGTTTTATACGTTTGCGGTTGTTTTATACGTTAGGAGTTGTTTTATACGTTAGGAGTTGTTTTATACGTTAGGAGTTGTTTATACGTTAGGACTTGTTTTATACGTTAGGAGTTGTTTTATACGTTTGCGGTTGTTTTATACGTTAGGAGTTGTTTTATACGTTAGGAGTTGTTTTATACGTTAGGAGTTGTTTTATACATTTGCGGTTGTTTTATACGTTAGGAGTTGTTTTATACGTTAGGAGTTGTTTTATACGTTAGGAGTTGTTTATACGTTAGGAGTTGTTTTATACGTTTGCGGTTGTTTTATACGTTAGGAGTTGTTTTATACGTTTGCGGTTGTTTTATACGTTAGGAGTTGTTTTATACGTTTGTGGTTGTTTTATACGTTAGGAGTTGTTTTATACGTTAGGAGTTGTTTTATACGTTTGCGGTTGTTTTATACGTTAGGAGTTGTTTTATACGTTTGCGGTTGTTTTATACGTTAGGAGTTGTTTTATACGTTTGCGGTTGTTTTATACGTTAGGAGTTGTTTTATACGTTAGGAGTTGTTTTATACGTTAGGAGTTGTTTTATACGTTAGGAGTTGTTTTATACGTTTGCGGTTGTTTTATACGTTAGGAGTTGTTTTATACGTTAGGAGTTGTTTTATACGTTAGGAGTTGTTTTATACGTTTGCGGTTGTTTTATACGTTAGGAGTTGTTTTATACGTTTGCGGTTGTTTTATACGTTAGGAGTTGTTTTATACGTTAGGAGTTGTTTTATACGTTAGGAGTTGTTTTATACGTTTGGAGTTGTTTTATACGTTAGGAGTTGTTTTATACGTTAGGAGTTGTTTTATGCGTTTGGAGTTGTTTTATACGTTAGGAGTTGTTTTATACGTTAGGAGTTGTTTTATACGTTAGGAGTTGTTTTATACGTTAGGAGTTGTTTTATACGTTAGGAGTTGTTTTATACGTTTGCGGTTGTTTTATACGTTAGGAGTTGTTTTATACGTTTGCGGTTGTTTTATACGTTAGGAGTTGTTTTATACGTTAGGAGTTGTTTTATACGTTAGGAGTTGTTTATACGTTAGGACTTGTTTTATACGTTAGGAGTTGTTTTATACATTAGGAGTTGTTTTATACGTTAGGAGTTGTTTTATACGTTAGGAGTTGTTTTATATGTTAGGAGTTGTTTACACGTTAGGAGTTGTTTTATACGTTAGGAGTTGTTTATACGTTAGGACTTGTTTTATACGTTAGGAGTTGTTTTATATGTTAGGAGTTGTTTTATACGTTAGGAGTTGTTTTATACGTTAGGAGTTGTTTACACGTTAGGAGTTGTTTTATACGTTAGGAGTTGTTTTATACGTTTGCGGTTGTTTTATACGTTAGGAGTTGTTTTATACGTTTGCGGTTGTTTTATACGTTAGGAGTCGTTTTATACGTTTGCGGTTGTTTTATACGTTAGGAGTTGTTTTATACGTTTGCGGTTGTTTAATACGTTAGGAGTTGTTTTATATGTTAGGAGTTGTTTTATACGTTAGGAGTTGTTTTATACGTTAGGAGTTGTTTTATACGTTTGCGGTTGTTTTATACGTTAGGAGTTGTTTTATACGTTTGGGGTTGTTTTATACGTTAGGAGTTGTTTACACGTTAGGAGTTGTTCTATACGTTAGGAGTTGTTTATACGTTTGCTGTTGTTTTATACGTTAGGAGTTGTTTTATACGTTAGGAGTTGTTTTATACGTTTGCGGTTGTTTTATACGTTAGGAGTTGTTTTATACATTAGGAGTTGTTTTATACGTTTGGGGTTGTTTTATACGTTAGGAGTTGTTTACACGTTAGGAGTTGTTTTATACGTTAGGAGTTGTTTATACGTTTGCTGTTGTTTTATACGTTAGGAGTTGTTTTATACGTTAGGAGTTGTTTTATACGTTTGCGGTTGTTTTATACGCTAGGAGTTGTTTTATACGTTTGCGGTTGTTTTATACGTTAGGAGTTGTTTTATACGTTAGGAGTTGTTTTATACGTTAGGAGTTGTTTATACGTTAGGACTTGTTTTATACGTTAGGAGTTGTTTTATACGTTAGGAGTTGTTTACACGTTAGGAGTTGTTTTATACGTTAGGAGTTGTTTTATACGTTAGGAGTTGTGCTGATTCATTCAACTACATACTGTTGTGTAATAATGTACGACAAACCAATTAAAAAATTTAATTAATGCATTTAAAACAATTACTGTTCATACACCAATTACTGTTGATAAAATCAATTACTATTCATAAAACAATTGCTATTCATAAACCAATTACTATTTATAAAGGTCCGCCTCTGTGGTCGAGTGGTTAAGGTCGCTGACTTGTATGCCACTGCAACCTCATCACTGATGGTCACGGGTTCGAGCCACTCTAAGGCCGTGTCTCATTTATATGAAAAAGGTGGCAGTTTCTTACGGAGGTTGGTGCACCCAAGTACTGGTTAACCGCTTGAGCCTGCCCAGGAAAGGTGTTAGGTAATCTGCCCGCCGGGATATAGCCCGAAATGGTGCTGATGCAGGCGTAAAACCCGAAATATAAATATAACATATTATATAACAATTACTGCGTACGGATGCACTTTACTGATTGAGATGTAAGTAGACTCAAAGTATACAGGCTAACAGAAACGTTTATTTTTCAAATTGATGGTTACTATGGTAATGCGATAAAAATCATCATACACTCGTGATTTCACAGCATATTTTATGAAACTCGGTTTGGAATGTTGCTATTAAGCGAGCCATTTCTCGTTTTATAAAATATGGTATGAAACAACCACTCCCTGCTCGTGTACGATCTGATATTTATCTTCACGTGTTTGTATATCTGTTACAAGGATTGCGCAAAAAGACGAATTTTCATGAAATTTGATGGAAGGGTGAACCTCGGTCAAGGACGAACCAATTCGCGTTTGGAGGAGATCCAGATTGTTTTAATAGAATTCTCCACCATAGGGAGTTAGGGCAAACACGGCACATCGGAATTCTCTTGTTCCTGAATAAATTCATCGCCATGTGAGGGGGGGTTGTGAATTTCAGGGCTCTTGTGTATGGAAAGCACAATTGTGATATTTATGACCGACATTACAAACAATCAATCACAGAACACGTGATTTTCGCAAGCAAGGGGCATAGTACACGTATAGATTAAGAACCATGGCTCTTTTGTGGTAACCTATCTTCAAACATCAATGTGTCTAAGCAAAACCTGGACAGCCCAAAGCGGCAAGCAAATGAATGAAGATCACTGGTCCAATAATACAACGTGTATAATACGCACACAGCAACGACTGGAGTTAAATATTCATCAGTTCTCCGTCCTCTGCAAGCGACTGGAGTTAAATATTCATCAGTTCTCCGTCCTCTGCAAGCGACTGGAGTTAAATATTCATCAGTTCTCCGTCCTCTGCAAGCGACTGGAGTTAAATATTCATCAGTTCTCCGTCATCTGCAAGCGACTGGAGTTAAATATTCATCAGTTCTCCGTCATCTGCAAGCGACTGGAGTTAAATATTCATCAGTTCTCCGTCCTCTGCAAGCGACTGGAGATAAATATTCATCAGTTATCCGTCCTCTGCAAGCGACTGGAGTTAAATATTCATCATTTCTCCGTCCTCTGCAAGCGACTGGAGTTAAATATTCATCAGTTCTCAGTCATCTGCAAGCGACTGACAACGTTCTCACATATCATTAATTGTATCGCTTGTCCCTGATAGGAAATGAACCCGTTCTATTATTGCAAAGGAAAGAGCATTAAAATTTTGGATGAAAAATCATAATTCTCTTATTAACAATGTTTATTTAGAACAATGCAGATCCGTACATGGTAATTGTTGGTCTAGAATATTATCTATCATTGATCATCTTGGATTTACTAACATTAGATATAATTTTAATGAAGACATGAACTATTTGCCTATTCTTAAACGTCGTTTCCGAGACCAATGCATACAGGATTGGCATACCTCTGTTAATTCAATGTCTAAACTATGTTGCTTCAGCAAATTTAAATTGTCATTTAAATGTGAAGCATACATTAATACTTTTGTAAATGATTCTTTAAGGAGGGAACTAACCCGATGTAGGCTCTCTGTACATCATTTGGAAATGAAAACTGGCCGATACGCAGGCATCGAAAGAAACCAACGCATTTGAAAACTTTGTAATATGAACTCAATTGAGGATGAATACCATTTCGTATTGTGTTGTTCTCTATATATTCATTTCAGACGAAAATATTCATTAAATTATGCATGGCCTAAATGTGGAAATAATTTATATATAATGTCAACAACCAATCAAAGTAGATTATAAAATATATATCAAAGAAGCAATTGCAATACGTGAACATACCCTAACCATGCTAACTGTTCGTAAATTATACTATTTTTTGTAATTGTTTGTTGTTTTGTCTATATAAATTCCAAGTTAAATGCATGTTTATATTTATCTCTTTGCCATATTACAACTACATGTAGTTAATGGCCAAAAACATGTTTGTATATTGCTGATTAGCCGAATAAACTTTGAAACATTGAAATTAATCATCACTTTTCTCCTCGTAATGATTGTCATGTATATATTCCTGAACGTATAATAAATAGTTATATACTTGATTAGACGGTTTCATGTTTATTGAAATACTGCATATTGGAAGATGTTGTGTTGTTTCTCCTCCGGCGGATGGACGAGACGGCGGACCTGAGGGAGCGGCAACGCTCGCATGAGTAACTATTGATTCGTTTGCGACAATCGACGACCAGATGTCTAACTGTCAAATCCGTATAAATGCTGCTGCGGGGTGACCAACAGTGAGGAGGGTGGCCCTACAAGGGACCCATTCGAAAGAGGAAACAGGACTTGTCACCCTGCGAAGAACGAAGTTGCCTTCCCAGCTATCTACATAAACTTCTTAGCGAAACCAGTCGCCCAAATGCATTTATGCGGTGGCGACTATAAATAAACTTACATCATCATCATCATGTTGTGTGCAATTTTAAATGTATTTACTTTGATGTTGATTAAGCGTGATACTATACAGACATACAGATAAATGCAATGTATTTACAACAATTATTAATGTCATTGTTTAGTATTATAACATTGTTTTATGTATAAATGTATACCATGGACTCAATGGTTTATGACATGGAATGGGTCGCTGTCTGTATCATTGCACTATCCTCCAAAATCTAAAATAACTAATCTCTTCAGGAGGCGTCGCTCATATGGGCAACCGGTAGCGACGATAAATAAACGTAAAAGCACACACTCCAACCAGGTGTGACTGTAATGTGATGGGCAGAAGTCGCTCAAGCACAACATCAAGGAACAGACGTGGTACATCTCCACAAGTTGCTTGTTAGTGACAAGTGAGGTGCCGGGTATAGCAACTATAATACAGATTGGAGCAACTCTCTCCCATACTCTAACTTGTATCCATAGCGTTGTGTTTAAACAAGAATATGAAGACAGGCCAGCCTAGAAAACAATCATGGCTTTCCCACACAAGCTACAATGTACAGTTTGGCGTGTTTTCTACATCCACGAGTTACGTTAATCTGTCAAACTTAAATTCAACTACTTATTGTTTTTTTTTATATACATAACCATATTTTATTGTTTATACAAATTTATTTTAACTCGATTGCGAAACAAGTTATTACAACTTATATTAATCACTCTCGAGACCTCATTCCTGATGGAATCCATCGCCACGAGGGAGAGAGAAGAGGCAACATGGAATTTAAATGCCTTGCATAAGGGCACAATCGTAACTGCTCCAGCGGGGGTCGAACTCCGGACCTTTCGCACCTGAAGCGAACGCGCATCCACTGCGCTATCACGACTTCCACATATTTTATTACAAATCAATAGTAGGCCTACATATGTCATACCCGTAAAGATACAAAGCATAGCACACGTTTTAGCAACATTAGACAACGGCCTGCACCAGGACAAGAGTATTCTTTAAGTAGCAGGCGTATATACAATAGTAAACATTAACGTAACATATACTTAATTTTCTTGTACACTGTAGTTTTCACTAGTATCAAGATTTCATTGACACTCATTGGATGGAGAAATTGATTAGAACATTTGGCAGCTTAATCAAATAAACTCACATCCACCATTGTATTGTTTCACACATTCATTTTAATCTCGATTGGGAAACACTATCTACAACATTAGCTTAACCGCTCTCAAGAACTCATTACTGATGGAATCCATTGCCACGAGGGAGAGCGAAGAGGCAATGTTGAATGTAAGTGCCTTTCCCAAGGCTGTCCAATTAGAGCAGTATGTTCGCTTCTCAACCAATGCAGCCCGGCTCCGAACCAGATACCTCAGAACCAGGACGTGTATGAGATGGTACGGTTGTCGTCAGATCGAATATGTGGGTTTTCTCCGGTTTCCTGCCACACGAATGACCACATAATAGTATACACTTTCATCTGAGCCAATAAGAGTGATTAATATAAGTTGTTAAAACGTGTTTCGTTGTCAAATAAATAACGTTTATTCTTTAGTGTGATTATGTAACCTATAACTAAAATAGTTTCAGTTTCATTTGTGCCATAGTATGTGCAGTGTATTCCTGGTAGAACAAACACAAATATGTTAACATTGCTTAGCAACACGGACATTATTGTTCATTGTATTCCATGTAGAACAAACACAAATATGTTAACATTTCTTAGCAACACGGACATTGTTGTTCAGTGTATTCCTGGTAGAACAAACACAAATATGTTAACATTTCTTAGCAACACGGACATTATTGTTCAGTGTATTCCTGGTAGAACAAACACAAATATGTTAACATTGCTTAGCAACACGGACATTATTGTTCATTGTATTCCTGGTAGAACAAACACAAATATGTTAACATTGCTTAGCAACACGGACATTATTGTTCATTGTATTCCTGGTAGAACAAACACAAATATGTTAACATTGCTTAGCAACACGGACATTATTGTTCAGTGTATTCCTGGTAGAACAAACACAAATATGTTAACATTGCTTAGCAACACGGACATTATTGTTCAGTGTATTCCTGGTAGAACAAACACAAATATGTTAACATTGCTTAGCAACACGGACATTATTGTTCAGTGTATTCCTGGTAGAACAAACACAAATATGTTAACATTGCTTAGCAACACGGACATTATTGTTCATTGTATTCCTAGTAGAACAAACACAAATATGTTAACATTGCTTAGCAACACGGACATTATTGTTCATTGTATTCCTGGTAGAACAAACACAAATATGTTAACATTGCTTAGCAACACGGACATTATTGTTCAGTGTATTCCTAGTAGAACAAACACAAATATGTTAACATTGCTTAGCAACACGGACATTATTGTTCATTGTATTCCTGGTAGAACAAACACAAATATGTTAACATTGCTTAGCAACACGGACATTATTGTTCATTGTATTCCTGGTAGAACAAACACAAATATGTTAACATTGCTTAGCAACACGGACATTATTGTTCATTGTATTCCTAGTAGAACAAACACAAATATGTTAACATTGCTTAGCAACACGGACATTATTGTTCAGTGTATTCCTGGTAGAACAAACACAAATATGTTAACATTGCTTAGCAACACAGACATTATTGTTCATTGTATTCCTAGTAGAACAAACACAAAAATGTTAACATTGCTTAGCAACACGGACATTATTGTTCAGTGTATTCCTGGTAGAACAAACACAAATATGTTAACATTGCTTAGCAACACGGACATTATTGTTCAGTGTATTCCTGGTAGAACAAACACAAATATGTTAACATTGATTAGCAACACGGACATTATTGTTCAGTGTATTCCTGGTAGAACAAACACAAATATGTTAACATTGCTTAGCAACACGGACATTATTGTTCATTGTATTCCTGGTAGAACAAACACAAATATGTTAACATTGCTTAGCAACACGGACATTATTGTTCATTGTATTCCTGGTAGAACAAACACAAATATGTTAACATTGCTTAGCAACACGGACATTATTGTTCAGTGTATTCCTGGTAGAACAAACACAAATATGTTAACATTGCTTAGCAACACGGACATTATTGTTCATTGTATTCCTAGTAGAACAAACACAAATATGTTAACATTGCTTAGCAACACGGACATTATTGTTCATTGTATTCCTGGTAGAACAAACACAAATATGTTAACATTGCTTAGCAACACGGATATTATTGTTCAGTGTATTCTTGGTAGAACAAGCACAAATATGTTAACATTTCTTAGCAACACGGACATTATTGTTCAGTGTATTCCTGGTAGAACAAACACAAATATGTTAACATTTCTTAGCAACACGGACATTATTGTTAGACTAAAGATCATTTCTTTTGCACACCATCCCGAGCCCTTTATCAGAAGTATTAAAAGAGTGCCCAGTTTGTACGCCATTCCACTGGTTACAAGGGTTAGGGTTACTATATGCGTTGTAGCCGAATTTATCCTATCAATATCAAAACATAGGGCGCTGATGCCTAGTTTCGACATAAGTCACCTTGCTACATGTCTTAAGTGTTTGCTTAGATTGTAGAATTTTTTGTCTTAGATTGTGTTCGTGAAACGAGATAAGATGAATGTTTTTACTTAAAGCGACACTACATCGGTGAAAACGCAAATGTCAGCAGAATGTAATTTGCTATTATATGGTATATTCCCCCCCCCCCATATATTTGCCTCAAAAATTGAGTATTTCAACAAATAAACAAACGTCATATAGGCGGTTTGTTGACATAACACAATCATGTAAATAGGGTCGATATTTATGCTTAATACAACGCGTTTATTCTGAATAACACGAGGTATGGTACATATTTACCGTGATATCTCACATGTGTGCCTATGCATATTTATTTGTAGACTAATCTTAGGTAAATAATCTCTAATAGAAAGTATCACGTGTTTAGTATTGACTCTAATGACAAACAAACGTCAATTCAGGAGCGCGGATGACCGTTATATGAAATATTACTTTCACTTTTGAAAGTTTGTGTACCACAAAAACACTGTTTATTGATTCAATGTTAGTGTTCGAATGTATTCCGAAGAATGTGTAGTAACTATGCATTTATACGTGAAAAAATGCATTGTATTTGCTTTTTGCGATGTAATGTCGCTTTAAGTTATAACATATGCAAAAACTAATTGTTTAGATGTTTAGTGAAGCTGACCGGGCTCCAGGAAACCATGTCATATATATATATTGTTTGATTTTACCTGGAATGCGTGAATGCATGTTTTACGTACTTTATTGTCTGCAAATAACCCCTGATAACTATCATATTATTCCGATTTTATCGACCCGATAGATCGCCACATGTTGTAGAACACACCGTGCACGTGCGCCATGGTTGTTAATAGAATCGTTGCTAAATGATTTAATCTGCAATCAGTTATCATAGACAACATGATAGGGCGTGCATTGAGAGAATGCACCCAGGTCCTACATTGCTTAACATTTAGTGTGTGTATGTACACGATGCTATCTTGCATGTACGCTGTTATCAAACATTGTTGTTTCTGATTGTTGAACATCCACCCGTGCACAGCATTAACAGGCACATCGACATATCTTTCTTTAATTCTCTTTCTTTATCGAACTGCTATGTGTTTACAGATACAAGTGTTTCTTCCTTTTTCTAAACAAAACATAAATTCTGTTTCAAATGTTGCAACAATATGAAACATGCAGAATATATCAGTACCAGAGCTATCCAGCTGGCTTGTGGTAGGTCGGTGGTTTTACCTGGGTGTCCGTCATTTCCTGAAATATTGCTCAGAGAGGCACACGATGTCTTCCTCCACCAATGATGTGGAGAGTCGCCATATGAACTACGATGTTGGTGCGACTGTAAAAACCCACCAAACGATCAAAAGTTAGTGCACATGCGGATCTGTAGTCCAGTGGTAACACGCTGGACTGGTAATCCAGGGATCGCAGGTTCGATCCCACGTCTGACTCTAATAAAATTAACAGTCTTTCAGATGGGACGTTAAACCGAGGCCTCTTGTCGGTGCTTTACACCGTGCACGTAAACGAAGTTAGTGCTATTTTGGTTTTAGAAATACATGTAGTAACATTTTGTTGTGTCCACGAACAACCCCCGGCAACAAAGATACTTCCAGGATACCAGTATACTACGCCTTTGGTGGAATACGTGCCCTAGTCACACTTGTATCCTGTGTCCCCAGGAACGACACCCCTGCAACAAAGATACTTCCAGGATACCAGTATAATACGCCTTTGATGGAATACGTGCCCTGGTCACACTTGTAACCTGTGTCCCCAGGAACGACACCCCTGCAACAAAGATACATCCAGGATACCAGTATACTACGCCTTTGGTGGAATACATGTCCGATTACATTGCATACATCTATTGGAGAGCAGGGCAATGCATACATCTAGTGGAGAGCAGGGCAATGCATACATCTAGTGTAGAGCAGGGCCATGTATACATATAGTGGAGAGCAGGGCAATGCATACATGTAGTGGATAACAGGGCCATATATACATCTAGTGGAGAGCAGGGCAATGCATACATCTAGTGGATAACAGGGCCATGTATACATCTAGTGTAGAGCAGAGTAATGCATACATCTAGTGGATAGCAGGGCAATGCATACATCTAGTGGAGAGCAGTGCAATGTATACATCTAGTGGATAGCAGGGTAAAGCATACATCTAGTGGAGAGCAGGGCAATGCATACATCTAGTGGATAGCAGGGTAAAGCATACATCTAGTGGAGAGCAGGGCAATGCATACATCTAGTGTAGAGCAGGGCAATGTATACATCTAGTGTAGAGCAGGGCAATGCATACATCTAGTGGAGAGCAGGGCAATACATACATCTAGTGGAGAACAGTGCAATGCATATATCTAGTGGAGAGCAAGGCAATGCATATATCTAGTGGAGAGCAGGGCTATGCATATATCTAGTGGAGAGCAGGGCAATGCATATATCTAGTGGAGAGTAGGGCAATGCATATATCTAGTGGAGAGCAGGGCGGCAATGCATACATTTAGTGGATAGCAGGGCCATGTATACATCTAGTGGAGAGCAGGGCTATGCATATATCTAGTGGAGAGCAGGGCAATGCATATATCTAGTGGAGAACAGGGCAATGCATATATCTAGTGGAGAGCAAGGCAATGCATATATCTAGTGGAGAGCAGGGCTATGCATATATCTAGTGGATAGCAGGGAAATGCATACATCTAGTGGAGAGCAGGGCAACGCATACATCTAGAGGAGAGCAGAGAAAGGCATACATCTATTGTAGAGCAGGGCACTGCATACATCTACTGGAGAGCAGGGCAATGCATAAATCTAGTGGATAGCAGGGACATGTATACATCTAGTGTAGAGCAGGGCAATGTAAACATCTTTTGGAGAGCAGGGCAATGTATACATCTAGTGGAGAGCAAGGCAATGCATATATCTATTGGAGAGTAGGGCAATGCATATATCTAGTGAAGAGCAGGGCAATGCATACATCTATTGGAGAGTAGGGCAATGCATATATCTAGTGAAGAGCCGGGCAATGCATACATCTAGTGGATAACAGGGCCATGTATACATCTAGTGTAGAGCGGGCAATGCATACATCTAGTGGAGAGCAGGGTAATGTATACATCTAGTGGAGAGCAGGGTAATGTATACATCTAGTGGAGAACAGGGCAATGCATACATCTAGTGGAGAGCAGGGTAATGTATACATCTAGTGGAGAGCAGGGTAATGTATACATCTAGTGGAGAACAGGGCAATGCATACATCTAGTGGAGAGCAGGGCAATGTATACATCTAGTGGAGAGCAGGGTAATGTATACATCTAGTGGAGAGCAGGGCAATACATACATCTAGTGTAGAGCGGGCAATGCATACATCTAGTGGAGAGCAGGGTAATGTATACATCTAGTGGAGAGCAGGGTAATGTATACATCTAGTGGAGAACAGGGCAATGCATACATCTAGTGGAGAGCAGGGTAATGTATACATCTAGTGGAGAGCAGGGTAATGTATACATCTAGTGGAGAACAGGGCAATGCATACATCTAGTGGAGAGCAGGGCAATGTATACATCTAGTGGAGAGCAGGGTAATGTATACATCTAGTGGAGAGCAGGGCAATGCATACATCTAGTGGAGAGCAAGGCAATGCATACATCTAGTGGTGAGCAGTGCAATGCATACATCTAGTGGATAGCAGGGCCATGTATACATCTAGTTTAGAGCAGGGCCATGTATACATCTAGTGGAGAGCAGGGCAATGCATACATTTGGTGGAGAGCAAGGCAATGTATACATCTAGTGGAGAGCAGGGCAATGCATACATCTAGTGGAGAGCAGGGAAATGCATACATCTAGTGGAGAGCAGGCCAATGCATACATCTAGTGGAGAGCAGGGCAATACATACATCTAGTGGAGAGCAGGGCAAGGCATACATCTAGAGGAGAGCAGAGAAATGCATACATCTAGTGGAGAGCAGGGCAATGCATACATCTAGTGGAGAGCAGGGTAATGTATACATCTAGTGGAGAGCAGGGTAAAGCATACATCTAGTGTAGAACAGGGCAATGCATACATCTAGTGTAGAGCAGGGCAATGCATACATCTAGTGTAGAACAGGGCAATGTATACATCTAGTGTAGAGCAGGGCAATGCATACATCTAGTGTAGAACAGGGCAATGCATACATCTAGTGGAGAGCAGGGCAATGCATATATCTAGTGGAGAGCAGGGCAATGCATACATCTAGTGGAGAGCAGGGCAATGCATACATCTAGTGGAGAGCAGGGTAATGTATACATCTAGTGGAGAGCAGGGTAAAGCATACATCTAGTGTAGAACAGGGCAATGCATACATCTAGTGTAGAACAGGGCAATGCATACATCTAGTGTAGAGCAGGGCAATGCATACATCTAGTGTAGAACAGGGCAATGTATACATCTAGTGTAGAGCAGGGCAATGCATACATCTAGTGTAGAACAGGGCAATGCATACATCTAGTGGAGAGCAGGGCAATGCATATATCTAGTGGAGAGCAGGGCAATGCATACATCTAGTGGAGAGCAGGGCAATGCATACATCTAGTGGAGAGCAGGGCAATGCATACATCTAGTGTAGAGCAGGGCAATGTATACATCTAGTGTAGAGCAGGGCAATGCATATATCTAGTGGAGAGCAGGGCAATACATATATCTAATGGAGAGCAGGGCAATGCATACATCTAGTGGAGAGCAGGGTAAAGCATACATCTAGTGGAGAGAAGGGCAATGCATACATCTAGTGGAGAACAGTGCAATGCATATATCTAATGGAGAGCAGGGCAATACATATATCTAATGGAGAGCAGGGCAATGCATACATCTAGTGGAGAACAGTGCAATGCATATATCTAGTGGAGAGCAAGGCAATGCAAATATCTAGTGGAGAGCAGGGCTATGCATATATCTAGTGGAGAGCAGGGCAATGCATATATCTAGTGGAGAGTAGGGCAATGCATATATCTAGTGGAGAGCAGGCGGCAATGCATAAATTTAGTGGTTAGCAGGGCCATGTATACATCTAGTGGAGAGCAGGGCTATGCATATATCTAGTGGAGAGCAGCGCAATGCATATATCTAGTGGAGAGCAGGGCAATGCATACATCTAGTGGATAGCAGGGTAATGCATACATCTAGTGGAGAGCAGGGCAATGTATACATCTAGTGTAGAGCAGAGCAATGCATATATCTAGTAGAGAGCAGGGCAATACATATATCTAATGGAGAGCAGGGCAATGCATACATGTAGTGGAGAACAGGGCAATGCATATATCTAGTGGAGAGCAAGGCAATGCATATATCTAGTGGAGAGCAGGGCTATGCATATATCTAGTGTAGAGCAGGGAAATGTATACATCTAGTGGAGAGCAGGGCAATGCATACATCTAGTGGAGAGCAGGGCAACGCATACATCTAGAGGAGAACAGAGAAATGCATACATCTATTGTAGAGCAGGGCACTGCATACATCTAGTGGAGAGCAGGGAAATGCAAATATCTAGTGGAGAGCAGGGTAATGCATACATCTACTGGAGAGCAGGGAAATGCATAAATCTAGTGGATAGCAGGGACATGTATACATCTAGTGTAGAGCAGGGCAATGTAAACATCTAGTGTAGAGCAGGGCAATGTAAACATCTAGTGGAGAGCAGGGCAATGCATACATCTAGTGGAGGGAAGGGCAATACATACATCTAGTGGAGAGCAGGGTAAAACATACATATAGTGGAGAAAAGGGCAATGCATACATCTAGTGGAGAGCAGGGTAATGCATACATCTAGTGGAGAGAAGGGCAATACATACATCTAGTGGAGAGCAGGGTAAAACATACATATAGTGGAGAAAAGGGCAATGCATACATCTAGTGGAGAGCAGGGCAATGTATACATCTAGTGGAGAGCAGGGCAATGTATACATCTAGTGGAGAGCAGGGCAATGCATAAATCTAGTGTAGAGCAGGGCAATGTATACATCTAGTGTAGAGCAGGGCAATGCATATATCTAGTTGAGAGCAGGGCAATACATATATCTAATGGAGAGCAGGGCAATGCATACATCTAGTGGAGAACAGTGCAATGCATATATCTAGTGGAGAGCAAGGCAATGCATATATCTAGTGGAGAGCAGGGTTATGCATATATCTAGTGGAGAGCAGGGCAATGCATATATCTAGTGGAGTGTAGGGCAATGCATATATCTAGTGGTGAGCAGGGCAATGCATATATCTAGTGGATAACAGGGCCATGTATACATCTAGTGGAGAGCAGGGCTATGCATATATCTAGTGGAGAGCAGGGAAATGCATACATATAGTGGAGAGCATGACAATGTATACATCTAGTGGAGAGCAGGGCAATGCATACATCTAGTGTAGAGCAGGGCAATGTATACATCTAGTGTAGAGCAGGGCAATGCATATATCTAGTGGAGAGCAGGGCAATACATATATCTAATGGAGAGCAGGCAATGCATACATCTAGTGGAGAACAGGGCAATGCATATATGTAGTGGAGAGCAAGGCAATGCATTTATCTAGTGGAGAGCAGGGCAATGCATACATCTAGTGGATAGCAGGGTAATGCATACATCTAGTGGAGAGCAGGGCAATGCATACATCTAGTGGAGAGCAGGGCCATGTATACATCTAGTGGTTAGCAGGGTAAAGCATACATCTAGTGGAGAGAAGGGCAATGCATACATCTAGTGGTTAGCAGGGTAATGCATACATCTAGTGGAGAGCAGGGCAATGCATACATCTAGTGGAGAGCAGGACAATGTATACATCTAGTGGAGAGCAGGGCAATGCATACATCTAGTGTAGAGCAGGGCAATGTATACATCTAGTGTAGAGCAGGGAAATGCATATATCTAGTGGAGAGCAGGGCAATACATATATCTAATGGAGAGCAGGGCAATGCATACATCTAGTGGAGAACAGGGCAATGCATATATCTAGTGGAGATCACGGCAATGCATATATCTAGTGGAGAGCAGGGCTATGCATATATCTAGTGGAGAGCAGGGCAATGCATATATCTAGTGGAGAGTAGGGCAATGCATATAACTAGTGGAGAGCAGGGCAATGCATGCATCTAGTGGATAACAGGGCCATGTATACATCTAGTGGAGAGCAGGGCTATGCATATATCTAGTGGAGAGCAGGGCAATGCATATATCTATTGGAGAGTAGGGCAATGCATATATCTAGTGGAGAGCAGGGCAATGCATACATCTAGTGGATAACAGGGCCATGTATACATCTAGTGTAGAGCAGGGCAATGCATACATCTATTGGAGAGCAGGGCAATGTATACATCTAGTGGAGAGCAAGGCAATGCATATATCTAGTGGAGAGCAGGGCAATGCATACATCTAGTGGAAAGCAGGGCAATGCATACATCTAGCGTAGAGTAGGGCCATGTATACATCTAGTGGAGAGCAGGGCAATGCATATATCTAGTGGAGAGCAGGGCAATGCATACATCTAGTGGATAACAGGGCCATGTGTACATCTAGTGGAGAGCAGGGCTATGCATATATCTAGTGGAGAGCAGGGCAATGCATATATCTATTGGAGAGTAGGGCAATGCATATATCTAGTGGAGAGCAGGGCAATGCATACATCTAGTGGATAACAGGGCCATGTATACATCTAGTGTAGAGCAGGGCAATGCATACATCTATTGGAGAGCAGGGCAATGGATATATCTAGTGGAGAGCAGGGCAATGCATACATCTAGTGGAGAGCAAGGCAATGCATATATCTAGTGGAGAGCAGGGCAATGCATACATCTAGTGGAAAGCAGTGCAATGCATACATCTAGCGTAGAGCAGGGCCATGTATACATCTAGTGGAGAGCTGTGCAATGCATATATCTGGTGGAGAGCAGGGCAATGTATACATGTAGTGGAGAGCACGGCAATGCATACATCTAGTGGAGAGCAGTGCAATGCATACATCTAGTGGAGAGCAGGGTAATGCCTACATCTAGTGGAGAGCAGGGTAATGCATACATCGAGTGGAGAGCAGGGCCATGTATACATCTAGTGGATAACAGGGCCATGTATACATCTAGTGGAGAGCAGTGCAATGCATACATCTAGTGGAGAGCAGGGTAATGCATACATCTAGTGGAGAGCAGGGCAATGCATACATCTAGTGTAGAGCAGGGCCATGTATACATCTAGTGGAGAGCAGGGCAATGCATACATGTAGTGGATAACAGGGCCATGTATACATCTAGTGGAGAGCAGGGCAATGCATACATCTAGTGGATAACAGGGCCATGTATACATCTAGTGTAGAGCAGGGCAATGCATACATCTAGTGGATAGCTGGGCAATGCATACATTTGGTGGAGAGCAGGGCAATGCATACATCTAGTGGAGAGCAGGGCAATGCATACATCTAGTGATGAGCAGGGCAATGTATACATCTAGTGGAGAGCAGGGCAATGCATACATCTAGTGGAGAGCAGGGTAATGCATACATCTAGTGGATAGGGCATGTATACATCTAGTGGAGAGCAGGGCAATGCATACATCTAGTGGAGAGCAGGGCAATGCATATATCTAGTGTAGAGCAGGGCCATGTATACATCTAGTGGAGAGCAGGGCAATGCATACATGTAGTGGATAACAGGGCCATGTATACATCTAGTGGAGAGCAGGGCAATGCATACATCTAGTGGATAACAGGGCCATGTATACATCTAGTGTAGAGCAGGGCAATGCATACATCTAATGGATAGCAGCGCAATGCATACATCTAGTGGAGAGCAGGGCAATGCATATATCTAGTGGAGAGCAGGGCAATGCATATATCTAGTGGATAGCAGGGCAATGCATACATCTATTGGTGAGCAGGGCAATGCATACATCTAGTGGTGAGCAGGGAAATGCATACATATATTGGATAGCAGCGCAATGCATATATCTAGTGGAGAGCAGGGCAATGCATACATCTAGTGTAGAGCAGGGCAATGGATACATCTAGTGGAGAGCAGTGCAATGCATACATCTAGTGGAGAGCAGTGTAATACATACATCTGGTGAAGAGCAGGGAAATGCATACATCTAGTGGAGAGCAGGGCAATGCATACATCTAGTGGTTAACAGGGCCATGTATACATCTAGTGTAGAGCAGGGCAATGCATACATCTAGTGGAGTGCAGGGCAATGCATATATCTAATGGAGAGCAGGGCAATGCATATATCTACTGGAGAGCAGGGCAATGCATACATCTAGTGGAGAGCAGGGCAATGCATACATCTAGTGGAGAACAGGGCAATGCATACATCTAGTGGTGAGCAGGGAAATGCAAACATATATTGGAGAGCAGTGCAATGCATATATCTAGTGGAGAGCAGGGCAATGCATAAATCTAGTGGATAGCAGGGTAATGCATACATCTAGTGGAGAGCAGGGCAATGCATACATCTAGTGGATAGCAGGGTAATGCATACATCTAATGGCGAGAAGGGCTATGCATACATCTAGTGGATAGCAAGGCCATGTATACATATAGTGTAGTGCAGAGCAATGTATACCTCTAGTGGAGAGCAGGGCAATGCATACATCTAGTGGAGAGCAGGGCAATGCATACATCTAGTGGATAACAGGGCCATGTATACATCTAGTGGAGAGCAGGGCTATGCATATATCTAGTGGAGAGCAGGGCAATGCATACATCTAGTGGAGAGCAGGGTAATGCATACATCTAGTGGAGAGCAGGGCAATGCATACATCTAGTGGAGAGCAGGGCAATGTATACATCTAGTGGAGAGCAGGGCAATGCATATATCTAGTGTAGAGCAGGGCAATGTATACATCTAGTGTAGTGCAGGGCAATGCATATATCTAGTGGAGAGCAGGGCAATACATATATCTAATGGAGAGCAGGGCAATGCATACATCTAGTGGAGAACAGGGCAATGCATATATCTAGTGGAGAGCAAGGCAATGCATATATCTAGTGGAGAGCAGGGCTATGCATATATCTAGTGGAGAGCAGGGCAATGCATATATCAAGTGGAGAGTAGGGCAATGCATATATCTAGTGGAGAGCAGGGCAATGCATACATCTAGTGGATAACAGGGCCATGTGTACATCTAGTGGAGAGCAGGGCTATGCATATATCTAGTGGAGAGCAGGGCAATGCATACATCTAGTGGAGAGCAGTGCAATGCATACATCTAGTGGAGAGCAGGGTAATGCCTACATCTAGTGGAGAGCAGGGTAATGCATACATCTAGTGGAGAGCAGTGCAATGCATACATCTAGTGTAGAGCAGGGCCATGTATATATCTAGTGGAGAGCAGCGCAATGCATACATGTAGTGGATAACAGGGCCATGTATACATCTAGTGGAGAGCAGGGCAATGCATACATCTAGTGGATAACAGGGCCATGTATACATCTAGTGTAGAGCAGAGCAATGCATACATCTAGTGGATAGCTGGGCAATGCATACATTTGGGGGAGAGCAGGGCAATGCATACATCTAGTGGAGAGTAGGGCAATGCATACATCTAGTGGAGAGCAGGGCAATGCATACATCTAGTGTAGAGCAGGGCAATGCATACATCTAGTGGAGAGCAGGGCAATGCATATATCTAGTGGAGAGCAGGGCAATGCATACATCTAGTGGAGAGCAGGGCAATGCATATATCTAGTGGAGAGCAGGGCAATGCATACATCTAGTGTAGAGCAGGGCAATGCATACATCTAGTGGAGAGCAGGGCAATGCATACATCTAGTGGAGAGCAAGGCAATGCATATATCTAGTGGAGAGCAGGGCAATGCATACATCTAGTGGAGAGCAGGGCATTGCATACCTCTAGTGGGGAGCAGGGCAATGCATACATCTAGTGTAGAGCAGGGCAATGCATATATCTAGTGGAGAGCAGGGCAATGCATACATCTAGTGGAGAGCAGGGCAATGCATACATCTAGTGTAGAGCAGTGTAATGCATACATCTAGTGGAGAGCAGGGCAATGCATACATCTAGTGGAGAGCAGGGCAATGCATACATCTAGTGGATAGCAGGGCCATTTATACATCTAGCGTACAGCAGGGCCATGTATACATCTAGTGGAGAGCAGGGCAATGCATACATCTGGTGGAGAGCAGGGCAATGTATACATCTAGTGGAGAGCAGGGCAATGCATACATCTAGTGTATAGCAGGGCCATTTATACATCTAGCGTACAGCAGGGCCATGTATACATCCAGTGGAGAGCAGGGCAATGCATACATCTGGTGGAGAGCAGGGCAATGTATACATCCAGTGTAGAGCAGGGCCATGTATACATCTAGTGGAGAGCAGGGCAATGCATACATGTAGTAGATAACATGGCCATGTATACATCTAGTGGAGAGCAGGGCAATGCATACATTTGTGGATAACAGGGCCATGTATACATCTGGTGTAGAGCAGGGCAATGCATACATCTAGTGGAGAGCAGGGCAATGCATACATCTATTGGAGAGAAGGGAAATGCATACATCTATTGGAGAGAAGGGAAATGCATACATCTATTGGAGAGCAGTGTAATGCATACATCTATTGGAGAGAAGGGAAATGCATACATCTATTGGAGAGCAGTGTAATGCATATATCTAGTGGAGAGCAGGGCAATGCATACATCTAGTGGAGAGCAGGGCAATACATACATCTAGTGGAGAGCAGGGTAATGCATAAATCTAGTGGAGAGCAGGGCAATGCATACATCTATTGGAGAGAAGGGAAATGCATACATCTATTGGAGAGCAGGGCAATGCATACATCTAGTGGAGAGCAGGGCAATGCATACATCTAGTGGAGAGCAGGGCAATACATACATCTAGTGGAGAGCAGGGCAATGCATACATCTAGTGGAGAGCAGGGCAATGTATACATCTAGTGGAGAGCAGGGCAATGTTTACATATAGTGTAGAGCAGGGCAATGTATACATCTAGTGTAGAGCAGGGCAATGCATATATCTAGTGGAGAGCAGGGCAATACATATATCTAGTGGAGAGCAGGGCAATGCATACATCTAGTGGAGAACAGGGCAAAGTATGTATCTAGTGGAGAGCAAGGCAATGCATATATCTAGTGGAGAGCAGGACTATGCATATATCTAGTGGAGAGCAGGGCAATGGATATATCTAGTGGAGAGTAGGGCAATGCATATATCTAGTGGAGAGAAGGGCAATGCATACATCTAGTGGATAACAGGGCCATGTATACATATATTGGAGAACAGGGCAATGCATTTATCTAGTGGAGATCAGGGCAATGTATACATCTAATGGAGAGCAGGGCTATGCATATAACTAGTGGAGAGCAGGGCAATGCATATATCTAGTGAAGAGTAGGGCAATGCATATATCTAGTGGAGAGCAGGGCAATGCATACATCTAGTGGATAATAGGGCCATGTATACATCTAGTGTAGAGCATGGCAATGCATACATCAAGTGGAGAGCAGGGCAATGCATACATCTAGTGGAGAGCAAGGCAATGCATATATCTAGTGGAGAGCAGGGCAATGCATACATCTAGTGGAGAGCAGGGCAATGCATACCACTAGTGGGGAGCAGGGCAATGCATACATCTAGTGTAGAGCAGGGCAATGCATATATCTAGTGGAGAGCAGGGCAATGCATACATCTAGTGGAGAGCAGGGCAATGCATACATCTAGTGGATAGCAGGGCCATGTATACATCTAGCGTACAGCAGGGCCATGTATACATCTAGTGGAGAGCAGGGCAATGCATAAATATGGTGGAGAGCAGGGCAATGCATACATCTAGTGGAGAGTAGGGCAATGCATATATCTAGTGGAGAGAAGGGCAATGCATACATCTAGTGGATAACAGGGCCATGTATACATCTAGTAGTGAACAGTGCAATGCATATATCTAGTGGAGAGCAGTGCAATGTATAAATCTAGTGGAGAGCAGGGCTATGCATATATCTAGTGGAGAGTAGGGCAATGCATATATCTAGTGGAGAGCAGGGCAATGCATACATCTAGTGGATAGCAGGGCCATGTATACATCTAGTGTAGAGCAGGGCAATGCATACATCTAGTGGAGAGCAGGGCAATGCATACATCTAGTGGAGAGCAGGGCAATGCATACATCTAGTGGAGAGCAGGGCAATGCATACATCTAGTGGAGAGCAGGGCAATGCATACATCTAGTGGATAACAGGGCCATGTATATATCTAGTGGAGAGCAGGGCAATGCATATATCTAGTGGATAGCAGGGTAATGCATACATCTGGTGGAGAGCAGGGCAATGCATACATCTAGTGGAGAGCAGGGCAATGCATACATCTAGTGGAGAGCAGGGCAATGCATACATCTAGTGGAGAGCAGGGCAATGTAAATATCTAGTGGAGACCAGGGCAATCCATATATCTAGTGTAGAGCAGGGCAATGTATACATCTAGTGTAGAGCAGGGCAATGCATATATCTAGTGCAGAGCAGGGCAATACATATATCTAGTGGAGAGCAGGGCAATGCATACATCTAGTGGAGAACAGGGCAATGCATACATCTAGTGGAGAGCAAGCCAATGCATATATCTAGTGGAGAGCAGGGCTATGCATATATCTAGTGGAGAGCAGGGCAATCCATATATCTAGTGGAGAGTAGGGTAATGTATACATCTAGTGGAGAGCAGGGCTATGCATATATCTAGTGGAGAGCAGGGCAATGCATATATCTAGTGGAGAGTAGGGTAATGTATACATCTAGTGGAGAGAAGGGCAATGCATACATCTAATGGATAACAGTGCCATTTATGCATCTAGTGGAGAACAGGGCAATGCATATATCTAGTGGAGAGCAGGGCAATGTATACATCTAGTGGAGAGCAGGGCTATGCATATATCTAGTGGAGAGCAGGGCAATGCATATATCTAGTGGAGAGTAGGGCAATGCATATATCTAGTGGAGAGCAGGGCAATGCATACATCTAGTGGAGAACAGGGCAATGCATATATCTAGTGGAGAGCAGGGCAATGTATACATCTAGTGGAGAGCAGGGCTATGCATATATCTAGTGGAGAGCAGGGCAATGCATATATCTAGTGGAGAGTAGGGCAATGCATATATCTAGTGGAGAGCAGGGCAATGCATACATCTAGTGGAGAACAGGGCAATGCATATATCTAGTGGAGAGCAGGGCAATGTATACATCTAGTGGAGAGCAGGGCTATGCATATATCTAGTGGAGAGCAGGGCAATGCATATATCTAGTGGAGAGCAGGGCAATGCATATATCTAGTGGAGAGCAGGGCAATGCATACATCTAGTGGAGAGCAGGGCAATGCATACATCTAGTGGAGAGCAGGGCAATGCATACATCTAGTGGAGAGCAGGGCAATGCATACATCTAGTGGAGAGCAGGGCAATGCATACATCTAGTGGAGAGCAGGGCAATGTATACATCTAGTGGAGAGCAGGGCAATGCATACATCTAGTGGAGAGCAGGGCAATGCATACATCTAGTGGAGAGCAGGGCAATGCATACATCTAGTGGAGAGCAGGGCAATGCATACATCTAGTGGAGAGCAGGGCAATGCATACATCTAGTGGAGAGCAGGGCAATGCATACATCTAGTGGAGAGCAGGGCAATGTATACATCTAGTGGAGAGCAGGGCAATGCATACATCTAGTGGAGAGCAGGGCAATGTATACATCTAGTGGAGAGCAGGGCAATGCATACATCTAGTGGAGAGCAGGGCATGCATACATCTAGTGGAGAGCAGGGCAATGCATACATCTAGTGGAGAGCAGGGCAATGCATACATCTAGTGGAGAGCAGGGCAATGCATACATCTAGTGGAGAGCAGTGCAATGCATACATCTAGTGGAGAGCAGGGCAATGCATACATCTAGTGGAGAGCAGGGCAATGCATACATCTAGTGGAGAGCAGGGCAATGCATACATCTAGTGGAGAGCAGGGCAATGCATACATCTAGTGGAGAGCAGGGCAATGCATACATCTAGTGGATAGCAGGGCAATGTATACATCTAGTGGAGAGCAGGGCAATGCATACATCTAGTGGAGAGCAGGGCAATGCATACATCTAGTGGAGAGCAGGGCAATGCATACATCTAGTGGAGAGCAGGGCAATGCATACATCTAGTGGAGAGCAGGGCAATGCATACATCTAGTGGAGAGCAGGGTAATGCATACATCTAGTGGAGAGCAGGGCAATGCATACATCTAGTGGAGAGCAGGGCAATGCATACATCTAGTGGAGAGCAGGGCAATGCATATATCTAGTGGAGAGCAGGGCAATGCATACATCTAGTGGAGAACAGGGCAATATTATCTAGTGGAGAGAGGCATGCATATATCTAGTGGAGAGCAGGGCAATGCATATATCTAGTGGAGAGCAGGGCAATGCATATATCTAGTGGAGAGCAGGGCAATGTATATCTAGTGGAGAGCAGGGCAATGCATACATCTAGTGGAGACAGGGCCATGCATACATCTAGTGGAGAACAGGGCAATGCATATATCTAGTGGAGAGCAGGGCAATGTATACATCTAGTGGAGAGCAGGGCTATGCATATATCTAGTGGAGAGCAGGGCAATGCATATATCTAGTGGAGAGTAGGGCAATGTATATATCTAGTGGAGAGCAGGGCAATGCATACATCTAGTGGAGAACAGGGCAATGCATATATCTAGTGTAGAGCAAGGCAATGCATACATCTAGTGGAGAGCAGGGCAATGCATACATCTAGTGTAGAGCAAGGCAATGCATATATCTAGTGGAGAGCAGGGCAATGCATACATCTAGTGGAGAGCAGGGCAATGCATACATCTAGTGGAGAGCAGGGCAATGCATACCTCTAGTGGAGAGCAGGGCAATGCATACATCTAGTGTAGAGCAGGGCAATGCATATATCTAGTGGAGAGCAGGGCAATGCATACATCTAGTGGAGAGCAGGGCAATGCATACATCTAATGGATAGCAGGGCCATGTATACATCTAGCGTACAGCAGGGCCATGTATACATCTAGTGGAGAGCAGTGTAATGCATACATCTAGTTGAGAGCAGGGTAATACATACATCTAGTGGAGAGCAGGGCAATGCATACATCTAGTGGAGAGCAGGGCAATGCATACATCTAGTGGAGAGCAGGGCAATGCATACATCTAGTGGAGAGCAGGGCAATGCATACATGTATTGGATAACAGGGCCATGTAAACATCTAGTGGAGAGCAGGGCAATGCATACATCTAGTGGATAACAGGGCCATGTATACATCTAGTGTAGAGCAGGGCAATGCATACATCTAGTGGATAGCAGGGCAATGCATACATCTAGTGGAGAGCAGGGCAATGCATACATCTAGTGGATAGCAGGGCAATGCATACATCTAGTGGAGAGCAGGGCAATGCATACATCTAGTGGATAGCAGGGTAATGCATACATCTAGTGGATAGCAGGGTAATGCATACATCTAGTGGAGAGCAGGGTAATGCATACATCTAGTGGAGAGCAGGGAAATGCATACATCTAGTGGAGAGCAGGGGAATGCATACATCTAGTGGATAGCAGGGTAATGCATACATCTAGTGGAGAGCAGGGAAATGCATACATCTATTGGAGAGCAGTGTAATGCATATATTTAGTGGAGAGCAGGGAAATGCATACATCTAGTGGAGAGCAGGGCAATGCATACATCTAGTGGATAGCAGGGGAATGCATACATCTAGTGGAGAGCAGGGCAATGCATACATCTAGTGGAGAGTAGGGCAATGCATACATCGAGTGGAGAGCAGGGTAATGCATACATCTAGTGGAGAGCAGGGTAATGCATACATCTAGTGGAGAGCAGGGTAATGCATACCTCTAATGGAGAGCAGGGCAATGCATACATCTAGTGGAGAGCAGGGCAATGCATACATCTGGTGTAGAGCAGGGCCATGTATACATCTAGTGGAGAGCAGGGCAATGCATACATGTAGTGGATAACAGGGCCATGTATACATCTAGTGGAGAGCAGGGCAATGCATACATCTAGTGGATAACAGGGCCATGTATATATCTAGTGGAGAGCAGGGCAATGCATACATCTAGTGGAGAGCTGTGCAATGCATACATCTAGTGGAGAGCAGGGTAGTACATACATCTAGTGGAGAGCAGGGCAATGCATACATCTAGTGGAGAGCAGGGCAATGCATACATCTAGTGGAGAGCAGGGCCATGTATACATCTAGTGGAGAGCAGGGCAATGCATACATCTAGTGGAGAGCAGTGCAATGCATACATCTAGTGGAGAGCAGGGCCTTGTATACATCTAGTGGAGAGCAGGGCAATGCATACATCTAGTGTAGAGCAGGGCCATGTATACATCTAGTGTAGAGCAGGGCAATGCATACATCTAGTGGAAAGCAGGGCAATGCATACATCTAGTGTAGAGCAGGGCAATGCATACATCTAGTGGAGAGCAGGGCAATGCATACATCTAGTGGAGAGCAAGGCAATGCATACCACTAGTGGAGAGCAGGGCAATGCATACATCCAGTGTAGAGCAGGGCAATGTATATATCTAGTGGAGAGCAGGGCAATGCATACATCTAGGGTAGAGCAGGGCAATGTATACATCTAGTGTAGAGCAGGGCAATGCATATATCTAGTGGAGTGCAGGGCAATGTATACAACTAGTGGAGAGCAGGGCAATGCATACATCTAGTGGATAGCAGGGCCATGTATACATCTAGCGTACAGCAGGGCCATGTATACATCTAGTGGAGAGTAGTGCAATGCATACATCTAGTGGAGAGCAGGGTAATACATACATCTAGTGGAGAGCAGGGCAATGCATAAATCTATTGAAGAGCAGGGCAATGCATACATCTAGTGTAGAGCAGGGCCATGTATACATCTAGTGGAGAGCAGGGCAATGCATACATGTAGTGGATAACAGGGCCATGTATACCTCTAGTGGAGAGCAGGGCAAAGCATACAGCCAGTGGATAACAGGGCCATGTATGCATCTAGTGTAGAGCAGAGCAATGCATACATCTTGTGAATAGCAGGGCAATGCATACATCTAGTGGAGTGCAGG
This sequence comes from Archivesica marissinica, assembly GCA_014843695.1. Classification (NCBI taxonomy): domain Eukaryota; kingdom Metazoa; phylum Mollusca; class Bivalvia; order Venerida; family Vesicomyidae; genus Archivesica; species Archivesica marissinica. The sequence continues at coordinate 24,935,895 of CM026395.1, read as the reverse complement.
GCAATGCATACATCTATTGGAGAGCAGGGAAATACATACATCTATTGGAGAGCAGTGTAATGCATATATCTAGTGGAGAGCAGGGCAATGCATACATCTAGTGGAGAGCAGGGAAATGCATACATCTAGTGGAGAGCAGTGTAATGCATATATCTAGTGGAGAGCAGGGCAATGCATACATCTAGTGGAGAGCAGGGTAATGCATACATCTAGTGGAGAGCAGGGAAATGCATACATCTAGTGGATAACAGGGCTATATATACATCTAGTGTAGAGCAGGGCAATGCATACATCTAGTGGATAGCAGGGCAATGCATATATCTAGTTGAGAGCAGGGCAATGCATACATCTAGTGGAGAGCAGGGCAATGCATACATCTAGTGGATAGCAGGGCAATGCATACATCTAGTGGAGAGCAGGGTAATGCATACATCTAGTGGAGAGCAGGGCAATGTATACATCTAGTGGAGAGCAGGGCAATGCATACATCTAGTGGAGAGCAGGGCAATGCATACATCTAGTGGAGAGCAGGGCAATGCATACATCTAGTGGAGAGCAGGGCAATGCATACATCTAGTGGAGAACAGGGCCATGCATACATCTAGTGGAAACAGGGCAATGCATACATCTAGTGGAGAGCAGGGCAATGCATACATCTAGTGGAGAGCAGGGCAATGCATACATCTAGTGGAGAGCAGGGCAATGCATACATCTAGTGGAGAGCAGGGCAATGCATACATCTAGTGGAGAGCAGGGCAATGCATACATCTAGTGGAGAGCAGGGCAATGCATACATCTAGTGTAGAGCAGGGCCATGTATACATCTAGTGGAGAGCAGGGCAATGCATACATCTAGTGGAGAGTGTTGTAAGCAGGGCCATGTATACATCTAGTGGAGAGCAGGGCAATGTATACATCTAGTGGAGAGCAGGGCAATGCATACATCTAGTGTAGAGCAGGGCAATGTATACATCTAGTGTAGAGCAGGGCAATGCATATATCTAGTGGAGAGCAGGGCAATGCATATATCTAGTGGAGAGCAGGGCAATGCATACATCTAGTGGAGAACAGGGCAATGTATATATCTAGTGGAGAGCAAGGCAATGCATATATCTAGTGGAGAGCAGGGCTATGCATATATCTAGTGGAGAGCAGGGCAATGCATATATCTAGTGGAGAGTAGGGCAATGCATATATCTAGTGGAGAGAAGGGCAATGCATACATCTAGTGGATAACAGGGCCATGTATACATCTAGTGGAGAACAGGGCAATGCATATATCTAGTGGAGAGCAGGGCAATGTATACATCTAGTGGAGAGCAGGGATATGCATATATCTAGTGGAGAGCAGGGCAATGCATATATCTAGTGGAGAGTAGGGCAATGCATATTTCTAGTGGAGAGCAGGGCAATGCATACATCTAGTGGAGAGCAGGGCAATGCATACATCTAGTGGAGAACAGGGCAATGCATATATCCAGTGGAGAGCAGGGCAATGTATACATCTAGTGGAGAGCAGGGCAATGCATACATCTAGTGGAGAACAGGGCAATGCATATATCTTGTTTGTCTTTCGATTTACATGATTTGCATGTTTGTTTATTATTGGGGTTTAATGTTGCATGAACAGCGTGTGTGATATGGCGGCTCTCTTAGTTATTATTTGTAGCGGAAGAACCGGGTGCCCTTCCGAGCAGATGTTCACATTGAGTCGAACATCCAGGTAGAACGACCGACCTTCCACAAACCAGTTGGATATCTTCTTCACGTGGATAAATTCTACATAGTGGCATTCAAACTTACAGAGGAGAGGTAAGTTATTTGAAGTCATGGACCGAGCAATAAAATATGATTAAAATAAGTCCTCGACCGTAACCATTCGGCGACAGAGGTCCCTTCATTTTGATAATCAGAATTGTTGCTATATGTTCATTATTGTCCGTAATACCGATAACGGGGTACCAATATCTCAATGTTGCTAGTTGTTCCATACGCCGCAATGCCAAGTGATCTTGGGGAAATCAAAACTCTTGCAAATTTACTTTAGCTCGATTGCGAAACAAGTTCTTACAACTTATATTAATCACTCTCGAGACATCATTCCTGATGGAATCCATCGCAATGAGGGAGAGAGAAGAGGCAACGTTGAATTTAAATGCCTTGCCTAAGGGCACAATCGTAACGGCTCCAGTGGGGCTCGAACTCCGGATCTTTCGCACTTGAAATGAACGCGCGTCCACTGCGCTATCACCACAAAATCAAGACTGGCTACCAACCACACGAAATATATAGTAACATTTAGTTGTTTCATTGTCCAGAAACGTATTTTGTTTGGCCTCATAATGGATAATATGTAATCGCAGTGACTAATAAATATACGCAAGAAGAATAGCGACGTACAGTATATGTACAATTCAATCTACACAAGAAGAATGCGACGTACAGTATATGTACAATTCAATCTACGCAAGAAGAATAGCGACGTACAGTATATGTACAATACAATCTATGCAAGAAGAATAGCGACGTACCGTATATGTACAATTCAATCTACGCAAGTAGAATGCGACGTACAGTATATGTACAATACAATCTATGCAAGAAGAATAGCGACGTACAGTATATGTACAATACAATCTATGCAAGAAGAATAGCGATGTACAGTATATGTACAATACAATCTATGCAAGAAGAATAGCGATGTACAGTATATGTACAATACAATCTATGCAAGAAGAATAGCGACGTACCGTATATGTACAATTCAATCTACGCAAGTAGAATGCGACGTACAGTATATGTACAATTCAATATACGCAAGAAGAATTCGATGTACAGTATATGTACAATTCAATCTACACAAGAAGAATAGCGACGTATAGTATATATACAATTAAATATACGCAAGAAGAATAGCGACTTACAGTATATATACAATTCAATATACGCAAGAAGAATAGCGACGTACAGTATATGTACAATACAATATACGCAAGAAGAATGCGACGTACAGTATATGTACAATTCAATATACGCAAGAAGAATAGCGACGTACAGTATATGTACAATTCAAATTACGACGTACAGTATTGTACAATCTACGCAAGAAGAATAGCGGTGTTTGTTTTGTGGGTGTTTTTTGGGTGGTGTTTTTTGGGTGGGTGTTGTTTCTACGCAAGAAGAATAGCGACGTACAGTATATGTACAATACAATCTACGCAAGAAGAATAGCGACGTACAGTATATGTACAATACAATCTACGCAAGAAGAATAGCGACGTACATTATATGTACAATACAATCTACGCAAGAAGAATAGCGACGTACAGTATATGTACAATACAATCTACGCAAGAAGAATAGCGACGTACAGTATATGTACAATACAAACTACGCAAGAAGAATAGCGACGTACAGTATATGTACAATACAATCTACGCAAGAAGAATAGCGACGTATAGTATATATACAATTAAATATACGCAAGAAGAATAGCGACTTACAGTATATATACAATACAATATACGCAAGACGAATAGCGACGTACAGAATATGTACAATTCAATATCGCTGGTATTACCGGAACCCCCAATATAGCGTGACAGGTAGATGAAAATGTTAATGTATATATCCTGGATCTACCAATGACAAACGCAATTTACCCCTGGCATCGAGGTTATAAAACTCTTCTCCTATCTCAAACTCAGTCTCAAGCTTCTGATTGGTTCAGCTGACAGTAACACTCAGATTCAACCAATCAGGTCACTTGAGCTTGAGTTTGAGATCTGAGAAAAGTTGTATAACCTCCAGGCCTGGTGTACGCTGCTAGCTTATTTAATATAAACATGATAATCGTAAAGAAAGCGAATTGCATACACCATTCCCGAGCAACTTTTATTATAGACTTCAACAGGTATATGCCGCTTGATCGTGGGCGTATAGCCAACGTTCTTGGTACACGCTAGGTCGTAGATTCTTGCAGAGAGTACATTATTGTACAGGTACATACACTGAACGACTTTAAAAACGCACCGCCTATATGGGGTGATTTTTGCACATTTGTATTTTGCGGAATTTCGTAGCACATACTAAGACTGACCACTGCTCTGGACATCACTATGAAATATATTCCGATACATTGTGATTGTATGGTACAGTAGACATGCCATGTTACTCTGAAGTACATAACGCCAAATATATACACCAACGAGTATGTGAGGAAATGTACCGGAAAACGTTTTGTTTTATCAGTTATATTCAGTATGTGCCTGGGGTACGTGTCTGGGGTTATGCGCTACGAGTAAGACATTTAACAAAACGCAATGACGGCATCTTGTTTAGTGCACCAGTCCCTGACTAATTCAACCCAGGTTTGATTCTCGGTCCCGGAAGTATGTAAGACGACACAGTGGCTCCTCATGCACTCCGACTTCCTGCAACAAGAATGCTCACACATTCGCTTTCATCCGCTAAAGCGAGAGTGCTTAATATAAGCCATTAAAGCATGTTTTGCAATCGATTTAAAAAAATTGATAAATAACAAAGTGTTAACTTTGCCTACAATTGTCATTGTAGCCTCATTTCACAGTGTCATTGTTCCGTTGGGAACTGTAGCCTATAAGTGTCATTGTTCCTTTGGGAACTGTAGCCTACATTTCACAGTGTCATTGTTCCGTTGGGAACTGTAGCCTACAAGTGTCATTGTTCCGTTGGGAACTGTAGCCTACAATTATCATTGTTCCGTTTGGAACTGTAGCCCACAATTACCATTGTCCAGTTTGAACAGCTAGTAGCCTATAATTGTCATTGTTCAGTTGGGAACCGTAGCATACATTTCACAGTGTCATTGTTCAGTTGGGAACTGTAGCCTACAATTGTCATTGTTCCGTTGGGAACTGTAGCCTACAATTATCATTGTTCCGTTTGGAACTGTAGCCCACAATTACCATTGTCCAGTCTGAACAGCTAGTAGCCTATAATTGTCATTGTTCAGTTGGGAACCGTAGCATACATTTCACAGTGTCATTGTTCAGTTGGGAACTGTAGCCTACAATTGTCATTGTTCCGTTGGGAACTGTAGCCTACAATTATCATTGTTCCGTTTGGAACTGTAGCCCACAATTACCATTGTCCAGTCTGAACAGCTAGTAGCCTATAATTGTCATTGTTCAGTTGGGAACCGTAGCATACATTTCACAGTGTCATTGTTCAGTTGGGAACTGTAGCCTACAATTGTCATTGTTCCGTTGGGAACTGTAGCCTACACGTGTCATTGTTCCGTTGGGAACTGTAGCCTACACTTATCATTGTTCAGTCGGAACTGTAGCCTACACTTATCATTGTTCAGTTGGGAACTGTGGCCTACAATTGTCATTGTTCCGTTGGGAACTGTAGCCTACAAGTGTCATTGTTCCGTTGGGAACTGTAGCCTACACTTATCATTGTTCAGTCGGAACTGTAGCCTACACTTATCATTGTTCAGTCGGAACTGCGGCATAAAATTATCATTGTTCAGTCGGAACTGTAGCCTACAATTATCATTGGTCCGTTTGGAAGTGTAGCCTACATTTCACAGTGGCATTGTTCGGTTGGGAACTGCGGCATACAATTATCATTGTTCAGTTGGGAACTGTAGCATACAATTTTCATTGTTCAGTTGGGAACTGTAGCATACAATTGTCAGTGTTCAGTTGGGAACTGTAGCATACAATTGTCATTGTTAAGTTGGGAACTGTAGCATACAATTGTCATTGTTCAGTTGGGAACTGTAGCATACAATTCACAGTGTCATTGTTCAGTTGGGAACTGTAGCATACAATTGTCATTGTTCAGTTGGGAACTGCAGCATACAATTCACAGCGTCATTGTTCAGTTGGGAACTGTAGCATACAATTGTCATTGTTCAGTTGGGAACTGCAGCATACAATTCACAGCGTCATTGTTCAGTTGGGAACTGTAGCATACACTTGTCATTGTTCAGTTGGGAACTGTAGCATACAATTGTCATTGTTCAGTTGGGAACTGTAGCATACAATTCACAGTGTCATTGTTCAGTTGGGAACTGTAGCATACAATTGTCATTGTTCAGTTGGGAACTGCAGCATACAATTCACAGCGTCATTGTTCAGTTGGGAACTGTAGCATACAATTGTCATTGTTCAGTTGGGAACTGTAGCATACAATTCACAGTGTCATTGTTCAGTCGGGAACTGTAGCCTACAATTCACAGTGTCATTGTTCAGTCGGGAACTGAAGCCTACAATTCACAGTGTCATTGTTCAGTTGGGAACTGTAGCATACAATTGTCATTGTTCAGTTGGGAACTGTAGCATACAATTCACAGTGTCATTGTTCAGTGGGAACTGTAGCATACAATTGTCATTGTTCAGTTGGGAACTGCAGCATACAATTCACAGCGTCATTGTTCAGTTGGGAACTGTAGCATACAATTGTCATTGTTCAGTTGGGAACTGCAGCATACAATTCACAGCGTCATTGTTCAGTTGGGAACTGTAGCATACACTTGTCATTGTTCAGTTGGGAACTGTAGCATACAATTGTCATTGTTCAGTTGGGAACTGTAGCATACAATTCACAGTGTCATTGTTCAGTTGGGAACTGTAGCATACAATTGTCATTGTTCAGTTGGGAACTGCAGCATACAATCACAGCGTCATTGTTCAGTTGGGAACTGTAGCATACAATTGTCATTGTTCAGTTGGGAACTGCAGCATACAATTCACAGCGTCATTGTTCAGTTGGGAACTGTAGCATACACTTGTCATTGTTCAGTTGGGAACTGTAGCATACACTTGTCATTGTTCAGTTGGGAACTGTAGCATACAATTCACAGTGTCATTGTTCAGTTGGGAACTGTAGCCTACACTTGTCATTGTTCAGTTGGGAACTGTAGCATACACTTGTCATTGTTCAGTTGGGAACTGTAGCATACAATTCACAGTGTCATTGTTCAGTTGGGAACTGTAGCATACAATTCACAGTGTCATTGTTCAGTCGGGAACTGTAGCCTACAATTCACAGTGTCATTGTTCAGTCGGGAACTGAAGCCTACAATTCACAGTGTCATTGTTCAGTCGGGAACTGAAGCCTACAATTCACAGTGTCATTGTTCAGTCGGGAACTGAAGCCTACAATTCACAGTGTCATTGTTCAGTGGGAACTGTAGCATACAATTGTCATTGTTCAGTTGGGAACTGTAGCATACAATTCACAGTGTCATTGTTCAGTTGGGAACTGTAGCATACAATTGTCATTGTTCAGTTGGGAACTGCAGCATACAATTCACAGCGTCATTGTTCAGTGGGAACTGTAGCATACAATTGTCATTGTTCAGTTGGGAACTGCAGCATACATTCACAGCGTCATTGTTCAGTTGGGAACTGTAGCATACATTGTCATTGTTCAGTTGGGAACTGTAGCATACACTTGTCATTGTTCAGTTGGGAACTGTAGCATACAATTGTCATTGTTCAGTTGGGAACTGCAGCATACAATTCACAGCGTCATTGTTCAGTTGGGAACTGTAGCATACAATTGTCATTGTTCAGTTGGGAACTGCAGCATACAATTCAGCGTCATTGTTCAGTTGGGAACTGTAGCATACACTTGTCATTGTTCAGTTGGGAACTGTAGCATACACTTGTCATTGTTCAGTTGGGAACTGTATCATACAATTCACAGTGTCATTGTTCAGTTGGGAACTGTAGCCTACACTTGTCATTGTTCAGTTGGGAACTGTAGCATACACTTGTCATTGTTCAGTTGGGAACTGTAGCATACAATTCACAGTGTCATTGTTCAGTTGGGAACTGTAGCATACAATTCACAGTGTCATTGTTCAGTCGGGAACTGTAGCCTATAATTCACAGTGTCATTGTTCAGTCGGGAACTGAAGCCTACAATTCACAGTGTCATTGTTCAGTCGGGAACTGAAGCCTACAATTCACAGTGTCATTGTTCAGTTGGGAACTGTAGCATACAATTGTCATTGTTCAGTTGGGAACTGTAGCATACAATTCACAGTGTCATTGTTCAGTTGGGAACTGTAGCATACAATTGTCATTGTTCAGTTGGGAACTGCAGCATACAATTCACAGCGTCATTGTTCAGTTGGGAACTGTAGCATACAATTGTCATTGTTCAGTTGGGAACTGCAGCATACAATTCACAGCGTCATTGTTCAGTTGGGAACTGTAGCATACACTTGTCATTGTTCAGTTGGGAACTGTAGCATACAATTGTCATTGTTCAGTTGGGAACTGTAGCATACAATTCACAGTGTCATTGTTCAGTTGGGAACTGTAGCATACAATTGTCATTGTTCAGTTGGGAACTGCAGCATACAATTCACAGCGTCATTGTTCAGTTGGGAACTGTAGCATACAATTGTCATTGTTCAGTTGGGAACTGCAGCATACAATTCACAGCGTCATTGTTCAGTTGGGAACTGTAGCATACACTTGTCATTGTTCAGTTGGGAACTGTAGCATACACTTGTCATTGTTCAGTTGGGAACTGTAGCATACAATTCACAGTGTCATTGTTCAGTTGGGAACTGTAGCCTACACTTGTCATTGTTCAGTTGGGAACTGTAGCATACACTTGTCATTGTTCAGTTGGGAACTGTAGCATACAATTCACAGTGTCATTGTTCAGTTGGGAACTGTAGCATACAATTCACAGTGTCATTGTTCAGTCGGGAACTGTAGCCTACAATTCACAGTGTCATTGTTCAGTCGGGAACTGAAGCCTACAATTCACAGTGTCATTGTTCAGTCGGGAACTGAAGCCTACAATTCACAGTGTCATTGTTCAGTCGGGAACTGAAGCCTACAATTCACAGTGTCATTGTTCAGTTGGGAACTGTAGCATACAATTGTCATTGTTCAGTTGGGAACTGTAGCATACAATTCACAGTGTCATTGTTCAGTTGGGAACTGTAGCATACAATTGTCATTGTTCAGTTGGGAACTGCAGCATACAATTCACAGCGTCATTGTTCAGTTGGGAACTGTAGCATACAATTGTCATTGTTCAGTTGGGAACTGCAGCATACAATTCACAGCGTCATTGTTCAGTTGGGAACTGTAGCATACACTTGTCATTGTTCAGTTGGGAACTGTAGCATACACTTGTCATTGTTCAGTTGGGAACTGTAGCATACAATTGTCATTGTTCAGTTGGGAACTGCAGCATACAATTCACAGCGTCATTGTTCAGTTGGGAACTGTAGCATACAATTGTCATTGTTCAGTTGGGAACTGCAGCATACAATTCACAGCGTCATTGTTCAGTTGGGAACTGTAGCATACACTTGTCATTGTTCAGTTGGGAACTGTAGCATACACTTGTCATTGTTCAGTTGGGAACTGTAGCATACACTTGTCATTGTTCAGTTGGGAACTGCAGCATACAATTCACAGCGTCATTGTTCAGTTGGGAACTGTAGCATACAATTGTCATTGTTCAGTTGGGAACTGCAGCATACAATTCACAGCGTCATTGTTCAGTTGGGAACTGTAGCCTACACTTATCATTGTTCAGTTGGGAACTGTAGCATACACTTGTCATTGTTCAGTTGGGAACTGTAGCATACACTTGTCATTGTTCAGTTGGGAACTGTAGCATACAATTCACAGTGTCATTGTTCAGTTGGGAACTGTAGCATACAATTCACAGTGTCATTGTTCAGTCGGGAACTGTAGCCTACAATTCACAGTGTCATTGTTCAGTCGGGAATTGAAGCCTACAATTCACAGTGTCATTGTTCAGTCGGGAACTGAAGCCTACAATTCAGTGTCATTGTTCAGTCGGGAACTGAAGCCTACAATTCACAGTGTCATTGTTCAGTCGGGATAAACAGGTGGAAGCATGAGTTGCATCTAGCTATAGGTTTATGTTTTTTTCTTTAGTCATTTGAGCCATTTTGTTTTTCATTTTAGTTTTGTGTGCTCGTTTTAGTTTAATCAAATGTTAGCTTGACTTTCTGGTGCGGGACGTTATCTAATGTTGTTCAAACGTGCGGCCCAAACCATTTGCATTTTCATACTATGTATTTTATTTGCTTTTCATCTGTATGTCACATTTACTACTGATTTATAATAACATATCATTACACTAGCATTTTCAGCATAATTATGTTTGTTCTGTTGACTGTTTACCTGGGTTTGTTCTGTTTGTTGTTTACCTGTGTTTGTTCTGTTGGTTGTTTACCTGTGTTTGTTCTGTTGACTGTTTACCTGTGTTTGTTCTGTTGGTTGTTTACCTGTGTTTGTTCTATTGATTGTTTACCTGTGTTTGTTCTGTTGACTGTTTACCTGTGTTTGTTCTTGTTGGTTGTTTACCTGTGTTTGTTCTATTGATTGTTTACCTGTGTTTGTTCTGTTGACTGTTTACCTGTGTTTGTTCTGTTGATTGTTTACCTGTATTTGTTCTGTTGGTTGTTTACCTGTGTTTGTTCTATTGATTGTTTACCTGTGTTTGTTCTGTTGACTGTTTACCTGTGTTTGTTCTGTTGATTGTTTACCTGTGTTTGTTCTATTGATTGTGTACCTGGGTTTGTTCTATTGATTGTTTACCTGGGTTTGTTCTGTTGATTGTTTACCTGGGTTTGTTCTGTTGGTTGTTTACCTGTGTTTGTTCTATTGATTGTTTACCTGTGTTTGTTCTGTTGACTGTTTACCTGTGTTTGTTCTGTTGGTTGTTTACCTGTGTTTGTTCTGTTGACTGTTTACCTGGGTTTGTTCTGTTGATTGTTTACCTGTGATTGTTCTGTTTGTTGTTTACCTGGGTTTGTTCTTTGGTCGTGTACCTGTGTTTGTTCTATTGATTGTTTACCTGTGTTTGTTCTGTTGGTTGTTTACCTGTGTTTGTTCTGTTGACTGTTTACCTGGGTTTGTTCTGTTGATTGTTTACCTGTGTTTGTTCTGTTTGTTGTTTACCTGGGTTTATTCTGTTGGTTGTTTACCTGTGTTTGTTCTATTGATTGTTTACCTGGGTTTGTTCTATTGGTTGTTTACCTGTGTTTGTTCTATTGATTGTTTACCTGTGTTTGTTCTTGATTGTTTACCTGGGTTTGTTCTGTTGGTTGTTTACCTGTGTTTGTTCTGTTGATTGTGTACCTGTGTTTGCTCTATTGATTGTTTACCTGTGTTTGTTCTATTGATTGTTTACCTGTGTTTGTTCTGTTGATTGTTTACCTGTGTTTGTTCTATTGATTGTTTACCTGTGTTTGTTCTGTTGATTGTGTACCTGTGTTTGTTCTGTTGAGTGCTTACCTGGGTTTGTTCTGTTGATTGTTTACCTGTGTTTGTTCTATTGATTGTTTACCTGGGTTTGTTCTGTTGATTGTTTACCTGGGTGTGTTCTGTTGATTGTTTACCTGGGTTTGTTCTGTTGATTGTTTACCTGGGTTTGTTCTGTTGATTGTTTACCTGGGTTTGTTCTGTTGATTGTTTACCTGTGTTTGTTCTGTTGATTGTTTACCTGTGTTTGTTCTGTTGATTATTTACCTGGGTTTGTTCTGTTGGTTGTTTACCTGTGTTTGTTCATATCTGAAACTATTCCAGTACTATTGATACATATTCTTATCATTACGTCACAATAGAGTGAACAGTGATTCGGCGGAAAATTATTTGATGGCATAGACAGACATACTTTTTAGCTTCCAGTCTGATGTTTTCACAGATATGAATCCATCAGTGATTTATGAAATATTGGGTATGCATGTGTGTGTTTGTGTGTTTTACGTTTATTTATCGTCGCCACCGGTTGCCCATATGAGCGACGCCTCATGAAGGAATGTATGCGGGTACGGGGGCTCGCTCCCTGTGAAGTGTGTTTCCTATGTCGTTTGTTGTGTACTCTGAATGTATCCACACCAACACATATTTACTTGTGTGTGTTTCACGTTTATTTATCGTCGTTACCGGTTGCCCATATGAGAGCGACGCCTCCTGAAGAGATTAGTCATTTTCGATTGTTGGAGGATAGTGCAATGATACAGACAGAGACCCATTCCAGAGTCTCCTCTGGTTCTTTTACGTGCACGGTGTACAGCACCGACACGAGACCTCGGTTTAACGTCCCATCTGAAATACAGTTCATTTTATTAGGGCCAGACGGGGGATCGAACCTGCGATCCCTGGATTACCAGTCCAGCGTGTTACCACTGGACTACAGATCCGTCTGTGTCACACCACCCGAACTCCCTTCTTGATTTGTGTACTGCGTAATTGCTTTCACAGAAGAGGACTGTCATCCGTCCGTCCGTCTCTCCGGAAAACAAACTGAATCCTGTGACATTTTGAATAGGAAATGTGGTTGAATCGTGAAACTTCATACATGGTACATACCAGTATATAGACTTTGCAAGTTTTGGTAACAACATTATTAACGCAGTGATGGCCCATTGATGTTAATATTAACTTATTAAGCAATATACTAATAATGCAATAACTCAAGCATGAATTGCTATAGCTTTATGAAGATGTGGACTGAGACGACTATGGAGATTACTCGCATTCTTGCCATTGTAAGTAACAGAGTAATGGCTAGCACTTGTACGTAGCCAAATTCGGGATAATACGAATAGCCGAAGTTTTACGAAACTTCTAAGAACCAGATGTATATAACCAGCGACAAACTTACCTCAAGCACACACTAATCACCATGGTAATCATTTCAATGAAATTTCGTGATAAACGGATGCACGTTCCAGGCATTAAAACAACATTGAGATCACCAGCAGACGACAAACTGATATAAACCTAGCTATGTGTATGCCTGCGTCATGTGATTTAAAATATAGGCTGGATCTAGTGGGGGGGGGGGGTGGGCAATGATTTCCCGTTGATTTTAAATGTTAATTGTTGGTGATCATAATGAATGCATGTTAATGGTTTTCAAGTTGTGAAGAAAACATGTCGCCATTTTTTTCTGCGATTATTGTAGTTTTGGTGGCCATTTTACAAAATGGCCGCCATGTAAATTTACAATGTCTCATATCTCAGCTAATAATAGAGCTAAACATTAAAATTTGGTGTCCATACCCAGTTTTAGTTTTATTAATTTAGTTACGTCTCATCAATCTACAACAATAACAGAACAACATTAAAATAATACATGGTATAGTACATTGCCACTCATAAATGAGTTACAAGAGACGGTATTTATCAAAGTATAAAACACATTACATTATGCAGTTGTAATAATATAGTCTGATATAACATATGTATATACAAACATGTATTTGTAAACAACACATGATAAATCTGAATAGCCTACGCTAATCTAACCTAAAATAAGCTTACAATCAAAATGATATCATAAAATGCTGATGATTGTATGAGAGCACTATTGCGCATATTAAAAAATGTTTTGAAAAAGCAAATATCAACTCTGATCAGATCAGAATTGAACTGATTAGCATAGACTATATACCCATGTTTTCAGGGTCAATGATTCCAAATATCACACACTATTTAGGAATTTCAATATGGTTGCCGTTTATATGATATGGTCGCTATGCAAAGATAATAAATCTCAATTAAATTGTGATGTCTGTATGATTCTTTCAAAGTCAAGGAATCCAAATACAAATGTACATTTTAAATGAAATTTAATGGCAAAATATTAAAGTTATGCAATAACCAAACATTATCAAATGTGCTCAAGCAATGATAGGAAGAATATTGGTATGAATCTACATATTTCAGTATTCAACATTACTCATTAGATTAAAGGATCATCATCGTCGTCGTCGATGCCCGTGGGATGTTCCTCACTCACATTACTACACACGTCTTCATCTGCCCCACACATACACATCTCTGAGCAGTTGAGATTCTGTGCTCTACAAGAACAGTTGGACCGGCAGTTATTCTTCTTGCAGCCACATTTGACCAAATGTGTATTGGATGCTGGAGCTGGAGGATCCATTGTTTTGATGGGAACTAGTCGATCCCTCTGTCCAGTTGCTGGCGGTAGCTGTGGATTAGGCACATGAGCTTGATGCTATATCATGGCCTGAAAATGTGCACGACCAATAGCTTCATGCAAAGATCCTCGTGTTGGTGGCAGTTTCTGAGCTTCCAGTTGCTTTTTGGAGAATAGTCTCCATCTAAGATCACCTACATATGTCACAGCAGTACGAGGCTCATACAGTTCTCATACAACTGCCTCAATAGCAGATTCTGTGTCGACTGTTAGCATGTTACAGGTTCCCAGGGTAGCAAACGCGGATACTACCTAAACAGGGCACCTGCTTAGTGTTTGCCAACATGTTAGCTTTCCTTTCCCGGAAAACCGTCCAGTCTGGTCAGCTCCAGAAAATGCATGGAGGCCATATAAGGCTGCAGTCTTTGCATCGCCAAGTGCATGCACTATTGGTTTCAGTGAGATTTTCCGCACCGGGTTTTTACCTGTGATGAAGTATGTTTTTTCGCACAGTTGATGATAGCGGTGGAGTGCAAGGATAAATACATCTGTGTCGGGGGACTGAATGTACAGTTCTGTAGCTCCTCGTCGAACAGCATCCAGGCTGTGCAGATTATCTTTGTGTCGGCCTCTTCTTGGGAGCTACATAGGTGTTTAGCATTCATGCAATTCGAGAGGACCTTTTGCCGTGAAGTGACAAAGAAAACTTTTGACGATCCCTCATAATGGTGAAGAGCTTTGCTTGCAAGGTAAACTGTCAATTCATCTTTGGTGGCCGTACTTGCCAGGAACTGTTTTGCTGATAACTTCCATACTGGTGTATTATCTTCAACATGATACACTGTGACTGGTCTAGTACCCTGGCGTCTCTCTCGTGTAGCCTCCTTCAGTGAAGTGGGAAGGTCATAACAGTCAACCCATCTATGATGGTTGCCTTCTTGGGTGGCACCAGAACAGCAGTGATGTCTTCAGGTTGTTCGACATCTTCAGCTGAACTTTCTGACTGCTGACCCTGGTTAGTTACCTCCTGGTTGTGTAGCGTTTCCAGTATGGTCATGAGGCTGCTTTTGTATATGGCTAGTAAAAGTGACCTATCTATTGCAAAAAGGGTTCTTGGAAGGGATGTAAGCTCATGCTGGCCAATGGCTTGATTTCTTGCATTTTTAAAAGCCAAAGCTACAATAATCACAGAAAAAAATGGCAACATTTTGTTTTTTTAATTGCCCAAGAATCATTAGCATGCACTTATCATAGTCGCCAACAATTAACATTAAAAAACAACGAGCGCCTTAAAACATATCATTGGCCCCCCTACTAATCAAACTATATAAACAATCACACAAAGACTGGATCAAACTATATAAACAATCACACAAAGTCTGGATCGAACTATATAAACAATCACACACAGTCTGGATCGAACTATATAAACAATCGCACAAAGTCTGGATCGAACTATATAAACAATCACACACAGTCTGCATCGAACTATATAAACAATCACACAAAGTCTGGATCGAACTATATAAACAATCACACACAGTCTGGATCGAACTATATAAACAACCACACACAGTCTGGATCAAACTATATAAACAATCACACAGTCTGGATCGAACTATATAAACAATCACACAGTCTGGATCGAACTATATAAACAACCACACAAAGTCTGGATCGAACTATATAAACAATCACACAGTCTGGATCGAACTATATAAACAACCACACACAGTCTGACTCGAACTATATAAACAACCACACAGTCTGGATCGAACTATATAAACAACCACACAAAGTCTGACTCGAACTATATAAACAACCACACAAAGTCTGACTCGAACTATATAAACAACCACACACAGTCTGGATCGAACTATATAAACAACCACACAAAGTCTGTCTCGAACTATATAAACAACCACACAAAGTCTGACTCGAACTATATAAACAATCACACATGATCGAACTATATAAACAACCACACAGTCTGGATCGAACTATATAAACAACCACACAAAGTCTGACTCGAACTATATAAACAACCACACAAAGTCTGACTCGAACTATATAAACAACCACACAAAGTCTGACTCGAACTATATAAACAACCACACAAAGTCTGACTCGAACTATATAAACAACCACACAGTCTGGATCGAACTATATAAACAACCACACAAAGTCTGACTCGAACTATATAAACAATCACACAAAGTCTGACTCGAACTATATAAACAACCACACAAAGTCTGACTCGAACTATATAAACAACCACACAAAGTCTGACTCGAACTATATAAACAACCACACAAAGTCTGACTCGAACTATATAAACAAGCACACAGGATCGAACGATATAAACAATCACACATGATCGAACTATATAAACAATCACATAGTCTGGATCGAACTATATAAACAACCACACACAGTCTGACTCGAACTATATAAACAACCACACAAAGTCTGACTCGAACTATATAAACAACCACACAAAGTCTGACTCGAACTATATAAACAATCACACAGGATCGAACTATATAAACAATCACACAGGATCGAACGATATAAACAATCACACATGATCGAACTATATAAACAATCACACAGGATCGAACTATATAAACAATCACACACAGTCTGGATCGAACTATATAAAAATCACATTTACTCTTCAATCTTTTAAACAAACATTGTGTGAAAAATATGATTTGTCTGTCGCTCCTAATGCGTGTCGGTCACATTTATCACACGTCATATATGTGAAGAATACGATAGCATTTGCTACATATCTGTGACGAATGTGATATGTGACAGATATGATCAAACAGAGACTCCTGATCGCGCCATTATTAGAACACCGCTATCACCAGGGCCGCACAAAAAACATGGACTGTTCCGAACTCAACATGCAAAAGGAATTGCATACACGTAGGCTTGCCACATTCTCCGCTTTTATTGATTTTCGTAAAGCGTACGATTGCATTAACCGGGATAGATTATGGAATAGACTTATTGGTAATGGCATTACTGGTCACATGTTCGTGGCTAGCCTGGGAACAGGCGTCGATATGTGTTGCCTGGTCAGTCAAATAAATATATTTTAACACCGAGACTATTAATTGGGCCGTATTGAGTTTCTGAACATATCAACGCCTGGGGAAATTGGCGGGGTTTCCCGTGAAATTATTAATCCTATTAATAGGCCTATTAGCACGTGACTTAAGTAATGACGTACTTGAATCGAAAGCGAGGCACTGCAATGCTGATAAAACTTTATAATTGGCCGCCATTGTTTATGGGTCAACGGAATCAATAATTACACTGACACTCCCCCACCTTTCCCCACGCCTTGATATATTGTAAATAAGTAAGTAAGTAAGTAAGTAAGTAAAAGTAAGTAAGTAAGTAAGTAAGTAAGTAAGTAAGTAAGTAAGTAAGTAAGTA
>CM026395.1:24775511-24917489 GCA_014843695.1 Archivesica marissinica | reverse complement strand
ATAACACAATGACGCTATACCGATACCACGATGACGCTATACTGATAACACGATGACGCTATACTGATAACACGATGACGCTATACTGATAACACAATGACGCTATACCGATACCACGATGACGCTATACCGATACCACGATGACGCTATACCGATACCACGATGACGATATAGTGATACCACTATGACGCTATACTGATACCACGATGACGCTATACCGATTAATCGATGACGCTATATACATATAACACAATGACGCTATACCAATACCACGATGATGCTATACCGATTAATCGATGACGCTATATACATATAACACGATGACGCTATACCAATACCACGATGACGCTATACTGATACCACGATGACGCTATACCGATAACACGATGACGCTATACCGATTAATCGATGACGCTATACCGATACCACGATGACGCTTTACCGATACCATGATGACGCTATACCGATAACAAGATGGCGCTTTATCTATAACACGATGACGATATAGCGATACCACTATGACGCTATACTGATACCACGATGACGCTATATACATATACCACGATGACGCTATACCAATACCACGATGACGCTATACTGATACCACGATGACGCTATACCGATAACACGATGACGCTATACCGATTAATCGATGACGCTATATACATATAACACAATGACGCTATACCGATACCACGATGACGCTATACTGATAACACGATGACGCTATACCAATACCACGATGACGCTATACCTATAACACGATGACGCTATACCGATAACACGTCTGACTCTTACAATACCACGATGACTCTATCCGATACACGATTGACGCGATCCAATACCAACGATGACGCTATACCAATACCACGATGACGCTATACCGATAACACGATGACGCTATACCAATACCACGATGACGCTATACCGATACCACGATGACGCTATACCAATACCACGATGACGCTATACCAATACCACGATGACGCTATACCGATAACACGATGACGCTATACCAATACCACGATGACGCTATACCGATACCACGATGATGCTATACTGATAACACGATGACGCTATACTGATACCACGATGACGCTATACTGATACCACGATGACGCTATACCAATACCATGATGACGCTATACCTATAACACGATGACGCTATACCGATAACACGATACCATCGCACCGTCGTCATTATATCATTGTACAATCGTCATCGCCTTCCTGCGATGCATTTGTAAATGAAACGCAAACGTTTCATGGTGTCAGTGTATATGGGTTTTAAAGCCATATTAATGTAACATAGTATGTGTGTATGTGTCACTTGTAACAGACCGCTCTGTAGTCCAATGGTTAACACGTTGGACTGGTAATTCAGGGATCGCAGGTTCGACCCCCCGCCTGACCATAATAAAATTAACAGTCTTTCAGATGGCACTTTAAACCGAGGTCTCATGTCGATGTTTCACACCGTACACGTAAAAGAACCAGAGGAGACTCTGGAATGGGTCTCTGTCTGTATCATTGCACTGTCCTCCAAAAATCTGAAATGACTAACCTCTTCAGGAGGCGTCGCTCATATGGGCAACCAGTAGCGACGATAAATAAACGTAAAACACACATGCCACTTGTATCATGTATAATTAAACTTACCTTTCCGGCGATTCCATTTCCTCTAACAGAAACGTGATCAGTTGCCTACCAAAACAATTACATAATTATACATACAATGATATACGGTCAAAACACACAAATGAATTCAACTATTATTTGTAATTTTATTATAGATAGAAATGAATTAAAGAATTATTCCTGCTTAAATTGATTGTCACAAATTCTAAAATAGAACCCCATACCCAATGACATGGGCTAATATTAAATAGAACCCCGTACCCAATGACGTGGGCTAATATTAAATAGAACCCCCGTACCCAATGACGTGGGCTAATATTAAATAGAACCCCCGTACCCAATAACATGGGCTAATATTAAATAGAACCCCGTACCCAATGACGTGGGCTAATATTAAATAGAACCCCGTACCCAATGACGTGGGCTAATATTAAATAGAACCCCGTACCCAATAACATAGGCTAATATTAAATAGAATCCCTGTACCCAATAACATGAGCTAATATTAAATAGAACCCCGTACCCAATGACGTGGGCTAATATTAAATAGAATCCCCGTACCCAATAACATGGGCTAATATTAAATAGAACCACCGTACCCAATAACGTGGGTTAATATAGAATCCCCATACCCAATGACGTGGGCTAATATTAAATAGAATCCCCGTACCCAATAACGTGGGTTAATATAGAATCCCCATACCCAATGACGTGGGCTAATATTAAATAGAATCCCCGTACCCAATGACGTGGGCTAATATTAAATAGAACCCCGTACCCAATGACGTGGGCTAATATTAAATAGAACCCCATACCCAATGACGTGGGCTAATATTAAATAGAATCCCCGTACCCAATGATGTGGGTTAATATAGAATCCCCATACCCAATGGCGTGGGCTAATATTAAATAGAACACCCGTACCCAATGACATGGGCTAATATTAAATAGAATCCCCGTATCCAATGATGTGGGTTAATATAGAATCCCCATACCCAATGGCGTGGGCTAATATTAAATAGAACACCCGTACCCAATGACATGGGCTACTATTAAATAGAACCACCGTGCCCAATGATGTGGGCTAATAATAAAGCAGAATTGCATACATATGTTTGTTAGTATATCGGCATACGTCAGATTTAGAACTCGCACCTCTACGGCGACGTCACCTAGTAATTGTAAATCTGACCACTCTCACCTCGCCACCGCAACAACCCACAAAAAGCTTGCCGATGATTAACAACTTATATTAATCACTCTCGTTGGCGCAGACGAAGGCCTAAACGTGGTCATTCGCGTGGGAGGGAACCGGAGCACCCGGAGAAAACCAACATGTCCGATCTGGCGACCACCCTACCATCTCACATACTTCCCGGTCCTAGGATCGAACCTGGGTTGCATTGGTGAGAAGCGAGTGTGCTAACCACTGCGCTAATCGGACAGCCGAAACAGTTGAGTTGCTACCATGTCCGATTCTGATCTATGCCTAGCCTACGTCTAAGCACCAACGGTCCAATGTAATCTATAAATGAATTATATGCTGTACCTACCAGCCTCCATACAGAAACATTCCAGATAGAATACTGACTGCAATCTCACCCGGCTGTGTTGTAGATCCCTCAAACATATGCTTGTAATTATCTACGTTACCTGTAACGTAAACTACGCCATGTAATTATTTACGTTACCTGTAACGTAATCTACGCCGTGTAATTATTTACGTTACCTGTAACGTAATCTACGCCGTGTAATTATTTACGTTACCTGTAACGTAAACTACGCTGTGTAATTATCTACGTTAGCAGTAACATAAAACATGGGGTAACATAAAACATGCCCAGTTTAAGAGCAAATGGCATTGATATTGCTATACTGTAATGAACTACAGACTTCCCCACAGTGCCTGCATACCCTGCATCACCTGCAATAATTATATAATGTAGGTGCGCGTTTTCTATGTCCTCTAGTATAGTAAGTGGTAGCTCACATCGCAGTCAGTATTTCGGCTCGACTGCCCAACAGTTTTAGTATATTTTTGATCAATTAGTCTCCGTGACGTCAAAGTATATAATATGAATCAAATCGTTAACGTTTCGAGAAAAGACGTTAATAGAGAGTGAGGATGGGTTTATTGCAACTCTGACCGTCCCATTGGGTGATAAAAGGACTCCGCAAACGATAATGAACCCATCGACAATCGCCTTGGTCGTGGTAAAAGTAGAACTTTGCATTTTGAGTTCGGAAATGATGCCGCACATGACAATGGACCCATTGGCAACCATCTTAGAGCAAGCGAGTTATGGAACTTTAACCTGTGAATGCGGAAATGACGCCGCACATGATGATTAACCCACTGGCAACCATCTTAGAGCAAGCGAGTTATGGAACTTTAACCTGTGAATGCGGAAATGACGCCGCACATGATGATTAACCCATTGGCAACCATCTTAGAGCAAGCGAGTTATGGAACTTTACCTGTGAATGCGGAAATGACGCCGCATACGACGATTAACCCACTGGCAACCATCTTAGAGCTGGTTAGTAGAACCTGAATCTTTGTCACGTATTTCAAATACAGACAGTTGACAAGCACCACAGAGACTGCG
Source organism: Archivesica marissinica (assembly GCA_014843695.1). Classification (NCBI taxonomy): domain Eukaryota; kingdom Metazoa; phylum Mollusca; class Bivalvia; order Venerida; family Vesicomyidae; genus Archivesica; species Archivesica marissinica. The sequence goes on along the minus strand of CM026395.1, from coordinate 24,913,242 downwards.
AAGAAATAATATAAGTTACCATTACACTAAATTAAACGACGAGCAAGACATGCATGACAAGACGGATTACTAGTACAGTGGCTAACACACAGGACTGATAATCCAGGGATCGCAAGTTCGATCCCCCGTTTGACCGTAATACAATTAATAGTATTTCAGGTGTGACTTTAAACCGAGGTCTCGTGTCGTTGCCTTACACCGTGCACGTAAAAGAACCAGAGCAGACTCTGGAATGGGTCTCTGTCTGTATTATTGCACTATTCTCCAAAAATCTAAAATGACTAATCTCTTCAAGAGGCGTCGTTCATATGGGCAACCGGTAGCGACGATAAATAAACGTAAAATGCACGCACTATGTGGTCATCCATGTGGAAAGAAACAGGAGTACCCGGAGAAAACCCACCTGTCCGATCTGACGACCATCGTACCATCTCACATATTTCCCAGTCAAATGATCGAACCCGGGTTACGTTGGTGAGAAGCGAGCGCGAGAAGAGAATGTGTGCTAATCGGACACATGCTAAACCGATGTTAATGATCATTTTGCATACATTTAGAATAAAGTAAATAAACCATTAACGAGAATTTGAGAGGCATATTGATCAGAAACATTGGTTTGTTTTCAAACAGTTTTGTAATGGTTCAATGAAAGCAATATGATGTTTAGTTACAAACTGATAATACCTATTAGACTAGGACAATTTTCAGGAAGTGTGAATGTTGGAGGCGTTTTTGAGGAAAAGTTGGCAAACAACTTTTTCCAATGGATTTGGGTATGCTGAAAATGAATATTTTGTTTGCCAAGCTCAATTTTGATTTTTGAAATTGTTCCAGTCTATATGCTATTCCATTGCTAATAGTATTTAGAAGTGTTTCTTACAGAAGTTATCGATGTTATGGTATGATAGAGCAACTAATGTGAGGAACTTACCTAATATACAAGCAGCTAGTAGTTTTATAGCGATATCTGGGGGTCGGCATCCAGCAAAAAACAGCTGAACTATGTAGAGAGACGATGTGTATGCCAGACAAGCCCAGGCCGGAGATATTATCAAGAAAATGAATCCCCATAAAAACAGAAACGCGGGTAACGCCCCAAATACGTCGAGAATAAACAAATACGGCCCTCCGGCTTTAGGAAGAATAATTGCCACCTCTGTGAAACACTTCGCAAGTGAATAGTTCAGGAGACCAGAAACCAGTATAATAACCAGCATCACACCGACGGAACCAGTCGTTGCCATCATCGTTGACATGGCAATAAAGAGTGAACTTCCTCCCGTACTCCCGTAGAAGAAACGACAATGGAGCATGTTTGGAACAGGGTCAGTTTTGGGTTCCGCGTTTCGATTGTTATAACCTTCAAGTTGTCCGCTGTTTCATTGCCCACTTTATTTCTTTGGGGATCTGTTTGCATATTTTCATGAGATTCCATAGTTTGTATAAAGCCGTTACAATTCGCATCAATGGCTATTTTAAATGTTCTTCAGTGATATTCCGTCGGCCTAAAACATAAATGACATTACAGTAAAAAGGGCAATCTCATACAGCAAACATCCGCAACGTTCCATTGATATAAATAAAATAAACCTGACAAACTATTGGGTTAATAAATGAAAGAAATTAAAATTGTGTTCATATTGTAAAATGTGATATTAAGCTTATTATATTAAAACATTGATTGATTTAAACATAGAAAAACACATTATCTTAATTTGATTATATACGACCCATTATATTCCCGCATTACCCTGTTAATATATAAAGGGAACCCTCAAACTTTTCCAAAATCTAATAATAATAATAATAATAATAATAGATGTGTCCTTCACCCGAGGCCCACCATTCCACCCCAAAATTCATGAAAATCACCCGTAAATGCTTGCCTAATCCTGCTGGCAGCTAAATATAGGATATTACACTCCAACATAGGACCGTACACTCCAACATAGGATCGTACACTTCAACATAGGACCGTACACTCCAATATAGGATCTTACACTCCAACATAGGACCGTACACTCTAACATAGGATCTTACACTCCAACATAGGACCGTACACTCCAACATAGGATCTTACACTCCGACATAGGACCGTACACTCCAACATAGGATCGTACACTTCAACATAGGATCGTACACTCCAATATAGGATCTTACACTCCAACATAGGATCGTACACTTCAATATAGGATCTTACACTCCAACATAGGATCGTACACTCCAACATAGGATCGTACACTTCAACATAGGATCGTACACTTCAACATAGGATCGTACACTTCAACATAGGACCGTACACTTCAACATAGGATCGTACACTTCAACATAGGACCGTATATTCCAACATAGGATCGTACACTTCAACATAGGATCGTACACTTCAACATAGGATCTTACACTCCAATATAGGACCGTACACTTCAACATAGGATCTTACACTCCAACATAGGATCTTACACTCCAACATAGGATCTTACACTCCAACATAGGATCTTACACTCCAACATAGGATCTTACACTCCAACATAGGATCTTACACTCCAATATAGGACCGTACATTCCAACATAGGATCGTACACTTCAACATAGGACCGTACACTTCAACATAGGATCTTACACTCCAATATAGGACCGTACACTCCAACATAGGATCTTACACTCCAACATAGGATCTTACACTCCAATATAGGACCGTACACTCCAATATAGGATCTTACACTCCAACATAGGATCTTACACTCCAATATAGGATCTTACACTCCAACATAGGACCGTACACTCCAACATAGGATCTTACACTCCAATATAGGATCTTACACTCCAACATAGGACCGTACATTCCAACATAGGATCTTACACTCCAACATAGGACCGTACACTCCAATATAGGACCGTACACTCCAAGACGGATATATAGCCCAGTGGTAACACGCTGGACTGCTAATCCAGGGATCGCAGGTTCAATCCCCCGTCTGACCCTAATAAAATTAACAGTCTTTCAGATGGGACGTTAAACCGAGGTCTCGTGTCGGTGCTTTACACCGTGCACGTAAAAGAACCAGAGGAGACTCTGGAATGTGTCTCTCTGTGTGTATCATTTCACTATCCTCCAAAATCTAAAATGACTAATATCTTCAGGAGGCGTCGCTCATATGGGCAACCGGTAGCGACGATAAATAAATGTAAAACACACACTGTGACACACACAAAGGATTGTCATGTACAATTATAATGTCTGATGGCTGTTCTTAAAATTGGAACATACATATATTTTATAACAAAATCATATTTTCTATTTGTTTGCCGCACAACACGACTATATGATTGAAATATTGTATTAAAGAATTGAGATTCCCCCAAATGATAAGTACCTCAATGTTTTATCGCTATGTCTAACAAAGGCACTATTCAAAGTCAAGATCCAAAATTAGTTGGAAAACCAGTATCTTCAGTAGACATTGTAAGGGTTAGGTTAAATCTTCGCATTTTATTGCATATTAATTAATTAATATAATATGTTTAACTTTTTATTTTTGCAATATTTTGTTAAAGAATTGAGATTCCCCCAAATGATAATATATTTTTTTAATTTTTTATATTTCGGGTTTTGCGCATTTTGGGCTATATCCCCGGCGGGTAGTTTACTTAACAACACCTTTCCTGGGCAGGCTCCAGTGGTTAACCAGTACTTGGGTGCACCAACCTCCGTAAGAAACTGCCAACTTTTTCATATAAATGAGACACGGTCTGAGCGGAGCTCGAACCCGTGACCATCAGTGATGATAGGTTACAGTGGTATACAAGTCAGCGACCTTAACCACTCGACCACGGAGGCGGACCCCAAATGATAAGTACTTCAATGTTTTATCGCTATGTCTAACAAAGGCACTATTCAAAGTCAAGATCCAAAATAGTTGGAAAACCAATGTAGTAAATGTGTGTTTTACATTTGTTTATCGTCGTTAACAGTTGTATTAAAGAATTGAGATTCCCCCAAATGATAAGTACCTCAATGTTTTATCGCTATGTCTAACAAAGGCACTATTCAAAGTCAAGATCCAAAATTAGTTGGAAAACCAGTATCTTCAGTAGACATTGTAAGGGTTAGGTTAAATCTTCGCATTTTATTGCATATTAATTAATTAATATAATATGTTTAACTTTTTATTTTTGCAATATTTTGAACAATGTGTACGCAACTGCGTACTTTGCGTACAGGTAGCTACGCGCCTGTAGATAACTAGACCAGCTTGTTAATTAACCATTAATACACTACAAGTAGTTCGGGTGCCACGAAAATTCCCGATATGTAACGAAGTTTGAAGATCACGTGATTGTTAACACTGGTAAGGGGGGTATTTTTGTAGTTTCGTACTAATTTTCAATTTTAATGTACGAATACATAACTGTCATTGAATATAACATTTTAATAATTGGCACTTAAGCAGTCATGAATAATTGCAGACAATGAGCACGTTCAAGATATAAACCTAAAAGTAGGTCACTCTCATTCCATCGCCATTTTGTAAGTTCAGACCAGGAAAGTCCGACATTGTGCATAAATACTGATAAATACAAGCCGACTTTTGTTCGTCAGGTTATAAGGTATCCATTTAATTAATACCCAATACGTTTATCTTTATTTCATAATGATTGCATTGTAACTATATATAAGCGTCAATTAATTTGAACGCCAGTTATTTTTTGTTGGGCAGGGGGCGCTGATTTTAGCCCCGCGAGGGCGCTTTATAACTGGGAACCTCCCCTCTTTCAACCACGCCATCTAGCTTACTTTCGGTTTGAAAAATGTAAACAAATTACTTGCCCAGATACAAGAAATAATGTTCCGAAATTTTTGACTGTCCCCTGAATATCCAAATTATAGTTCATGTGATTTTAATTTTATTAAATGCAAACATATATGATTATGATCATGAATTTGTCACGTGATTTGTGTTTTGCACTGATTTCAACTTCAAGCTATCGGTAACAAATGATTACAAAGTTGTTACTCAAAATTAACAAAATATTTTGATTGTATTAATAATTGATGAACTTGTCAGTGATTTGTATCCCAACCCCCAACACCATGTTCATGCTTCCACAACTAAATGATCTCTTTGAATATTTATAATTTAGAAAGTTCTATATATATTTTGGGGTAGATTACTGTGGTTCAGTGCTAGACTGTCGCATTTGCAATTGAACTGTCCGCTGTTCTATACTAGGTCAGGCCACGTATGTAGTGCATTGAACAAGTGGCACCACACACACATTGCTTAACTGTTCATACTGGTTAACCGCTTAGGTCGGCTAAGCCTGCCCAGGAAAACATGTCTAGCAAGGGCGTAACGCCCATTACGCAGTTTACGCAAATGCCTAAAACTTTTTTGGCCGATTTGCTTTTTTCAAATATGAAAAAAATAGCATGTTGTATGTTATATTCGGCAAATTGTAAGTTTTTTCAGTACTCCACTACTACAGTATGTATTATGTAAACCGGTCACATAATAAGTTAGAATCTAGGTAAAAGTGTCAACTGCAGAACAACTATTCATAGTGTCACATCTATTTTAGTGTGCCTGATGCATGCCACGTGATCATTCATGTACTAAAAGTGCAAGCTTTCCAACTTGTTTTAGATTCAGTTCAATTGTGAACACGACCACAACAGTAGGCATATTTTCTAGTATTCGATGTTTTTAGATTTTATTTACAAGTTTAACAACATTTTCGAGACATTGTGATGAGTTCCAAAAAAACACAACCAATCCCTGGACAAACGTCCATTTTTCAATGTTTTAAACCACAACAAGCAACAGTTCAGAGTGATTCCTCGCAATCATTTTCTGGGAAAAATGTCACCGATCTGCCTAGTATTTCACATGTACCAAAGCAAATGAGTGCAGATCAGTCTGTTAGCGAGAGACCGTCGATGGGTTGCCACCTCGGAGTGCGGTTCCTGGACATTGGGACCATTGATATAAAAACCAGACTTCGGAGCTGTACTGCTTCACAACCAACTATCAGAGCAGCGGAATGACGCTGGGTACTATGGTGGCTTCATATGACAAAGCGGTTAATTTGGCAGCACAACATGAACTTGTTGTTTGTCAACCGCGAGTTGCTGCAAAACTCGCTGCAAGGCAAGCAACATCGCAACAACATTGCCGCAGATACAACCAAAGAGTATTGGAGACTTAACTTGTGTGTTCCCTTCATGGACCACCTACTGTCCCAGCTACACGACAGACTGCATCTCGACCTCCAGGCTGAAAGCTCAGTATCTATTACCAAATAAAATTCGGCAACTCTCGCCCGTAATATGGAAGGAGATAAAGGAAGAATATACCCCTTTCATAGATCGCATGGCAATAGATACTGAGCTGGATGTCTGGAAGAGAGCGACAACAGCAGCACCAGTTGCATCTCTGGTAGAGGCTGTGGATGAAACGTACCAACTGTACCCGAATATCCATACAATATTAAAGGTCCTTCTCACAATGCCAGTATCAACGGTTTCAGCGGAGCGATCATTCAGCAGCCTTCGCCGTATGAAAACCAATCTCCGCTACACTATGACCGAGGAGAGACTTACTAGATTGGCATTGATGCATATCCACAGAAATCACGACATTAACATCGACCAAGTCATTCGTGATTTTGATGCGTCCGGGCATAGGAGAATCGCTTTGGTGTTTGACAACCACTAAGCATGTCAAAACAAAGCAGTACCCCGGTAAATGCAAAGAAGAAGAATTATATCTATATAAAAATATGGAAAAAAATATGAAAAAAATATATAAAAACAACAAAAAAACCGTCGCAGAGACATCTGTGAGTTCTAATATCATGTACTCATCACCGCCTGATGAGACCTACGAATAGGTCGAAATGGAAATTTTTTATGGATCTTTATTAAAATACATGTACTTCTTTATTTATGTCCAGTTTACCAAAAGTATTTGCCTTTTAAATGCACCAGAGGCCTTCTTTTCATGTCTAATTTCAAAATGTTCTCGGGGGATATCCCCCGACACCCCACCAGCAGCGGGAGGGGGAATCCCCCTCCCACACTCTCCCCCATCAGCACTTCGTGCCGCAATCTGCGTAAAGATTCTAAATCTCTGTTACGCCCCTGTCTAGGACCCCGCAATGTGTATACATTTTCCATTTTTGTTATAATTGACAAGCAATAAACATAAAGAGGCCAGTACTATTATTCCGACAAAGAAATACGGTATTTATAAATAAGTGCAGCAAAATGAGAATACATGTAATAATCAGGCGCATAGCTAGGCTTTGTATTCAACACATAAAAAGATCTTTAAATTTGAACATGAGAATAATATATAGAAATGTAAATTATGTAATTGAAATATAATGGGCGTTACATGAATATTTATAACCCTTAAAATTCTGAATAAATTGGAAGGAATGTACAAATAACATATATAGCCAGATCAATTGTGGCGTAACACCTCGTCTGATCAAGATCTATGATGTTTGCTATTCTGCCAAGTGATATGGTTCCACTATCCGAATAGCAAACAGCATAATTATAGAGCCTGATTAGACGGCACTACACAAAAACCAGGCACTACACAAAAACCAATCTACTTGTTTCCAACACAGAAAGGGTTAAAGAAATCATTACAATTACATGCAATAGGACAAATTGTCCAGTATACATTACATAGCATTACTCTTACAGAAATATAATGATTACAGTGCATTACACATCACCATTATCACAGGTCTGGGGGCTGCCAGGTACATGTAATGAAGATGCCTGCAAAATAATTTTAGGTTTCGATTAATTTTTTTTAAACTTTATTTATTTTACAACGATTGCGAAGCAAGTTTTAACAACTTATATGAATCACTCACGTTGGCACGGATGAAAGCGTAAATGTGGTCATTCATGTGGGAGGAAACCGGAGTACCCGAAGAAAACCCACCTGTCTGATCTGGCGACCACCGTACCATCTCACATACTTCCCGGTCCGAGGATCGAACTCGATCGATCAGGTTTTGATTCAAACCTGTATTATCCGTGTTGCTGAAATCCAATAGCCAGAGTGAAAAGTGGGTTTGGACAAGTACCTTCTGAAATATCGCACAATTTGTGTCGTTTCATATTTATAATAATAGTTCCATTTTTCCAGGCAGGCGACACAGCATTGAGTTTCCTGTGTTATGATGGATGAGACCCATCCAGTCGGGCTTGTAGAAGCCGGACAACAGAATCTGAATGACCTCCAGAGATACATGATCAACTTTAACAAGGAGATTGAGGTTCACCGTGAGGTCTCGTCATTCCACCACAGTGTGTCACAGATCATCAGTCAGTGTTCTCAGCCCGTGTTTGTTACAGTACCAGGTAGTAGCCAGTTAAATATTTTTATGTCACAATATATCGGAACAAGGGATGCAGGATTAAGTGGTTACGGTCAATGTTTTCAAATCACTTTCCATTTACCATTGTTGGTCCAAATTTTAGTTTATACAAATTTATTTTGGCGCAATTGCGAAACAAGTTCTTACAACTCAAATTAATCACTCTCGAGACCTCATTCCTGATGGAATCCTTCGCCACGAGGGAGAGAGAAGAGGCAAGTGGAATTTAAATGACTTGCCTAAGAGTACAATCGTAATGGCTCCAGCAGGCTCGCACTCCGGGCCTTTCACACCTGAAGCGAATGCGCTATCACTTGTTCCAAATCCCACCATGGGTTTCACAATCTTTCATAGGAGGAAGATATCCAGCTGGCTTCCAGAAAGTCGGTGGATCTACCCTGGAGCTATATATTGAAATGATATATTAAGTACACATGCAACTGATGTCATGCTCAAGTTCCTACATGTATCAGTCGAGGCATCATGCTGCAGGTTCTACGTGTAACAGTCGGGGTATCATGCTGCAGGTTCTACGTGTAACAGTCGGGGCATCATGCTGCAGGTTCTACGTGTATCAGTCGAGGCATCATGCTGCAGGTTCTACATGTATCAGTCGAGGCATCATGCTGCAGGTTCTACGTGTATCAGTCGGGGCATCATGCTGCAGGTTCTACATGTATCAGTCGAGGCTGCATGCTGCATGTTCTACATGTAACAGTCGAGGCATCATGCTGCAGGTTCTACATGTATCAGTCGAGGCTGCATGCTGCATGTTCTACATGTAACAGTCGAGGCATCATGCTGCAGGTTCTACATGTATCAGTCGAGGCATCATGCTGCAGGTTCTATGTGTGTCAGTCGGGGCATCATGCTGCAGGTTCTACATGTAACAGTCGGGGCATCATGCTGCAGGTTTTACATGTATCAGTCGGGGCATCATGCTGCAGGTTCTACATGTATAAGTCGGGGCATCATGCTGCAGGTTCTACGTGTATCAGTGGGGGCATCATGCTGCAGGTTCTACATGTAACAGTCGGGGCATCATGCTGCAGGTTCTACATGTATCAGTCGAGGCATCATGCTGCAGGTTCTACATGTATCAGTCGGGGCATCATGCTGCAGGTTCTACATGTAACAGTCGGGGCATCATGCTGCAGGTTCTACGTGTATCAGTCGGGGCATCATGCTGCATGTTCTACGTGTATCAGTCGGGGCATCATGCTGCAGGTTGTACATGTATCAGTCGAGGCATCATGCTGCAGGTTCTACATGTAACAGTCGGGGCATCATGCTGCAGGTTCTACATGTATCAGTCGGGGCATCATGCTGCAGGTTCTAGTGTAACAGTCGGGGCATCATGTTGCAGGTTCTACATGTATCAGTCGGGGCATCATGCTGCAGGTTCTACATGTAACAGTCGAGGCATCATGCTGCAGGTTCTAGGTTCAGTCGGGGCATCATGCTGAGGTTCTCATGTAACAGTCGGGGCATCATGCTGCAGGTTTCATGTAAGTCGGGGCATCATGCTGCAGGTTCTACGTGTATCAGTGGGGCATCATGCTGCAGTTCTACATGTATCAGTCGAGGCATCATGCTGCAGGTTCTACATGTATCAGTCGAGGCATCATGCTGCAGGTTCTACATGTAACAGTCGGGGCATCATGCTGCAGGTTCTACATGTATCAGTCGAGGCATCATGCTGCAGGTTCTACATGTATCAGTCGAGGCATCATGCTGCAGGTTCTACGTGTATCAGTCGGGGCATCATGCTGCAGGTTCTACATGTATCAGTCGAGGCATCATGCTGCAGGTTCTACGTGTAACAGTCGGGGCATCATGCTGCAGGTTCTACATGTATCAGTCGAGGCATCATGCTGCAGGTTCTACATGTATCAGTCGAGGCATCATGCTGCAGGTTCTACATGTAACAGTCGAGGCATCATGCTGCAGGTTCTACATGTATCAGTCGAGGCATCATGCTGCAGGTTGTACATGTATCAGTCGAGGCATCATGCTGCAGGTTCTACATGTATCAGTCGAGGCATCATGCTGCAGGTTCTACATGTATCAGTCGAGGCATCATGCTGCAGGTTCTACATGTAACAGTCGAGGCATCATGCTGCAGGTTGTACATGTATCAGTCGAGGCATCATGCTGCAGGTTCTACATGTATCAGTCGGGGCATCATGCTGCAGGTTCTACATGTATCAGTCGGGGCATCATGCTGCAGGTTGTACATGTATCAGTCGAGGCATCATGCTGCAGGTTCTACGTGTAACAGTCGGGGCATCATGCTGCATGTTCTACATGTATCAGTCGGGGCATCATGCTGCAGGTTCTACGTGTAACAGTCGAGGCATCATGCTGCAGGTTCTACATGTATCAGTCGGGGCATCATGCTGCAGGTTCTACATGTATCAGTCGAGGCATCATGCTGCAGGTTCTACATGTATCAGTCGAGGCATCATGCTGCAGGTTGTACATGTATCAGTCGGGGCATCATGCTTGCAGGTTCTACGTGTATCAGTCGAGGCATCATGCTGCATGTTCTACGTGTATCAGTAGAGGCATCATGCTGCATGTTCTACGTGTAACAGTCGAGGCATCATGCTGCAGGTTCTACATGTATCAGTCGAGGCATCATGCTGCAGGTTCTACGTGTATCAGTCGAGGCGTCATGCTGCAGGTTCTACGTGTATCAGTCGAGGCATCATGCTGCAGATTCTACGTGTATCAGTCGAGGCATCATGCTGCAGGTTCTACGTGTATCAGTCGAGGCATCATGCTGCATGTTCTACGTGTATCAGTAGAGGCATCATGCTGCATGTTCTACGTGTAACAGTCGAGGCATCATGCTGCAGGTTCTACGTGTATCAGTCGGGGCATCATGCTGCAGGTTCTACATGTATCAGTCGGGGCATCATGCTGCAGGTTGTACATGTATCAGTCGAGGCATCATGCTGCAGGTTCTACGTGTATCAGTCGAGGCCTCATGCTGCAGGTTCTAGTGTATCAGTCGGGGCATCATGCTGCAGGTTCTACGTGTAACAGTCGGGGCATCATGCTGCAGGTTCTACGTGTATCAGTCGAGGCATCATGCTGCAGGTTCTACATGTATCAGTCGAGGCATCATGCTGCAGGTTCTACGTGTAACAGTCGGGGCATCATGCTGCAGGTTCTACATGTATCAGTCGGGGCATCATGCTGCAGGTTGTACATGTAACAGTCGGGGCATCATGCTGCAGGTTCTACGTGTATCAGTCGAGGCATCATGCTGCAGGTTCTACATGTATCAGTCGGGGCATCATGCAGCATGTTCTACGTGTATCAGTCGGGGCATCATGCTGCAGGTTCTAGTGTAACAGTCGGGGCATCATGCTGCAGGTTGTACATGTATCAGTCAGGGAATCATGCTGCAGGTTCTACATGTATCAGTCGGGGCATCATGCTGCAGGTTGTACGTGTAACAGTCGAGGCATCATTCTGCAGGTTCTACATGTAACAGTCGGGGCATCATGCTGCAGGTTGTACATGTAACAGTCGGGGCATCATGCTGCAGGTTCTACAAGTATCAGTCGAGGCATAATGCTGCAGGTTCTACATGTATCAGTCGGGGCATCATGCTGCAGGTTCTACATGTATCAGTCGAGGCATCATGCTGCAGGTTCTACATGTATCAGTCGAGGCATCATGCTGCAGGTTGTACATGTATCAGTCGGGGCATCATGCAGCATGTTCTACGTGTATCAGTCGGGGCATCATGCTGCAGGTTCTAGTGTAACAGTCGGGGCATCATGCTGCAGGTTGTACATGTATCAGTCGGGGCATCATGCTGCAGGTTGTACATGTATCAGTCGGGTCATCATGCTGCAGGTTGTACATGTATCAGTCGGGGCATCATGCTGCAGGTTCTACATGTAACAGTCGGGGCATCATGCTGCAGGTTCTACAAGTATCAGTCGGGGCATCATGCTGCAGGTTCTACATGTATCAGTCGGGGCATCATGCTGCAGGTTGTACATGTAACAGTCGGGGCATCATGCTGCAGGTTCTACATGTAACAGTCGGGGCATCATGCTGCAGGTTGTACATGTATCAGTCGGGGCATCATGCTGCAGGTTGTACATGTAACAGTCGGGGCATCATGCTGCAGGTTCTACGTGAACAGTCGGGGCATCATGCTGCAGGTTCTACATGTAACAGTCGGGGCATCATGCTGCAGGTTCTACATGTAACAGTCGGGGCATCATGCTGCAGGTTCTACATGTAACAGTCGGGGCATCATGCTGCAGGTTCTACATGTAACAGTCGGGGCATCATGCTGCAGGTTCTACATGTAACAGTCGGGGCATCATGCTGCAGGTTCTACATGTAACAGTCGGGGCATCATGCTGCAGGTTCTACATGTATCAGTCGGGGCATCATGCTGCAGGTTGTACATGTATCAGTCGGGGCATCATGCTGCAGGTTGTACATGTATCGGTCGGGGCATCATGCTGCAGGTTCTACATGTAACAGTTGAGGCATCATGCTGCAGGTTCTACATGTAACAGTCGAGGCATCATGCTGCAGGTTCTATGTGTATCAGTCGGGGCATCATGCTGCAGGTTCTACATGTATCAGTCGGGGCATCATGCTGCCGGTTCTATGTGTATCAGTCGAGGCATCATGCTGCAGGTTCTACATGTATCAGTCGAGGCATCATGCTGCAGGTTCTACAAGTATCAGTCGAGGCATCATGCTGCAGGTTGTACATGTATCAGTCGGGGCATCATGCTGCAGGTTCTACAAGTATCAGTCGGGGCATCATGCTGCAGGTTCTACAAGTATCAGTCAAGGCATCATGCTGCAGGTTCTACAAGTATCAGCCGGGGCATCATGCTGCAGGTTGTACATGTAACAGTCGAGGCATCATGCTGCAGGTTCTACATGTAACAGTCGAGGCATCATGCTGCAGGTTCTACATGTAACAGTCGAGGCATCATGCTGCAGGTTCTACATGTAACAGTCGAGGCATCATGCTGCAGGTTCTACATGTAACAGTCGGGGCATCATGCTGCAGGTTCTACATGTAACAGTCGAGGCATCATGCTGCAGGTTCTACATGTATCAGCCGGGGCATCATGCTGCAGGTTCTACATGTAACAGTCGAGGCATCATGCTGCAGGTTCTACATGTAACAGTCGAGGCATCATGCTGCAGGTTCTACATGTAACAGTCGAGGCATCATGCTGCAGGTTCTACATGTAACAGCCGGGGCATCATGCTGCAGGTTCTACATGTAACAGTCGAGGCATCATGCTGCAGGTTCTACATGTAACAGCCGGGGCATCATGCTGCAGGTTCTACATGTAACAGTCGAGGCATCATGCTGCAGGTTCTACATGTAACAGTCGGGGCATCATGCTGCAGGTTGTACATGTAATAGTCGAGGCATCATGCTGCAGGTTCTACATGTAACAGCCGGGGCATCATGCTGCAGGTTCTACATGTATCAGTCGGGGCATCATGCTGCAGGTTCTACATGTAACAGTCGAGGCATCATGCTGCAGGTTGTACATGTATCAGTCGAGGCATCATGCTGCAGGTTCTACATGTATCAGTCGAGGCATCATGCTGCAGGTTCTACATGTATCAGTCGGGGCATCATGCTGCAGGTTCTACATGTAACAGCCGGGGCATCATGCTGCAGGTTCTACATGTAACAGTCGAGGCATCATGCTGCAGGTTCTACATGTATCAGTCGAGGCATCATGCTGCAGGTTCTACATGTATCAGTCGAGGCATCATGCTGCAGGTTCTACAAGTAACAGTCGAGGCATCATGCTGCAGGTTCTACATGTAACAGTCGAGGCATCATGCTGCAGGTTCTACATGTATCAGTCGAGGCATCATGCTGCAGGTTCTACATGTAACAGTCGAGGCATCATGCTGCAGGTTCTACATGTAACAGTCGAGGCATCATGCTGCAGGTTCTACATGTAACAGTCGAGGCATCATGCTGCAGGTTCTACATGTAACAGTCGGGGCATCATGCTGCAGGTTCTACATGTAACAGTCGGGGCATCATGCTGCAGGTTCTACATGTAACAGTCGAGGCATCATGCTGCAGGTTCTACATGTATCAGTCGAGGCATCATGCTGCAGGTTCTACATGTATCAGTCGAGGCATCATGCTGCAGGTTCTACAAGTATCAGTCGAGGCATCATGCTGCAGGTTCTACATGTAACAGTCGGGGCATCATGCTGCAGGTTCTACATGTAACAGTCGAGGCATCATGCTGCAGGTTCTACATGTATCAGTCGAGGCATCATGCTGCAGGTTCTACATGTATCAGTCGAGGCATCATGCTGCAGGTTCTACATGTAACAGTCGGGGCATCATGCTGCAGGTTCTACATGTAACAGTCGAGGCATCATGCTGCAGGTTCTACATGTAACAGTCGGGGCATCATGCTGCAGGTTCTACATGTAACAGTCGGGGCATCATGCTGCAGGTTCTACATGTAACAGTCGAGGCATCATGCTGCAGGTTCTACATGTATCAGTCGAGGCATCATGCTGCAGGTTCTACATGTAACAGTCGAGGCATCATGCTGCAGGTTCTACATGTATCAGTCGAGGCATCATGCTGCAGGTTCTACATGTAACAGTCGAGGCATCATGCTGCAGGTTCTACATGTATCAGTCGAGGCATCATGCTGCAGGTTCTACATGTAACAGTCGGGGCATCATGCTGCAGGTTCTACATGTATCAGTCGAGGCATCATGCTGCAGGTTCTACATGTAACAGTCGAGGCATCATGCTGCAGGTTCTACATGTATCAGTCGGGGCATCATGCTGCAGGTTCTACATGTATCAGTCGAGGCATCATGCTGCAGGTTCTACATGTATCAGTCGAGGCATCATGCTGCAGGTTCTACATGTAACAGTCGAGGCATCATGCTGCAGGTTCTACATGTATCAGTCGAGGCATCATGCTGCAGGTTCTACATGTAACAGTCGGGGCATCATGCTGCAGGTTCTACATGTATCAGTCGAGGCATCATGCTGCAGGTTCTACATGTAACAGTCGAGGCATCATGCTGCAGGTTCTACATGTATCAGTCGAGGCATCATGCTGCAGGTTCTACATGTATCAGTCGAGGCATCATGCTGCAGGTTCTACATGTAACAGTCGAGGCATCATGCTGCAGGTTCTACATGTAACAGTCGAGGCATCATGCTGCAGGTTCTACATGTAACAGTCGAGGCATCATGCTGCAGGTTCTACATGTAACAGTCGAGGCATCATGCTGCAGGTTCTACATGTAACAGTCGAGGCATCATGCTGCAGGTTCTACATGTATCAGTCGAGGCATCATGCTGCAGGTTCTACATGTAACAGTCGAGGCATCATGCTGCAGGTTCTACATGTAACAGTCGAGGCATCATGCTGCAGGTTCTACATGTATCAGTCGAGGCATCATGCTGCAGGTTCTACATGTAACAGTCGAGGCATCATGCTGCAGGTTCTACATGTAACAGTCGAGGCATCATGCTGCAGGTTCTACATGTATCAGTCGAGGCATCATGCTGCAGGTTCTACATGTATCAGTCGAGGCATCATGCTGCAGGTTCTACATGTATCAGTCGAGGCATCATGCTGCAGGTTCTACATGTAACAGTCGAGGCATCATGCTGCAGGTTCTACATGTAACAGTCGAGGCATCATGCTGCAGGTTCTACATGTATCAGTCGAGGCATCATGCTGCAGGTTCTATTGCAGGTGCATTCATATGGAAGATGTCGTTTAGATTTCTTTATCTGTGCAATATTCATCTACAAACTACTATCAAATATTAATTATATATAGTCCATTATTGTAAATGAATGAAAATTTAAAACGTAGTCTCGCGTCAAGGAAACTATCCTAGTTGTATCTGATGTACCATACCATTTATTTAGCTTTAATTGGTTTAGTATCTTTGGATTCCAGTTTCATCAGAAACGAGCACACCAGATGAAGAGGAACTGCCGGTTATAGCAGAAATCAAAGAAGAAAAATCAGCAGCTATTGATGGAGTAGACAATACAATGGCAGCTGGGGATGATACCATGAGTAGTGGTGGAGCGGCAGATGATCACATGATCTATGAGATTACACCAAAACAGTCCCCGTTAGGTAACAATTGTCCTTCATTCCCTGCTAAGTAACACTTGTCCTTCATTGAATCCCTGCTAAGTAACACTTGTCCTTCATTCCCTGCTAAGTGACAATTGTCCTTCATTCCCTGCTAAGTAACAATTGTCCTTCATTCCCTGCTAAGTAACAATTGTCCTTCATTCCCTGCTAAGTAACAATTATTCCCGCTAAGTACAATTGTCCTTCATTCCCTGCTAAGTACAATTGTCTTCATTCCCTGCTAAGTAAAATTGTCCTTCATTCCCTGCTAAGTAACAATTGTCCTTCATTCCCTGCTAAGTAACAATTGTCCTTCATTCCCTGCTAAGTAACAATTGTCCTTCATTCCCTGCTAAGTGACAATTGTCCTTCATTCCCTGCTAAGTAACAATTGTCCTTCATTCCCTGCTAAGTAACAATTGTCCTTCATTCCCTGCTAAGTAACAATTGTCCTTCATTCCCTGCTAAGTAACAATTGTCCTTCATTCCCTGCTAAGTAACAATTGTCCTTCATTCCCTGCTAAGTAACAATTGTCCTTCATTCCCTGCTAAGTAACAATTGTCCTTCATTACCTGCTAAGTGACACTTGTCCTTCATTCTCCTGCTAAGTAACAATTGTCCTTCATTCCCTGCTAAGTAACAATTGTCCTTCATTCCCTGCTAAGTAACAATTGTCCTTCATTCCCTGCTAAGTAACAATTGTCCTTCATTCCCTGCTAAGTAACAATTGTCCTTCATTCCCTGCTAAGTAACAATTGTCCTTCATTCCCTGCTAAGTAACAATTGTCCTTCATTCCCAGCTAAGTAACAATTGTCCTTCATTACCTGCTAAGTAACAATTGTCCTTCATTCCCTGCTAAGTAACAATTGTGCTTCATTCCCTGCTAAGTAACAATTGTGCTTCATTCCCAGCTACGTAACAATTGTCCTTCATTCACTGCTAAGTAACAATTGTCCTTCATTCCCTGCTAAGTAACAATTGTCCTTCATTCCCTGCCATTATCTCTGTGTATGACAAATTTGACTTTTATTTTCACCGCTAGCATGTGGTCAGTTGATAATTTTAACAAGCATTTGTTTTTTGTTTTTGTTGTTGTTTTGTGTGTTTTTTGTATTCATGAATCGGGTGCAACCTTCTAGCTCATACTTTTATGGCCAAACTTAAGACAAAGACATATGGCAACGCTGATTTCCTTTTTCATTTTGAGGCCCCTAACGGGTAACCCAGGCCCCTAATGGGTAACCTAGGCCCCTAACGGGTAACCCATTCATTTTGAGGCCCCTAACGGGTAACCCATTCATTTTGAGGCCCCTAACGGGTAACCCATTCATTTTGAGGCCCCTAATGGTTACCCATTCATTTTGAGGCCCCTAACGGGTAACCCATTTGATTTCCAATTAACATATAATGTACAACATGCATACAATTATCATGGTTATATTTACACACTTTAAATGAACAGTTATACATACACACATTTCAAGCATAGGCATTTCGTTTATTTTAGGACATGTTGTGGTAGATGCACACTTGCAAATTGAAGGCTTGGAACCAGGCAGGGTACAGCTACAAGAGTTCTGTTTGGAACAACACCAAGGAATCACTGTGTCAGATGGTATGTATATATGTACAGTCTACAACCGTTATGTCAAAGTCAGTTAGGTCGAATTCTCCGGTTATGTCGATAGTCGGTTCAAAGTCCGGTTTCAGACACTATCATTGTACATATAAGTGGCTCCGTTTATATCGAATTTCATTAAGTCAAACATCGGTTATGTCAAAGTATTTTGTTCGGTGCGACGCATTCGACATAACGGATGTAGACTGTATGTATAATACCTGGAGCGAAAAACATTTGAATCATTGACGCTCATGGCGATTTAAAGCGACACTACATCGGTGAAAACGCAAATGTCTGCAGAACGTAATTTGCTATTATATGGTATATTTGTTTTCGAAATATTTGCCTCAACAACTGAGTATTTCAACAAATAAACAAACGTCGTATATGCGGTTTATTGACATAACAAAATAATGTAAATAGGGTCGACATGCATGCGTATTACAAAACGTTTATCCTGATATAGAGTTATGCTATATATTTACCGTGATATCTCACATGTGTGCCTATGTATATTTATTGGTAGACTAATCCTAATTAAATTATCTCTAAACGAAAGTATCGCGTGTTTAGTATTGACTTCAATGACAACAAACGTCAATTCAGGAGCCTGGATGACCGTTATATGAAATCCTACTTTCATGTTTGAAAGTTTGCGTACCACAAAAACACTATTAAATTGATTTAATATTAGTGTTCGATGTATTTAGAAGAATTTGTAGTAGCAATATATTTATACGTGAAAAAGGTGCATTTTATTTGCTTTTTGCGATGTAATGTCGCTTTAAAGATGACGACCTACATGCTACCGGTAGTTTTGCTATGACAACTTCCATAATTTGATAGGTTGTCTGTTTCATTGGGTGGTGGTAGGGGGGTAAGTATTTTGTTTTCAAATATGCTTGGTGCTGGCTACCGACCAATTCACAACATTTTTGCCCCTTGCACATGCCTAAATGACCAATAAAACAACACAGTCATGACACTGTCGCATGCATGGATTGCACATGTGTGCTAAATGTCATGTTCTCCATCATCAAAGTTTAAAATCAACATTCCTGATTCTAGTATATACAGATGTTTTACTCGTAATCTAGTTTTTCGTATCTCTGACCGGCAGCCTGCAGTTTTAACTCAACCATGTGGCAATGTTTTCTCCCAGGACAAGTTGATTTGTTAACACCTGCTGGTATGGCAAGTTGCATCTGAAAATGACATTTCATGTTCCTCCGGATATCTCCAGAGAAACTAGTATTGTCTCCATTTTGTCTGCCCGTCACTCCCAGTTTGTATATAGTTTGGTGATGCGGCTGTACCAGACTTGTGCTATCATGCGGCATAATACCATCCATACACGCCTAGGCTTTAAGACAACCAGATGTGGAAGTCGTGATAGTGCAGTGGATGTGCGTTCGCTTCAGGTGCAAAAGGTCCGGAGTTCGAGCCCCACTGGAGCCGTTACGATTGTGCCCTTAGGCAAGGCATTTGATTCCACATTGCCTCTCTCTCCCTCGTGGCGATGGATTCCATCAGGAATGAGGTCTCGAGAGTGATTTATATAAGTTGAAATAACTTGTTTCGCAATCGAGCTAAAATAAATGTGTATAAGACAACCAGATTATGGCCTCAAAGTGGCTTCCCATCTAAGTGATTCCTAAAAATAAATTAAATAAAGAAAAAATGTTTTTGTTTATAAAAATGTGTTAAATGGTATCCATAATAACGTTTTAGAAAAGAAACATTAACCCTTTCAACACCACAGACCTCTAAATAGGCTTACAAAAAGTGTAGATCCAGATGAGCCGTCTCATCAGGATCTGCACTTTTTGCCAGTAATATTACTAATTTTAGACAAAATTACCCATTTTGATAAATGAACTGGTCCAAATGTAATTTTCTTATAACTATATTTAACTATATGTAAACATTTCTCTCCCTCGTGCGACTTGAAGTGTACTTTGAATGTGTATCTGTCTGGAAATGTTTCCCCGCATTTTTTACACATGAGTGGTTGATCGCTTAAAGACGAGATTGCCTTATATGCGAGTATGGATGGTATAACATAACAGTTCATGAATTATATGTTGTAGGTATGGTAATGCTGCCCATGGGTGATGCCTGTAATATCCTAAGTCAACCAGACGGGATGGAACATAAAATGGCTCAGGTTCAAATTGTAAACATTAATGGTCAGCCAACATTGCAGCTTGTAGGAGATCCGAGCATATTACATAACCAATTTACCAATACAGGTAAGTTAGAGGCATGTGTTCAATTTACCAATACAGGTAAGTTAGAGGCATGTGTTCAATTTACCAATACAGGTAAGTTAGAGGCATGTGTTCAATTTACCAATACAGGTAAGTTAGAGGCGTGTGTTCAAGCAGAGCTCCAGATAAGGTTTTAGCGTAAAGAGTATTTACCCCCTGACATTTTATTCAATGCTGATTTCTAAATTTCAGATAGTATTTTCACCCCCTGAAAATTTAGTCAATGCTGATTTCTGAATTTTGCCACTGACAACAATGAACATTGTACATGTATATAGATGTCACTTATTACTGTTGTTATTTGTACTTTGTTAATATAAATAATAAAATTTATACCATATACATTATTTATACGATGTCATGTGTATATAGTATAATAACAGACGGACATGTAGTCCAGTGGTAACACGCTGGACTGGTAATCCAGGAATCGCAGGTTCGATCCCTGTCTGACCCGAATAAAATTAACAGTCTTTCAGATGGGACGTTAAACCGAGGTCTCGTGTCGGTGCTGTACACCATGCACGTAAAAGAACCAGAGGAGACTCTGGAATGGGTCTCTGTTTGTATCATTGCACTATCCTCCAAAAATCTAAAATGACTAATCTCTTCAGGAGGTGTCGCTCATATGGGCAATCGGTAGCGACGATAAATAAACGTAAAAAAAATAAATATAATAGTTAGTCAGTGGGACTTGTTTATGGACGGTTGGTTGTGGAGTTTTATACATAGAAATATAGAAATTGCCCCAGATAAGGAAAGCAAGCTTGTGTTGTGGAGTTAACATATTTCTAGTTTACGTCTATGTTATGTTCCTTTTTACAACCTGACAATATTAAAAACTTTATCAATTCGAATACAATTTTATTTACTGTCGGCATGGTACATACAATTAACAGGTATGCATAACTTTTGACCAACATAATGTATGCCAGTAGGAATTAGTAAATAATAAAATATTGCGTATGTCACCATTTCTCTTATATTTATTCGAGTACATTTAAAATTTGTTCATTTCAAAACAGTTGCAAACACTGAGGCGCAATCACTGCCTGGCATAGTGCCAATCGCAACTATGCAGTCGCTGATGGACAACAACAACCCTTTGGCTGTGCTAGCATCCGTAGACACCAGCAACCCTGTAGCGGTTCTAGCATCAGTGGCAGCCAACACAAACTCTGTGAACCAACTACAAGCAAGTCACATCCATAACATCCAGATCAGTTCCCAGTCTCAGGTAATGATCATCACGCGATTCTCTATCCTCTCCTACTATCATGATGGGAAATCTGTCCGAAACGGAAAATATTTCTGCAGAAATGAGAAACATTAGTCAGTTACTGCCCCTGAATACTCTATTGGTCCTCTTAATTGGTTTCCTCTGTTTTTATCGTTGTTTCCTTTGCACAACATGTTTTCCATTTTTATCCATATTCTCGTCTTATAATTATGAAATTATTAAATCTTGACAGATATCCTTTAGCATATCCAATGGATACCGTATTGTAAAAATTGGTTCAATTAATTAACATGATTTTGATAAAATTACATTTATCCTAACGCAACATATGGCTAGACGACAACAGTAAAAACAAAGGATTCCAACTAAAAAGACCAATATACATTTCGGGATAAATCTGACCTTATCCATCAAGGGAGGTAATAGAAAAACCAGTAATGTATCTCATTTGGTTCAGGTTTTTGTAGTGAAATTTTGCTCCTTTACACCAGTTTAAGCTTTGCTGCACCTTATAGTTTACAATAAACTTGACCTACTAGTCAACTGACATAATTCTTTGATATCATTACATTAACAACATACTATTAAATTATATGGGTCAATCCACTATTGTACCAGAATTGTCTCCCTTTTCATTTCTATCATATTTGTTCTGGTTATTTGTCACAACCACGGTTACCGTCGGTCGCCAATTGCGACAAAAAACAAATAGTGGAGCTAAATTCGGGAATTGGCGAAAATATTTTGGGGGTTACAACATGTTTTGACAAATACATGGCCTCAAATATTTATCTGTGAACTATATGGCTCTTAGTTGGCTCCAAGTTTTTCAAATTGGCGACAGAAGTGGCGCAGACACAAATTCAGAGAAAACAGAGGGAACCCTTACAACATGAACATGGAGAAGTTGCGACCCTTTCCAATCTTTCATTGATATTCTTGTACATGATCGTAGCTTACTCATTACATTTCTAATCAACAGAAAAAGGTTGTGTCCCAGAGTTTAAGCATATTTTTATATCGAGGTTACATTATGTATGCTAATCAAGGCATGAAAATGTGTTTATATGATGTGTGTCTGTACGGACTGGCTCCTGTATGGCCTGGCTCCTGTTTGGCCTGGCTCCTGTATGGCCTGGTTCCTGTATGGCCTGGCTCCTATATGGCCTGGCTCCTGTATGGACTGGCTCCTGTATGGCCTGGCTCCAGTACGGCCTGGCTCCTGTACGGCCTGGCTCCTGTATGGCCTAGCTTCTGTACGGCCTGGCTCCTGTACGGCCTGGCTCCTGTACGGCATGGCTCCTGTATGGCCTAGCTTCTGTACAGCCTGGCTCCTGTATGGCCTGGCTCCTGTATGGCCTGGCTCCTGTTTGGCCTGGCTCCTGTACGGCCTGGCTCCTGTATGGCCTGGCTCCTGTATGGACTGGCTCCTGTATGGACTGGCTCCTGTATAGCCTGGCTCCTGTATAGCCTGGCTCCTGTATGGTCTGGCTCCTGTACGGACTGGCTCCTGTACGGACTGGCTCCTGTATGGACTGGCTTCTGTACGGACTGGCTCCTGTATGGACTGGCTTCTATACAGACTGGCCCCTGTACGGCCTGGTTCTTGCATGGACTGGTTCCTGCATGGACTGGCTCCTGTATGGACTGGCTTCTATACAGACTGGCCCCTGTACGGCCTGGTTCTTGCATGGACTGGTTCCTGTATGGTCTGGCTCTTGTACGGCCTAGCTTCTATACTGACTGGCTCCTGTATAGCCTGGCTTCTGTACGGACTGGCTCCTGTATGGTCTGGCTCCTGTATGGACTGGCTCCTGTACGGACTGGCTCCTGTACGGTCTGGCTCCTGTACGGACTGGCTCCTGTACAGACTGGCTCCTGTACGGTCTGGCTCCTGTACGGTCTGGCTCCTGTATGGACTGGCTCCTGTACGGACTGGCTCCTGTACGGACTGGCTCCTGTACGGACTGGCTCCTGTACGGACTGGCTCCTGTATAGCCTGGCTTCTGTACGGACTGGCTCCTGTACGGCCTAGCTTCTGTACGGACTGGCTCCTGTATAACCTGGCTTCTGTACGGACTGGCTCCTGTATGGTCTGGCTCCTGTATGGACTGGCTTCTGTGCGGACTGGCTCCTGTATTGTCTGGCTCCTGTATGGCCTCTGTACCGACTGGCTTCTGTACGGACTGGCTCTAGTATTGCCTGGTTCCTGTATGGACTGGCTCATATATGGACTGGCTTCTGTGTGGACGGGCTCCTGTATGGAATGGCTCCTGTACGGAATGACTCCAGTATGGACTGGCTTCTGTACAGACTAGTTCCTGTATAGCCTGGCTTCTATATGGAATGGCTCCAGTACGGACTGGCTCCAGTACGGACCGGCTCCTGTACGGCCTGGTTCCAGCGACGTGACAATTACATTTTCACAAGTCGATAAAACATTCAATTATGCAGGGAATAAATGGAGGCCATTGTGGTGAACAGGTTGATTTGCACACCAATGAAATGAGCTTGAGGTTAAAATCTATTGAAATAATGTTACTGTTAATCACACATTATCCTAGTTTTGACAGTTTAAGAATGGACTGCTTGAAAATGATCATCGCATGGATCTATGACTCGGGGTTCATTCTAGGTCAGAATTTTTGGGAGAAGTGAGAAAGCGCATGATCGCTTCCTTAAATGGTGTTCTTTAATATACTTCTGCAAAATAGGGTTAAAATGCATTGTACAACCATTAAATACATTTGAATTGAAGGAGTGGTTTATAATGGCCCAGTGTATCTTACTAGACAACATTTTGTTTGAAAATCGTAAAAACCAAAATGTTTTTTTAATTTTATTTTTTTATTTAAAATTTGTTTTTAGGGAGATGAGTGGGGCCCCTAGAGGGCGAAGTCAGGTCCCTAGGGCGACAATTTCGCCCACATCGCCCTCTAAACTGATCCCTGAATTATTGACTTGCAACTATTAATATTTATCGTTATTATTGTTATAAACTTACCTTGCAAAATTGGATCGTTGAGCTGTCAGTCAGATTATGAATACATGTTTTAGACAACTGCCGTCCGCCTCCGTGGTCGAGTGGTTAAGGTCGCTGACTTGTATACCACTGTAACCTATCATCACTGATGGTCACGGGTTCGAGCCCCGCTCAGGCCGTGTCTCATTTATATGAAAAAGTTGGCAGTTTCTTACGGAGGTTGGTGCACCCAAGTACTGGTTAAACGTTGGAGCCTGCCCAGGAAAGGTGTTGTTAGGTAAACTGCCCATCGGCGATATAGCCCAAAATGGTGCTGATGCAGGCGTAAAACCCGAAATATAACATAAATATAACATATAACTAATAAAAGGATGACTGAGTACTACGAGGATACACAGAGATAACATATTTAGGGAAAATCTACTTCCGGAATATTCGGACAAATATTAGATATTTTCACCTTAATTGGCAAGGTACTCTATGCTAGAAGGATATACCCTTGGGGCAACACATCGACAGTAACCATTACTCAGGGTTCATTCTAGGTCAGAATTTTTGGGAGAAGTGAGAAAGCGCGTGATCGCTTCCTTAAATGGTGTTATTTAATAAATTTCAACAAAATATGGTTAAAATACACAGTATGACCATTAAATACAACATTATAATAGAAAGAGTGCTTTATAATGGGCAAGTGTATCTTACTGGCCAACATTTTGTATGAAAATTTAAAAAAAAAAAATATTTTTTTTTAGGGAGAAGTTGGGCCCCCAGAGGGCGAAGTCAAGGTCCCTAAGGCGACTATTTCGCCCACATCGCCCTCTAAAATGATCCCTGATTACTTAAGAAGAGCCCCACCCCCACTCCATGGTGACTTTCATATTTACATTCATTATGTGGTATACAGACAAACCTGTGTTAGTGGTCACCTCTATTAAGCAGCCAACCTGCATTAAGCAGCCAGTTTTCCTATTCCCAATATGTCACATTGTTATACATGTGCCCTCTATTAACCCTTTCAACACCACAGACCTCTATATAGGCTTACAAAAAGTGTAGATCCAGATGAGCCGGCTCGTGACGAGCCATCTCATCAGGATCTGCACTTTTTGCAAGTAGTATTACTAATTTTAGACAAAATTACCCATCTTGATAAATGAACTGGTCCGAATGTAATTTTCTTATTCATTTATTGGTCTAAGAATATCATGGACCAGTCCATGTCAGTTACTTGGTGCTGAAAGAGTTAAGCAACCACCCGTGCTAAGCAGCCACTTTCTGTGATTCCCTTGGTTGGCTGGCTGCTTAAGACATGTTTGACTGTATCTCGTACGAGTGTAACTAATTAAGTTTTCAAGGGATTTGCAATTCATAATTTACAGGAACCCCAGTTAGTGACCCTGAGAGATGACTCGGAGAGCTCACAGCCCCAGGTGCTGGCGTTGTCGTATGATGATATGGGAGCAGTCACTGCAGGCATTGCCATGTCTCAAGAACAACAGGCAACCAGTTTACTGAAGAAAAGTACAGGTAAGTAACAGACGGCTTTGTAGTCCAGTGGTAACACGTGTGTGGCGTCCGTGGTCCAGTGGTAGAGCGTCGGATTTGGAATCGAACGGTCCCGGGTTCGATACTCGAACAGGCCACGTATGTAGTGTCATTGAGCAAGGCACCTCATCACACACATTGCTTAGTACTGGTTAATCGCTTAGGTCAGCTAAGCCTGCCCAGGAAAACATGTCTAGGTCCCCGAGAGGGGTTTGACATTTACGGAACATACATAACACGCTGGACTTGTAATCCAGGGATCGCAGGTTCACAGAACCCATTTGCTTTTGTTGTATTATTATTGATTAACTATATTCATGTATATACAGGCAATAAAATATAGTTAAATTAATAAAATTAACAGTCTTTCAGATGGGACTTTAAACCGAGATCTTGTGTCGGTGCTGTACACCGTGCACTTAAAAGAACCAGAGGAGGATCTGGAATGGGTCTCTGTCTGTATCATTGCACTATCCTCCAAAAATCTAAAATCTCTTCAGGAGGCGTCGCTCATATGGGCAACTAGTAGGGACGATAAATAAACGTAAAACACACACATATTTGTAGTACGGAATCTTGATGTGTTGAATGTTGAAATAAAATTTATAGTTTAGAAATTCAAGTTTTGTATTAAACAAGTTTTGTATTTCAAGCACAGTGCTATCTATCAATGAGAGACATCGGTCAGTTACTGCCCCAGAATACTCCCTAAAAGTAGATAGGTCATATTAAGTGTTTTCCTCTCTTTTTATCGTTGTTTCCTTTGCACAACATGCTAACAATTTGATTCCACTATCACTTCTTATGAGTACTAAATTACTATATCTCAACAGATCTCCTACAGTATATGCAATGGGTACTTATATGTAAAAGAATGTTATCAGTTAATTAACATGATTTTGATAAAATCACAATTATCATACCGCAACATCTGGTTTTCAACAACAGTAAAAACAAAGGATTCCAAATAAAAGAACCTATTCACATTTTGGAACAACCGGCCTGTCCTCAGTAACCATTGGATGGAAGTTTATGAAACTTATTAATAAACATGTATCACCATAGTGTTGTGGTGCACGTGCACTTTTTCGTGGGGATAGGCCCAGTATCACCAGACATCATTTGTGGAATTTGTGAGAGCGCAGTTGTAGCGCCCGGAGTTTAGTCCCTCTGGAGCCATTACGATTGTGCCCTTAGACGAGGCATTTAAATTCCACGTTGCCTCTTTTCTCTCCCTCGTGGCGAATGATTCCATCAGGAATGAGGTCTAGAGAGTGATTAATATAAGAACTTGTTTCGCAATTGAGCTAAAATAAATTTGTATAAACTTAACACCAATGTTGTTGCCATTTAATTGACTGAAAATCCACAAATTTGTCCGTCGGCTCTAATTCAGTGGGGGATAACAATTCTTCGAATTTGCTCATTTCGTCTTACACTGATCAACTGACAAGTCAATAGTCATTATTCATGTAGAGCCGCCGTGGTCGAGTGGTTACGGTCGCTGACTTGTATACCACTGTAACCTATCATCACTGATGGTCACGGGTTCGAGCACCGCTCAGACCGTGTTTCATTTATATGAAAAAGTTGGCAGTTTCTTACGGAGGTTGGTGCACCCAAGTACTGGTTAACTGCTGGAGCCTGCCCAGGAAAAGGTGTTGTTAGGTAAACTGCCCGCCGGCGATATAGCCCAAAAATGGTGCTGATGCAGACGTAAAACCCGAAATATAACATAACATAATTATTCATGTAGACTACTGTACCATTAGCTAAAGGACTTTATTCCTTTCTGTTATGAAATTATCCTGGTGAATAAATTTGATGGAATGTGCAAACAACAGGTCCAGATAACACTGCAGCAGATCAGGATCTATGTTCTTTGCTATGTCAAGTGTTTTTGCTCCACTATCAAAATAGCAAACAGCATAGAGCCTGATCAGATGGTAAGTTCTGTGATGCTTACAGAATCGACTTTATTTGCGATTAGTAGGATAAGAGACAGGGTTAACATTTGTTCTGAGACTAATTTGTAATGGAACCGTAATGTAATTAATTACAATGTTCATAAATTGTGTAATTGCATCAATTAGATTCGATTACAGTCTACATTCGTTATGTCAAGTCGGTTATGTCGAATTCTCCGGTTATCTCGAAGTCGGATCAAAGTCCCGTTTCAGACACTATCATTTTACATATAACTGGCTCCGTTTATATCGAATTTTTTCGTTATATTAAATTAATTTTTTGGTCCCTTCAGTATAAATGTGCAGCATTTCACACTCGTTATGTCAAAGTGCCACTTTGTCGCCAAAGTGCCACTTTCATTCGGCAAATTTACCTGATCAAAGATGGTCTGCTGTCGTACCTGTGCAAACAAACAATCAATAAAGATTGTTGAAGGTTTGTACCGTGACAGTATGTTCACTACAGGTATACACTTATCAGCAATCAACCAATCATTGGATAAATGGCTCATCGTAATCATTACGATTTTAATTAACATATTTAGGCAAACTTAAATTTGTCAATAAGTCATTACCAAATTCTATTTAATCGAGTATCAGTATATTACTACACCGTTAATGTACTGTTAGTACATCAGTTTATTACTACACCGTTAATGTACTGTTAGTACATCAGTTTATTACTACACCGTTAATGTACTGTTAGTACATCAGTTTATTACTACACCGTTAATGTACTGTTAGTACATCAGTTTATTACTACACCGTTAATGTACTGTTAGTACATCAGTATATTACTACACCGTTAATGTACTGTTAGTACATCAGTTTATTACTACACCGTTAATGTACTGTTAGCACATCAGTTTTGTATATAAATGTTATTTACATGTAGATCTATGTGCTACATATTAGTAAATATTAAATACGATATTACAGTTTTATTTTATCAAGTGCGCCCATGTCACAGTTATAACTATGACAACATGGGATATGATTTATGTGACAAATGCATGATGGGTAAGGCTGCGATCTACTAGTACGAGAAACATTTTCTTTGGAAATATGGTCAATATCCGTTATGTCAAACTTTGGTTATGTCGTAGTATTTTGTTTGATCGGACGGAATTCGACATAACGGATTTGTTCAAGTCCAATATTCAGTTTCACTAAAGCTGGTTAAACCTATTTTATTGCCTGTTCAATCTACATAATACAGGTAAAGCGCAAACAAATCACATTATTTATACTAAATTTATTTTACAACGATTGCGAAGCAAGTTCTAACAACTTATATTAATCACTCTCGTTGGCGCGATTGAAAGCGTAACTGTGGTCATTCGTGTGGGAGGAAACCAGAGTACCCGGAGAAAACACACCTGTCCGTTCTGGCGAACACCATACCATCTCACATACTTCCCGGTCCGAGGATCGAACCCGGGTTGCATTGGTGAGAAGAGGGCGCGGCGCAATAACCACTGCGCTAATCGGATCTCACCAATAACAATTTAATATATAAAAGGCGACGAAAACACACTTGTAACCTTTAACCCTTTCAACACCACAGGCCTCTAAATAGGCTTACAAAAAGTGTAGATCCAGATGAGCCGGCTCATGATGAGCCGTCTCATCAGGATCTGCACTTTTTGCCAGTAATAATTATTACTATTTTTAGATCAAATTACCCATTTTGATAAATGGACTGGTCCAAAGGTAGTTTTCTTATTAATTTATTGGTCTAAAAATATCATGCACCAGTCCATGTCAGATACTTGGGGTTGAATGGGTTAAACCAAGATATATTGTAAAGCTAAGATTACATGTCGGCAGAGATACACTCCAGTTCAATTATACATTGGCTAATTTTTAAGACTCATAAATGGGATTCCTAAATGACAAGGCTCATTCTAGAGGGTGACATGGGTGAAGTAGTCGCTGTTGGGCCCCTGACTTCTCCCTAAAAAAAAAAGAGAAGATTGTTCAGTAAGATACACTTGCCAATGTAAAGCACTCATTCAATTCAAATATTAAATAATACCATTAGATGACTCAATCTCTCGCTTTCTCACTTCTCCCAAAAGTTTCGGTCTAGCTTGAGTCCGGAAAAATGGAAACATTGAGAATTATGTTATGTTGGCAATCTACATGTTTTACTTTCAGGGTACCAGTCTGTTGCCATCTTGCCCTCTGGTGATACAAATCAGGGGGAGGTAAACTATGTACTGATTGTGAACCCAGCCGGGGATAAAGATAACATTCAGGGACCCATGTATGATTTTGGAGACAACATCACTGGTGAGATTGTGGAGGAGGTGACAGATGAGAATGGAACAACGAAAAGACTTGTGAAGATTAACCAGCTAGTTGCCAGAAATAACCAGTTTAATATGAGGGACGTGTCGGGAGATCAGCTGGCTTGTAGTCACTGTGATTATACTAGTCCAAAAAAGTAAGTAATTCGTTGGTATGGCAACCTGGAAAATATTGCTTTTTATGTGCATTCATTGTTGTTGATTGATAATACAGTCTACATCCGTTATGTCGAATTCCGTCGGACATAACAAAATACTTTGACATAACCGAAGTTTGACTTGATGAAATTTGGGACTTTGATCCGACTTCGAGATAACCAACTTTGACATAGCGGTTGTAGACTGTATATGAAATAATTATACCAATGTTCGTGTCTGACTTTCAATAAACAAGTTTAAGGTATATGAGGGAGAAGTTTAAGGTACATAAGGGTGTTTAAGGTACACAAGGGAGAAGTTTATGGTATACTAAGGAGAAGTTTAAGGTATACTAGGGAGAAATTTATGGTATACGAGGGAGAAGTTTAAGGTACATGAGGGAGTTTAAGGTACACAAGGAAGAAGTTTAAGGTATACTAGGGAGAAGATTAAGGTATCCTAGGGAGAAGTTTACGGTATACGAGGGAGAAGTTTACGGTATACGAGGGAGAAGTTTATGGTATACGAGGGAGAAGATTAAGGTATCCTAGGGAGAAGTTTACGGTATACGAGGGAGAAGTTTACGGTATACGAGGGAGAAGTTTATGGTATACGAGGGAGAAGTTTAAGGTACATGAGGGAGTTTAAGGTACACAAGGAAGAAGTTTAAGGTATCCTAGGGAGAAGATTAAGGTATCCTAGGGAGAAGTTTACGGTATACGAGGGAGAAGTTTATGGTATACGAGGGAGAAGTTTATGGTATACGAGGGAGAAGTTTATGGTATACGAGGGAGAAGTTTAAGGTACATGAGGGAGTTTAAGGTACACAAGGAAGAAGTTTAAGGTATCCTAGGGAGAAGTTTACGGTATATGAGGGAGAAGTTTATGGTATACGAGGGAGAAGTTTAATGTATACTAGGGAGAAGATTAAGGTATCCTAGGGAGAAGTTTACGGTATACGAGGGGGAAGTTTACGGTATACGAGGGAGAAGTTTATGGTATACGAGGGAGAAGATTTAGGTATCCTAGGGAGAAGTTTACGGTATACGAGGGAGAAGTTTACGGTATACGAGGGAGAAGTTTATGGTATACGAGGGAGAAGTTTATGGTATACGAGGGAGAAGATTTAGGTATCCTAGGGAGAAGTTTACGGTATACGAGGGAGAAGTTTACGGTATACGAGGGAGAAGTTTATGGTATACGAGGGAGAAGTTTAAGGTACATGAGGGAGTTTAAGGTACACAAGGAAGAAGTTTAAGGTATACGAGGGAGAAGTTTATGGTATACTAGGGAGAAGATTATGGTATCCTAGGGAGAAGTTTACGGTATACGAGGGAGAAGTTTATGGTATACGAGGGAGAAGTTTATGGTATACGAGGGAGAAGTTTATGGTATACGAGGGAGAAGTTTAAGGTACATGAGGGAGTTTAAGGTACACAAGGAAGAAATTTAAGGTATACGAGGGAGAAGTTTACGGTATACGAGGGAGAAGTTTAAGGTATACTAGGGAGAAGATTAAGGTATCCTAGGGAGAAGTTTACGGTATACGAGGGAGAAGTTTACTGTATACGAGGGAGAAGTTTAAGGTATCCTAGGGAGAAGTTTACGGTATCCGAGGGAGAAGTTTACGGTATACGAGGGAGAAGTTTACGGTATACGAGGGAGAAGTTTAAGGTATCCTAGGGAGAAGTTTACGGTATACGAGGGAGAAGTTTACTGTATACGAGGGAGAAGTTTAAGGTATCCTAGGGAGAAGTTTACGGTATCCGAGGGAGAAGTTTACGGTATACGAGGGAGAAGTTTACGGTATACGAGAGAGAAGTTTAAGGTATCCTAGGGAGAAGTTTACGGTATACGAGGGAGAAGTTTACGGTATACGAGGGAGAAGTTTACGGTATACGAGGGAGAAGTTTACGGTATACGAGGGAGAAGGTTACGGTATACGAGGGAGAAGTTTACGGTATACGAGGGAGAAGTTACGGTATACGAGGGAGAAGTTTACGGTATACGAGAGAGAAGTTTACGGTATACGAGGGAGAAGTTTACGGTATCCGAGGGAGAAGTTTACGGTATACGAGGGAGAAGTTTACGGTATACGAGGGAGAAGTTTACGGTATACGAGAGAGAAGTTTACGGTATACGAGGGAGAAGTTTACGGTATCCGAGGGAGAAGTTAACGGTATACGAGGGAGAAGTTTACGGTATACGAGGGAGAAGGTTACGGTATACGAGGGAGAAGTTTACGGTATACGAGGGAGAAGTTTACGGTATACGAGGGAGAAGTTTACGGTATACGAGAGAGAAGTTTACGGTATACGAGGGAGAAGTTTACGGTATCCGAGGGAGAAGTTTACGGTATACGAGGGAGAAGTTTACGGTATACGAGGGAGAAGTATACGAGGGAGAAGTTTACGGTATACGAGGGAGAAGTTTACGGTATACGAGGGAGAAGATTACGGTATCCTAGGGAGAAGATTAAGGTATACGAGGGAGAAGTTTACGGTATACGAGGGAGAAGTTTACGGTATACGAGGGAGAAGTTTACGGTATACGAGGGAGAAGTTTAAGGTATACGAGGGAGAAGTTTAAGGTACACGAGGGAGTTTAAGGTACACAAGGAAGAAGTTTAAGGTATCCTAGGGAGAAGTTTACGGTATACGAGGGAGAAGTTTATGGTATATGAGGGAGAAGTTTAAGGTATACTAGGGAGAAGATTAAGGTATCCTAGGGAGAAGTTTACGGTATACGAGGGAGAAGTTTATGGTATACGAGGGAGAAGTTTAAGGTATACTAGGGAGAAGATTAAGGTATCCTAGGGAGAAGTTTACGGTATACGAGGGAGAAGTTACGGTATACGAGGGAGAAGTTTACGGTATACGAGGGAGAAGTTTAAGGTATCCTAGGGAGAAGTTTACGGTATACGAGGGAGAAGTTTACGGTATACGAGGGAGAAGTTTACGGTATACGAGGGAGAAGGTATACGAGGGAGAAGTTTACGGTATACGAGGGAGAAGTTTACGGTATACGAGGGAGAAGTTTACGGTATACGAGGGAGAAGTTTAAGGTATCCTAGGGAGAAGTTTACGGTATACGAGGGAGAAGTTTACGGTATACGAGGGAGAAGTTTACGGTATATGAGGGAGAAGTTTACGGTATACGAGGGAGAAGTTTACGGTATACGAGGGAGAAGTTTACGGTATCCTAGGGAGAAGTTTACGGTATACGAGGGAGAAGTTTACGGTATACGAGGGGGAAGTTTACGGTATACGAGGGAGAAGTTTACGGTATACGAGGGAGAAGTTTACGGTATACGAGGGAGAAGGTTACGGTATACGAGGGGAAGTTTACGGTATACGAGGGAGAAGTTTACGGTATACGAGGGAGAAGTTTACTGTATACGAGGGAGAAGTTTACGGTATACGAGGGAGAAGTTTACGGTATCCTAGGGAGAAGTTTACGGTATACGAGGGAGAAGATTAAGGTATCCTAGGGAGAAGTTTACGGTATACGAGGGAGAAGTTTACGGTATACGAGGGAGAAGTTTACGGTATACGAGGGAGAAGTTTAAGGTATACGAGGGAGAAGTTTACGGTATACGAGGGAGAAGTTTAAGGTACATGAGGGAGTTTAAGGTATACTATGTTCATGCTGAACCCGAGTACAAACTGGATCAATGATTGTTATGTGAACATAAACCACCTTCTATAAGTCAGTTACAACCAGTTCCCGATCAATTCCAATCAAATGGGTTCGTCCTTGAGTCGAGTCCCCAACCTTCCACCAACTTTCATGAAAATGCGTCTGTAATATTTTGCTCAATCCTGCTAACAGATAACAGGGACAAAACACGGCCTCCTTTGAAGGATGTAATAAGTGTCATACACAGCTAGTTGTTTTAAATACAATGAAATATAGTAATGTCTAGGGTTCATTCTAGGTCAAATTCTTTGGGAGAAGTGAGAAAGCATACTATTGCGTCCATAAATGGTGTTCTTTAATAAATTTCTGCAAAATATGGTTAAAATACACAGTACGACCATTAAATACAACATTTTAATAGAAGGAGTGCTTTATAATGAGCTAGTGCATCTTACTGGACAAAATCGTGTATGAAAATTGTAAGTCAGTCAGTCAGGGTCCCCAGGGCGACTATTTCGTCCTCGTAGCCCTCTAGCAGGGTTCCCTCTGTATGAATGTTTGTCTGCGCCACTTCTGTCGCCAATTGAAAAACACTTGAGCCAATTAAAAAAATTTGGCACCAACTAAGAGCCATATAGTTCACAATAAATATTTGAAGCCATGAATTTGACAAAACATGTGCCCAAAAAAGAATTTTAAAAAAAAGATTTTAAAAAAAAGTTGCGCCAAATATTTTCGCCAATTCACAAAATTTAGCATCAATATTTTTTGTTGTCGCAATTGGTGCCATTGGCGACCGACAGCGGGAACCCTGCTCTAGAATAAACCCTGAATGTTGCGTTTTCAGTTTTGCTGTAAACTTAATTGTTTGTTTGTTTCAGATATTTATTGTCTCGACACATGAAGTCACACTGTGATGATAGGCCTCATAAATGTGGATTGTGTAACCGTGGTTTCAAAACGGTGTCTTCCCTACAGAATCACATTAATACGCATGCCGGGGTTCGACCTCATAAATGCAAACTGTGCGAATCTGCATTCACTACGTCGGGCGAGCTCATTCGACATATAAGGTACGTCCTTAAGTGTTGAGAGTTATTTTCATCCGAGTAGAACCACTGACTTTCCACATGTAGCTTTTAATTGCACGGATTTCATATAACCGCATTCATATAACGAATATGTCGAACATGTTTAGACAGACAAGATTCATCAAAGAAGCATGTAAATATTGGAATGTGTAGACCAGGTTTTAATTTGACATTATTCAGTAAAGAAATAGTCTATTCCTCTATTCTTATAAACAATAAACAAACTCTAGCATGTTATAATCGGCAATAAAACATGACAATAACACATGTGTATGTTGTACGTTTATTTATCGTTGCTACCGGTTTCCCATATGAGGGACGCATCCTGAAGAGACTCTGGTGTTTTACATGCACAAGACCTCTGTTTAAAGTCCCATCTGACTGTTGTAAGACTGTTAATGTTATTAAGGTCAGATGGGGGATCGAACCTGTGATCCCTGTGAAGATCATCTCACATGAATAAGTCATATTAAAATACCTTGACATAGGGCGCATTTTATTTGTAATTTTACACATATTCATTACTTTGCTTACGTGATAATCAGCTTTTAAATTCATGGAACAATTATAAAGCAAAACACTAGTAAATATATTCTAAACAACAATGTGCGTTCTACATGTATATCATTATGTCAATTGTGTATATGAAGCACACGACGACTATGATGTCATAACAAGTGCTTTAGTATGATGTCATAACAAGTGCTTTAGTATGATGGCATAACAAGTGCTTTAGTATGATGGCATAACAAGTGCTTTAGTATGGGTATTTTAAATGTTTTTCAGAAATAAAAATACATTTGAATGTTTTCAGATATATAAACATACGTTTAAATGGTTACAAATATAACCATACATTTAAATGTTTTTCCGATATAAATTTATGTTTAAATGTTTTTCAGATATAGACATACATTTAAATGTTTTTAGGATATAAATTTATGTTTAAATGTTTTTCAATACAAACATATGTTTAAATGTTTTCAGATATAAACATACGTTTGAAAAGCCACACAAATGCACGGAGTGCGAATATGCTAGTGTAGAACTGAGTAAACTGAAACGTCACATGCGCTCTCACACCGGCGAGCGACCGTATGCATGTACATACTGTAACTACGCGTCCCCAGACACGTATAAGCTGAAGCGACATATGAGAATACATACTGGCGAGAAGCCATATGAATGTGACATTTGTCATGCAAAGTTCACCCAAAGTAACAGCCTTAAAGGTACGTATATATACATCTTAACTAAAATTCTCTTATACAGCGTAGAAATATTATAATACATAAACAAATATTATACTGCATAAACATATTATACAGCATAGAATAGAAATATTATACAGCATAGCATAGAAATATTATATAGCATATAATAGAAATATTATACAGCATATAATAGAAATATTATACAGCATAGCATAGAACTATTATACAGCATATAATAGAAATATTATATAGCATATAATAGAAATATTATACAGCATATAATAGAAATATTATATAGCATATAATAGAAATATTATACAGCATAGAACTATTATACAGCATAGAATAGAAATATTATACAGCATATAATAGAAATATTATACAGCATAGCATAGAACTATTATACAGCATATAATAGAAATATTATACAGCATATAATAGAAATATTATACAGCATAGCATAGAACTATTATACAGCATATAATAGAAATATTATACAGCATATAATAGAAATATTATACAGCATATAATAGAAATATTATACAGCATATAATAGAAATATTATACAGCATAGCATCGAACTATTATACAGCATATAATAGAAATATTATACAGCATATAATAGAAATATTATACAGCATATAATAGAAATATTATATAGCATAGCATAGAAATATTATATAGCATATAATAGAAATATTATACAGCATAGCATAGAACTATTATATAGCATATAATAGAAATATTATATAGCATATAATAGAAATATTATGGAGATATGAATATAACTGTGATAAATGTGCTGTTATTGTCTTCAACGAGTCGGAGGCAAGTCGATCAGTTAGAAACTGGAAACTGGGTAACCAAGTAATTGCAGAGGCACAGGACTACACACATTTAGGCATAGTTTGTGACAAACACATTTCCACCGGCAAGATGATACATGAAGCATGTAATAAGTTACGGGGAACATTTCTGAGCATCCTTAACAGTGGACTACATCCTAACTCTTTAAATCCAATCTCAACGCGAATTATGTACTCATCAGTAGTGTTGCCAAAGGCACTATATGGGTGTGAGTTATGGTCTGTTATCGCAAGGTCAGATATGTCAATGCTGGAAATGGCCCATCGGTTTGTCATAAAATTCGCACAAAATTTAAATGTGTCAACAAGTACTGATTTTTCATTGTGTGCATTTAATTTAGACAGCATTGAAGGAATTATTGACACACGCAAATTGCAGTTCTTTGGTCAACTGTGCAGATTACCGAGTCGTTATTTGGCAAAACAAGTGTTCACAAACAGACTGGTTCGGTATATGAACGGAGAATCACAATATTCCGGATTCATTGCAGACATCTACCGAGCGTTACGTAGATACGGTTTAGAATGTTTCCTTCAAACCTATATTGAAACGGGATCATTTCCCGTAAAGCTAACTTGGAAGAGAATAGTGTACCAAAACGTCACTGTTGTTAACAATGGTCAAAGACTAAACCGCCTGTGCTCATTAAGTGAAATGCAAGTGTTAAGTGGTTACTTTAGCTTAAACAACCCTTGTTATCTCTGGTCGGTATGTAGGAAAAGGCAAGAGCTCATACCATTTTGTAAAAAAGCTGTGATTATTATGAGTATCATGGTATCTAGGTCTTTTCCGAGAAATTGTCGCAAGTGTTCTTTCTTTTGCGAAAACATTATTGAACACACAATATGTCACTGTCCTAGTAACTATGAACTTTACAAGACGTTGGTCGTGATCTGGTTTGATATTTGTGATAAACAATATTATGTTGATTTCATTAAGCAATCACCATATGAGCAATGTAATAGTTTGATAAACGCTGCATTTAATGTTACTGAGAATTGCATATTTGAAAACTTTAAGCTGCTGAAGACGCTGTTGCACATGTTTGATGTATAAGTAATGAACAGGGATATCAATTATAACTGCGTTGTGCTGTGCTGTGACAATGAAACATTAACTCTTGTTATTACTTAATTTCCCACTTTTGATACAATACTTTTCTGTTCAGTTGACGATTATGATCACATGCTTAGGTGAGCGAATTCAGCTGTTCTTACAGCTCCTCTAACATATGAAAATAATGTAATTTGTATGCTTATATATAATTATGTATGTTTATGTTGATCTATTTGTAAATATGTTGTAATCTTCAAAAATTGGAGGAAAAATAAATATCTATCTATAGAAATATTATACAGCATAGAATAGAAATATTATACAGCATAGAAATATTATACAGCATAGAAATAGAAATATTATACAGCATTTCATTGGTCAATATGCTCTGTGCAAATATCGTATATCCATACATACTTTATCATAGTACTCCAAAGTGTATACCCAATCACCAGTATAATATACACAGTCCAAAATGTCTCACCACATGCTCATCAATTCTTCCATTAGCAAGTTCACCTTACATTCATGTAAAACTATATTAACTTTAAACATTCATATTTTACAAATCGTTGCACAAACATGTTACTCTTACATTAGAATCATTTATCTTCATTAGGAGGAGTCAGATGATATAGAGGTCTGCAAACTTCTCCCTTATATACCACAAACTTCTCCCTTATATACCACACACTTCTCCCTTATATATTCCATACACTTCTCCCTTATATACCAGAAACTTCTCCCTTATATACCACCATTTTCTCCCTTATATATTCCATAAATGTCTTCTTTATATACCAGAAACTTCTCCCTTATATACTACAGTCTTCTCCCTTATATATTCCATAAATGTCTTCTTTATATACCAGAAACTTCTCCCTTATATATTCCATAAATGTCTTCTTTATATACCAGAAACGTCTCCCTTATATACCACAATCTTCTCCCTTATATACTACAATCTTCTCCCTTATATATTCCATAAATGTCTTCTTTATATACCAGAAATGTCTCCCTTATATACCACAGTCTTCTCCCTTATATATTCCATAAACGTCTATACCACAATCTTCTCCCTTATATACCACACTTTTCTCCCTTATATATTCCATAAATGTCTTCTTTATATACCAGAAACTTCTCCCTTATATACTACAATCTTCTCCCTTATATATTCCATAAATGTCTTCTTTATATACCAGAAACTTCTCCCTTATATACATACTACAATCTTCTACCTTATATATTCCATAAATGTTTTCTTTATATACCAGAAACCTCTCCCTTATATACCAGAAACTTCTCCCTTATATACCATAAACCTCTCCCTTATATACCAGAAACTTCTCCCTCGAATACCAGAAACTTCTCCCTCGAATACCAGAAACTTCTCCCTTATACACCAGAAACTTCTCCCTTATATATACCAGAAATGTCTCCCTTATGTACCAGAAGCTTATCCCTTATATACCAGAAATGTGTCTCTTATACCAGAAATGTCTCCCTTATATAACAGAAACTTCTCCCTTATATACCAGAAATGTCTCCCTTATATACCAGCAACTTCTATCTAATATACCAGAAACTTCTACCTAATATACCAGAAACTTCTCCCTTATATACCATAAACCTCTCCCTTATATACCAGAAACTTCTCCCTCGAATACTAGAAACTTCTCCCTCGAATACCAGAAACTTCTCCCTTATACACCAGAAACTTCTCCCTTATATATACCAGAAATGTCTCCCTTATGTACCAGAAGCTTATCCCTTATATACCAGAAATGTGTCTCTTATACCAGAAATGTCTCCCTTATATAACAGAAACTTCTCCCTTATATACCAGAAATGTCTCCCTTATATACCAGCAACTTCTATCTAATATACCAGAAACTTCTACCTAATATAACAGTAACTTCTCCCTTATATACCAGAAACTTCTACCTTATATACCAGAAACTTCTACCTTATATACCAGAAACTTCTACCTTATATACCAGAAACTTCTACCTTATATACCAGAAACTTCTCCCTCATATACCATAAACCTCTCCCATATATATCAGAAACTTCTCCCTTATATACCAGAAACTTCTACCTAATATACCAGAAACTTCTCCCTCATATACCATAAACCTCTCCCTTATATATCAGAAACTTCTACCTAATATACCAGAAACTTCTCCCTTATTATACCAGAAACTTCTCCATTATTATACCAGAAACTTCTCCCTTATTATACCCACAGGGATTCGACACGTTTGGCGGTACTAGTATATATATTTAAGTACAGGGATTCTACTCTGTGGGATGTCAGATTTCGCATCGATCAGTAAAATGGCCCTATCTGAAACAATTTTGAACAAATCTGTCCAAATATAACGCCTATCCCGAGTCTTTATATTGTTCTTCAAATAAAACACAACTTTAAGCTGCATGCATGTATACTTTGCAAACAATTGCCACAGACATTGGTCATAGCAGGTCATATTTCCATACTAGGACACGGGATCTGTCAGCAAAAAAAAAAAATCTTCTTGTTTTGAAAATTTCTAAAGCAGCGCAATTCGCGTTGAAACGAGCGTTCTGATTGGATTATTAGAATGTAACAAGATGGGTTTTTTTATATGAAGAATAATCATAATCCAACCAGAACGCTCGTTTCAACGCGAATTGCGCCGCTTTAGAAATTTTCAAAACAAATTGAAAATGCTACGAAATCTCTTTTTGACGTACATTTTTGCTGAATAAACCTACACGTTAGTGGAAACATATTTTATTGATAATGTTATTCACTGTTAAAACTCTCCCGTCGAAGATTTTTGTTGTTGCTGTTTTGATTTCATGAACTAAGATTGTGATATTGTATTGTTGCAGCTCACAGACTGATACACAGCGGCAATAAACCAGTGTTCCAGTGCTCACTCTGTCCAACCACCTGCGGCCGCAAAACTGATCTAAAAATACACATGCAGAAGCTTCACCATAGCGATCAACCACTCATGTGTAAAAAATGCGGGGAAACATTTCCAGACAGATACACATTCAAAGTACACTTCAAGTCGCACGAGGGAGAGAAATGTTTCAAATGTACGGAATGCGATTACTCGGCAATATCTCAACGCCATGTCGATACCCATATGCTTGTGCATTCCGGTCTTAAGCCGTTTGAATGTGACGACTGTGATTTGGCCTTCCGATTAAAAACCCTTCTTAAACGTCACCGGAATATCTACCATAATCCAAATTATGTTCAAGATTGCAAAGATGGAGAACTAGAGTGTAAAGCGTGTGAAATATCATTCTCGAACAGATCTGATACAGTAAGGAATGTGCAAGCTCCCGGTGGAAGTTTAACCGAGCATCCGGGTGATCCGGATGAAGAGTTTAACAACATCCATACGTGTGGAGGATGTCCAAAAGCCCTCGTAGACAGCATAATACCGCTGACTGCCGATCAGTTAATCGAGAACAGCCTGTTGGCGGATATGAAGGATGGAAAGCTGGGAACTTCACCGACAGTGGTCGTCGTACATCCTGACGGTCGAGTGGAGGAGGTCACAGCCAAACTGCAGAGTCTCAGTCAGTCAAAACCAATGGATGATTTTCTAGTGTCCCTCGGTGTATCTGGAGACACCCATTTTGGTAAGCACATTAATTGTTTCAAGAAATAAAGCTGATACAATCATAGAGTGACGATGTTGCAGGGATCATTCTAGAGGGCGATGTGGGCGAAATTGTCGCCCTAGGGACCCTGATTTCGCCCTCTGGGGGCCCCACTTCTCCCTAAAAAACAATATTTTGTCTAGTAAGATACACTGGCCCATTATAAAGCACTCATTCTATTCAAATGTTGTATTTAATGGTTGTACTGTGCATTTTAACCCTATTTTGCAGAAGTATATTAAAGAACACCATTTAAGGAAGCGATCACGCGCTTTCTCACTTCTCCCAAAAATTCTGACCTAGAATGAACCCTGTGTTGTACTGTAATATTCTGAATTACAGTGTTATGTTGTATGAACAATATTGTTGAAATGTCAACATATTTTATCACTAATTTAAGATATATGCTAATATTTCTATGTTGCCAAATACCTGTACAATCATTTAGAGCCACTGCCTATGTTGCCAAATACTTGTACAGTCATTTAGAGCCACTGCCTGTATTGCCAAATACTTGTACAGTCATTTAGAGCCACTGCCTATGTTGCCAAATACTTGTAGTCATTTAGAGCCACTGCCTATGTTGCCAAATACTTGTACAGTCATTTAGAGCCACTGCCTATGTTGCCAAATACTTGTAGTCATTTAGAGCCACTGCCTATGTTGCCAAATACTTGTAGTCATTTAGAGCCACTGCCTATGTTGCCAAATACTTGTACAGTCATTTAGAGCCACTGCCTATGTTGCCAAATACTTGTAGTCATTTAGAGCCACTGCCTATGTTGCCAAATACTTGTAGTCATTTAGAGCCACTGCCTATGTTGCCAAATACTTGTACAGTCATTTAGAGCCACTGCCTATGTTGCCAAATACTTGTAGTCATTTAGAGCCACTGCCTATGTTGC
Source organism: Archivesica marissinica (assembly GCA_014843695.1). Classification (NCBI taxonomy): domain Eukaryota; kingdom Metazoa; phylum Mollusca; class Bivalvia; order Venerida; family Vesicomyidae; genus Archivesica; species Archivesica marissinica. Next base: position 24,870,155 of record CM026395.1, on the reverse strand, counting down.
CAAATACGTGTACACTCATTTAGAGCCACTGCCTGTATTGCCAAATACTTGTACAGTCATTTAGAGCCACACAGCCTATGTTGCCAAATACTTGTAGTCATTTAGAGCCACAGCCTATGTTGCCAAATACTTGTACAGCCATTTAGAGCCACTGCCTATGTTGCCAAATACTTGTACAGTCATTTAGAGCCACTGCCTATGTTGCCAAATACTTGTACAGTCATTTAGAGCCACTGCCTATGTTGCCAAATACTTGTACAGTCATTTAGAGCCACTGCCTATGTTGCCAAATACGTGTACAGTCATTTAGAGCCACTGCCTATGTTGCCAAATACTTGTACAGTCATTTAGAGCCACTGCCTATGTTGCCAAATACTTGTATGTTCAGTCATTTAGAGCCACTGCCTATGTTGCCAAATACTTGTAGGCATTTAGAGTGACTGCCTATGTTGCCAAATACTTGTACAGTCATTTAGAGCCACTGCCTATGTTGCCAAATACTTGTACAGTCATTTAGAGCCACTGATTTTTCTTTAAGTGGAAATATGGCACTATATATATAGTTGAGATACTAATTTGTCCTTGTGTAAAGGGACCTGTCATTTACAAATAATTTCACAAATCCAGTTCATTTGTCGACGTATTGTTTTATTTAAGGCCTTACTAAAGGTCCAAAAACAGACGAATATGTAGTCCAGTGGTTAACACGATGGACTGGGAATCCAGGGATCGCAGGTTCGATCCCCCGTCTAACCCATAAAATTAACAGTATTTCAGATGGGACTTTAAGCCGAGGTCTCGTGTCAGTGCTGTACACCGTGCACGTAAAAGAACCAGAGGAGACTCTGGAATTGGTCTCTGTGTGTATCATTGCACTATCCTCCAAAAATCTAAAATGATTCACATGTACAACCGGTAGCGATGATAAATAAACGTAAAACACACACATCACCGAAATATGTTTCCAAATGGACGCAGCAGGTTAGGATAAACATATTTCTAATTATGTATGACTGGTTTAAGAACAAATGCCCTGACAAACGAAATGAAATAGATGCCACTGAATACAAGTGCATGTTTGTTTACAAACTGTCGTGTTCGTTCCAACAACAACCGAAAATGTGTTGGACGTTCTCCAACGGAAAACAACAGGTCGTAAATTTACGTACCAGTCAAGTATGAAAGGTTAAAATATGGCACAAACGATTTTTTGTGCAATTTTCTGAAAATCGCCAAATTGAAATTTTAGGAGCCATTTCTATCGCAAAATCGCCATTTGGCTCTTGTGGCGACTGACAGCGTGACCCCTGATGTGCAGCACATTCTAAGCAAACACATAATAAAGCTCTAGCAGTCACTGACTGAAAAACAGCCCCACAATAATTATATGTGCGAGTGTAAACTATAAAATTAAATTAAGACCCACTCTCAATGTCGACTTACAGATCAAGTAGCTGGTTTGCCAGCAGAAGTGTGTGTGACAGAAGTCACCAGTCTAGATTCTTCAAAAGAGGAGAGCTCAATTGGAAAAGAACCCAATGATGTGCAATCTAATGAGCATGCAGGTAAGCTTCCACTGAATGTCCATTGATATACCCGGCTGGATGAAACCAGTTTGTTTGGATAATTGGAATTGGCTAGAAAACAACAAGATCCTGTATAGGGTATTAATTTGACCTTTCTCAGACCTGAATAAATTAGCGTTGTTAGTGTTAGCTCGATTGCGAAACAATTTCTTACAACATTGGATTAATCGCTTTCATGATCTTATTCCTGATGGAATACATCGCCATGAGGGAGAGCGAGGACACAATGTGGAATCATGCTTGATCATACTTGGTCTTACCTAAGGACAGCACCACCAAGATTCTGACTGGGGGGTTCAAACTCACAACCTTTCAATGACAAGGCGAACAGTGATGCACTGTTAGCATTGTTTTATGTTGGTACAACCTTCGTGTTCTACTAAACGTAAGCACTGTTATGATAATGATTACAAGGTAGGAAATACATGTATGTCGAATCGTGTTGGCCGCCTCCGTGGTCGAGTGGTTACGGTTGCTGACTTGTATACCACTGTAACCTATCATCACTGATGGTCACGGGTTCGAGCCCCTCTCAGGCCGTGTCTCATTTATATGAAAAAGTTGGCAGTTTCTTACGGAGGTTGGTGCACCCAAGTACTGGTTAACCGCTGGAGCCTGCCCAGGAAAGGTGTTGTTAGGTAAACTGCCCGCTGGCGATATAGCCCAAAATGGTGCTGATGCAGGCGTAAAACCCGAAATATAACATAACATAACAAATCGTGTTGGCTTTCTCATTAACATATGAATAATAAATATTAACCTGTCAAATAGTACATGGCATCACCAAACATATTTTAAGAGACCACTTTTATGATTTCCCTTGGGTGGTCTCTTAAGACTGTTTATTGCATTTTGTAACGAATTTTCAGACAGTTTTACTCAACACAGATTAAATGTAGTCGGGATGATGTTATTGCAATAAAAGACATTTCAGCAAGGCAAGCCCACAATGGGTAATGTTTACATCAGAATTTTTCATAATGACTATTTATAGATCCAGGTATATAATGACTTCAGGGGCCATAGTCTCTATCAACAAGCATACATACATAGCAAATGCCTACCTCATCTAGTGTATGTACCTCATCTAGTGTATGTACCTCATCTAGTGTATGTACCTCATCTAGTGTATGTACCTCATCTAGTGTATGTATCTCATCTAGTGTATGTATCACATCTAGTGTATGTATCTCATCTAGTGTATGTATCACATCTAGTGTATGTATCACATCTAGTGTATGTATCTCATCTAGTGTATGTATCACATCTAGTGTATGTATCACATCTAGTGTATGTATCTCATCTAGTGTATGTATCTCATCTAGTGTATGTACCTCATCTAGTGTATGTATCTCATCTAGTGTATGTACCTCATCTAGTGTATGTATCACATCTAGTGTATGTATCACATCTAGTGTATGTATCTCATCTAGTGTATGTATCACATCTAGTGTATGTATCACATCTAGTGTATGTATCACATCTAGTGTATGTACCTCATCTAGTGTATGTACCTCATCTAGTGTATGTATCTCATCTAGTGTATGTATCACATCTAGTGTATGTATCACATCTAGTGTATGTATCACATCTAGTGTATGTATCACATCTAGTGTATGTACCTCATCTAGTTTATGTACCTCATCTAGTGTATGTATCTCATCTAGTGTATGTATCACATCTAGTGTATGTATCACATCTAGTGTATGTATCACATCTAGTGTATGTATCACATCTAGTGTATGTATCACATCTAGTGTATGTATCACATCTAGTGTATGTACCTCATCTAGTGTATGTATCACATCTAGTGTATGTACCTCATCTAGTGTATGTACCTCATCTAGTGTATGTATCACAGGGCACTACTGCATATTCAATGCTCAATATGGAAGTTGTGATAGCGCAGTGGTAGCACGTTCGCTTCAGGTGCGAAAGGTCAGGAGTTTGAGCCCCGCTGGAGCCGTTACGATTGTGCCCTTAGGCATGGCATTTAAATTCCACATTGCCTCTTCTCTCTCCTTCATGGCGATGGATTCCATCAGGAATGAGGTCTCGAGAGTGATTAATATAAGTTGAAAGAACTTGTTTCGCAATCGAGCTAAAATAAATTTGTATAAACCAATGCTCAATATCCGGGCTAAATATGTTCCAAGTGTGGTACTATATATTCTGACTTACAGAGAGCAGTGACGTCGATGCTACCCACCCAGTTCTGGACAGTTATAGAGTGCAGTGACGTCGATGCTACCCACCCAGTTCTGGACAGCTATATATATACATGTACTATATTCTGACTTGCAGCGACGTCGATGCTACCCATGCAGTTCTGGACAGCTATATATGTACTATATATTCTGACTTACGGAGAGCAGCAAAGTCGATGCTACCCACCCAGTTCTGGACAGTTATACATGTACTATATTCTGACTTACAGAGAGCAGTGACGTCGATGCTACCCACCCAGTTCTGGACAGTTATACATGTACTATATTCTGACTTACAGAGAGCAGTGACGTCGATGCTACCCACCCAGTTCTGGACAGTTATACATGTACTATATTCTGACTTACAGAGAGCAGCGACGTCGATGCTACCCACCCAGTTCTGGACAGCTATATATATACATGTACTATATTCTGACTTGCAGCGACGTCGATGCTACCCATGCAGTTCTGGACAGCTATATATGTACTATATATTCTGACTTACAGAGAGCAGCAAAGTCGATGCTACCCACCCAGTTCTGGACAGCTATATATATACATGTACTATATATTCTGACTTACAGAGAGCAGTGACGTCGATGCTACCCACCCAGTTCTGGACAGTTATACATGTACTATATTCTAACTTACAGAGAGCAGTGACGTCGATGCTACCCACCCAGTTCTGGACAGCTATACATGTACTATATTCTGACTTACAGAGAGCAGCGACGTCGATGCTACCCACCCAGTTCTGGACAGTTATACATGTACTATATTCTGACTTACAGAGAGCAGCGACGTCGATGCTACCCACCCAGTTCTGGACAGCTATATATATACATGTACTATATTCTGACTTGCAGCGACGTCGATGCTACCCATGCAGTTCTGTACAGCTATATATGTACTATATATTCTGACTTACAGAGAGCAGCAAAGTCGATGCTACCCACCCAGTTCTGGACAGTTATACATGTACTATATTCTGACTTACAGAGAGCAGCGACGTCGATGCTACCCACCCAGTTCTGGACAGCTATATATATACATGTACTATATTCTGACTTGCAGCGACGTCGATGCTACCCATGCAGTTCTGTACAGCTATATATGTACTATATATTCTGACTTACAGAGAGCAGCAAAGTCGATGCTACCCACCCAGTTCTGGACAGCTATATATATACATGTACTATATATTCTGACTTACAGAGAGCAGTGACGTCGATGCTACCCACCCAGTTCTGGACAGCTATATATGTACTATATTCTGACGTACAGAGTGCAGCGACGTCGATGCTACCCACCCAGTTCTGGACAGCTATATATATACATGTACTATATATTCTGACTTACAGAGAGCAGTGACGTCGATGCTACCCACCCAGTTCTGGACAGCTATATATGTACTATATTCTGACGTACAGAGTGCAGCGACGTCGATGCTACCCACCCAGTTCTGGACAGCTATATATATACATGTACTATATATTCTGACTTACAGAGAGCAGCGACGTCGATGCTACCCATGCAGTTCTGGACAGCTATATATATGTACTATATTCTGACTTACAGAGAGCAGCGACGTCGATGCTACCCACCCAGTTCTGGACAGCTATATATATACATATACTATATATTCTGACTTACAGAGAGCAGCGACGTCGATGCTACCCATGCAGTTCTGGAGAGTGTAAGCTACCCTGTAGCTACATTAGTAACCGGACTCGACATAGATCAGACAAAGGAAGAGGGTACACAGGCAAGCTTTGACTCGGACGATGATGATAAGAAAGTGAAAGTTCTGTCCCAGGAACAGTTTCTCAGTCTGGCGCAGGGATCGACAGCCGCGGGTTAGTGTCTTAGCTTTACTATCCGGACAATAGCGCAGGGATCGACAGCCGCGGGTTAGTGTCTTAGCTTTACTATCCGGACAATAGCGTAGGGATTGACAGCCGTGGGTTAGTGTCTTAGCTTTACTATCCGGACAATAGCGTAGGGATCGACAGCCGCGGGTTAGTGTCTTAGCTTTACTATCCGGACAATAGCGTAGGGATCGACAGCCGCGGGTTAGTGTCTTAGCTTTACTATCCGGACAATAGCTCAGGGATCGACAGCCGCGGGTTAGTGTCTTAGCTTTACTATCCGGCCAATAACGCAGGGATCGACCGCCGCGGGTTAGTGTCTTAGCTTTAATATCCGGACAATAACAGGGGAGTTATTATAGCTATTAATGTTGGAAAACATGTAATCTTATTTTGACTTAGTTGTTTTTTTATCAGTATGCTCGCTTCAGAGCTGCCTTCTCCGTAACAAATGGTATTAGTAAGGCAGTTAATGTACGTACATCACTGTTAGCATGTTTTATTTATATTGCTGGCATATAAACCCGAGACACTCGCCTACAATGCAATTTTGTGGTGGAACCTATGCTTGGCGTAAATCCCACATATTATGACCCGTATAAAATGATACTTGAAAGTCGTGATAGCGCAGTGGATGCATGTTTGCTTCAGGTGCGAACGGTCCGGAGATTGAGCCCAGCTGGAGCCGTTACGATTGTGCCCTTAGGCAAGGCAGTTAAATTCCACATTGCCTCTTCTCTCTCCCTCGTGCGATGGATTCCATCAGGAATGAGGTCTCGATAGTGATTAATATAAATTGTAAGAACTTGTTTCGCAATCGAGCTAAAAGAAATTTGTATAAACGGAAATGATAATTGCACTTGTCGTATATTATTATTTTCTTAAGTCGTGAAAACAACTTTCAAAAAACTATTGTTCACAATTTTAGGTTCATCGCGTAACCTTGCTGCTCAATACAGATATCGTAACAGTGTCGGGTCGGCACCCATTTATATGGGGAAATCAATACTTCAGGGCACCTATACTTGTTATGTTCTATATATCCACCATAACTGGCTGAATATCTTATTTTGGTTTAATCAGTATTTATTCCAATAAATTTACATGTATAACACAAAAAATGTTACAAATTATATAAATTGTGAATGGTTTGGATTGGAAAACAAGTTTTCAGATTGATATCTTATATCTTAATTAAATATATAATTAACTAAAATATCTTATTTTGATATAGTACATCATTGAATAAAAACACTTGTTGGTCTTAATCAGAAATGGTATAGAAACTATTTTTCAGGTTAGTGGTAGATTTTTTAAATTCGGATAGCTACCTGAATTACTCATACACCGTATCAGTTTTGGTGGAAATATTCTCCCAATGATTTGTTTGTTTATATTCGTCTGCTGGACCAGTCACATGACAGTTGCATCAGCCTACCGATACACTCAACGGAATACTATTGAACCATTAGCGAAATTAGCCTAGAACTATACCGAGTCAAAAAAGAAACGATACCAAACTAAAAATGACGTAAAACGGATAAAACCATAGAAAGGTTTAATATATTATTACGTATCAGTACCGGCTATCTTATTGCAACGTCAGCCAACCATAAACACAGGTAAATAAACACCCGATAATCCTGGAACGCCGAATTTCCGATTTGCACGTGCTCCTCAACAAAGACAACTTCCTACACATGTACAAATCGGAAAACCGATTTATTGTACTGGTATTGCATTATCATCGAGGAAAAACACCTTACATACCCATTGTTACCTCTAACAAAATGCCTAGGCTAAACAGCAATCAGAGAATGCGTGCCATTGGCATGATTGACGGCGGTTTACGTCGGCGTGACGTCGCAAATCGACTCAGGGTTACGCGGATCACGATAACACGTCTACTTCGACGTTATCGAACACATGGATCGGTGGACGACCGTCCAAGATCTGGTCGACCACGTGTGACGACGCGTGAACAGGACCGTCACATTCGGACGTCACATTTACGTGACCGGTTCCTACCTGCTACCTAGCTGCCGTTACTCCTGGGATGACCAACAATCGCATCAGTGCACAAACAGTCAGGAACCGGCTCGGTGAACGTGGCATTCGTGCCTATCGGCCATACGTTGGACCCATCCTGACACGACGTCACCGTGACGTACGGCGGGAATGGACGACGGAACGTGCTCGCTGGACTCGGTTACAGTGGAATTCGGTGATGTTTAGCGATGAATCGCTGTTCTGTTTGCGTCGAGCGGATGGCAGAGAGCGGGTATATCGCAGACGCGGTGAACGTTACGCCGACGCATGTGTACGTCAGGTCGATCTGTTCGGGGCGGAAGCGTTATGGCGTGGGGCGGTATCACCTTCGGCAGTCGCACTGAACTGTTAGTGGTGGACGGGAACCTAAACGCCCAGCGGTACTGTGATGAGATCCTTGCGCCAGTTGTTGTGCCGTACTTTAACGCCAACAGAAACGTCACACTGTTCCAACAGGACAACGCCAGGTGTCATACTGCTCGGATTTCCACCACATTATTGGAGCAGAACAATATTGAAACCCTGCCATGGCCTGCTTTGTCACCAGACTTGTCACCCATAGAACATTTGTGGGATACGTTAGACCGCCGCGTCAGACGACGTCAGCCGGTAACGTTAAACCAACTGAGGGATGTTTTGCGTCAGGAGTGGACAAATATTGACCAGCAAGAGATTCAGACACTCTTCCGTTCGATGCGACGGCGGTGCATTGCAGTGAGAGACGCAAATGGTGCCCATACTCGGTATTGACGTCTGTGTGAAAACTCCATTAGACCCCTGTCCGACGAATTACGTCATCACGCAGCAGACAGTTTCGGAGGCTCATTATGCTTTATGTGCTCCTCTTTCAAACATGTTGGACTATCATCTTATGAATTTTCAAAGAATTTTCTTAATAAATGTTGAAATTATAGACACATAAACACCAGGTATCGTTTCTTTTTTGACTATATATAAATATTTTAAATATGGATGTAAATGGACAAATACGCCGAGCATAGGAATACGCCGAGCATAGGTTCCACCACTCTATATCTTTTAAAGTGTTTGCTGTTATTTACTATAGAATCCATATCTCGGTAACCAGTGTGTATTTGATTGAAACTTCACACACTGTCATTAAACCAACTTAACTAGTAAAGTCATGGATAAATTTAATGCAAAGTATTGCACTCAACTAAATTATGTCTCCCCAGAGAGGATGGGGGCCAGACATATTTGCCGAGTGGTTACAGTCTTTCACTTCATATCTCTTTGCCCCTCACCGCTGTAGGTTCGAATCCTAGCTGGCTTGCTGTAGGTCGGTGGGTCTACCTGGGTGCCTCCGTGCCTGAAATACTGCTTGGGGGGTGGGGGGTGTGTTCCTCCACCAATAATAGCTGGAGACTTGCAGTATGACCTAGCTGTTGATGCGACTTTAACCCATTCAACACCAAGTAACTCACATGGACTGGTCCATGATATTCATAAACCAATAAATGAATCGGAAAATCACATTTGGACAAGTTTATTTATCAAAATGGGTAATTATGTCTAAAAATAGTCATATCACTGGCAAAAAGTGCAGATCCTGATGAGACGGCTCATCTGGATCTACACTTTTTGTAAGCCTATTTAGAGGTCTGCGGTGTTGAAAGGGTTAAACCAAAAAAATCGAACAAACTTTGAAGTTTCTGTTTGTGAACACCCATAAAATAGGTTTACTGTTTAGTGTTATGTGGCTATAGAGAACAAAGGAATAGTAAACTTACTATACAATTTTGGGTCTGTCTGTCTGTCACAAAGTTTGTCCGGACAAGATTTTGCAAGCTGTTGGTGGGATTTTCGTGAGACATCACAGGTATGATCAGTACCAAGCCTTGTCGTGCATGTCGTCTTCGTGTCCCGCTCAATTAATTTTTACAATTATCACCCTTTGAATGTTTTGGTGAATCACATGACAACCTGAGCTCAATAAACACAATGTGGGACCTTGCTGGATTTTCTATTATCTCCCTTGGCAGATAAGGTCCGATTTATCCCTAAATGTATAGCGGTCCTTTCAGTTGGAATCCTTTGTTTTTACAGTTGTTCCATAACCAGATGTTGCGTTATGGTAAATGTGATTTTATCCAAATCATGTTCGTTAATTGATAAAAAGAACTTTACAGATTTAACCATTGTATATACTGTACGATATCTGTCGAGATATAGTTACATAATAATTATAATATGAAAAAGTGGAAGAAAATTGATAGCATGTTGTGCAAAGGAACCAACGATAAAAACAGAGGAAACAACTTAGGGACCTACATACTTTTAGGGAGTATTCAAGGGCAGTAACTAACTGATGTCTCTCATTGAATGTTTCATTATCACAGTCCATGATTTCAGTACTCCACTGATGCAATGCTGTTTATAATGATTACTAGTTGCTGGTACAACTTTCTGTATGTTATTATTGCTCTGTTGCTCAATAAACAGTGCATGTATCTGATTGAAGCTTCACGCAACAGTTGCTAAGTCTGGTCATGTATCTGATTGAAGCTTCAGTCAATAGTTGCTAAGTCTGGTCATGTATCTGATTGAAGCTTCAGTCAACAGTTGCTAAGTCTGGTCATGTATCTGATTGAAGCTTCAGTCAATAGTTGCTAAGTCTGGTCATGTATCTGATTGAAGCTTCAGTCAACAGTTGCTAAGTCTGGTCATGTATCTGATTGAAGCTTCAGTCAATAGTTGCTAAGTCTGGTCATGTATCTGATTGAAGCTTCAGTCAATAGTTGCTAAGTCTGGTCATGTATCTGATTGAAGCTTCAGTCAATAGTTGCTAAGTCCTGTCATGTATCTGATTGAAGCTTCAGTCAATAGTTGCTAAGTCTGGTCATGTATTTAATTGAAGCTTCACTCAACAGTTGCTAAGTCTGGTCATGTATCTGATTGAAGCTTCAGTCAATAGTTGCTAAGTCTGGTCATGTATCTGATTGAAGCTTCAGTCAACAGTTGCTAAGTCTGGTCATGTATCTGATTGAAGCTTCAGTCAATAGTTGCTAAGTCCTGTCATGTATCTGATTGAAGCTTCAGTCAATAGTTGCTAAGTCTGGTCATGTATTTAATTGAAGCTTCACTCAACAGTTGCTAAGTCTGGTCATGTATCTGATTGAAGCTTCAGTCAATAGTTGCTAAGTCTGGTCATGTATCTGATTGAAGCTTCAGTCAACAGTTGCTAAGTCTGGTCATGTATCTGATTGAAGCTTCAGTCAACAGTTGCTAAGTCTGGTCATGTATTTAATTGACCTTTCTGCAAACGCTACTTAGGCACGCCCCCCATAGTTACAGGTGCTCGCTGTAACCACGCGAGACAAGCTATCTAACAAAATGGCGTCTAACGCAGACCTGCATCGAGTTAATCTAGATAAAATTCCGTCGAATGTCTCGGTTTTATTTCACCCAGATAAGAATATCTCGTTGAAAGCAAGAAGGCAAGGGTTTTAGGTGAATTCAGGTGATTTCGTATAATCCCTTGTTCGTCTAATGGTAGTTTCGTATACTAGTGCATTCGTATAATCACAGGTTCGTATTTTATATATATATAGTACTGCACTATACAGGCCCATTATAATAATGCTATTATTAGCTATTTAGGTAATTAGACACAATTATGAATGGGACTATGTAGCCGTGTGTTTGCCATACCAGGAGTGATTATCTATCTAGGTTTCAGGCCACTAATCAAGATTAATTAAAGTGAATGGGGGAGAATAAATAAATCATTCCGCATTTTCGATGATTCCAACGGTGGCACTTATCGCAGCTAAGAGCATGCATACGGCTGGAAACGTGACGAGAGCAAAAAACGCATGGAAAAATAGACGCCATGGTTGTAATGAAATTGATGTGAAGAGCATGATATTTATACATGATTCAAGGGCTTGGACATATGGCACGGCTCAGCTCTAAAGCTGATAAAACATTGGCATACAAGCCAGCATCACAAATGTTTGAGCCGACCAATGAAGGTGTGAAAAATAATATATTCTCCAGTAATTGATTAATTTGTCAACAGCCCACCTCATAATAGACGTAGGTGTGAATGTTATTTCTCTAAAGTACAGATATACGGATGAGGACGTGTTAAGTGTTCGTGGTAAATGCTTGCGCAATCAACGGAAGAGTGAACAACCACATCGTGTCAACTTTGACATCACAAGAAATGAAATATGCCACCGTCTTGAGAGACTCGACCCTATGCCTCCTAGAAGACTCGAACATTAGGCCCAAAAACTGAACACCAGTACGTTCACTGAGCTAATATGGGAATCCCACAGCTCTGCACATGCATGGGTACTATTACTACTATCTGATCCCTAGTCCACCATCCACGACAATATGTATGAACCACATGTATAATCACCACTATACTCACATATCTCTTGTGAACGGTAGATCTATTAATGCAGAATATATTTTTTCGAAATATTTTATTATGCATAAATAAATTAATTTCAACTTACTTTTGTGCAAATATATCTGTTTGCATTAATTTTGGATGTATTCAGCTGGTCGTTTGGTCGTTCACACAACTTAATCCACCTTAGACATGTTTTCAAGATTTGTCTTAGGTTTTGAAAATGGCACGAATTTAACGTCACCTATCAATCGATCTGGATATCTACATCACTGTCACACAGCCCGTAACTACATCTTTTCACCATTGTCAATGACAGACAGCATTAATTAATTTTAAATATTTTTCAAAAAATAATTTCAGATCACGATCACTCGTTATCAGATTTGATTAAAATGTTACTACATAACTCGTTTATCTAACAGAACGATAAAACAATGACTCGGTGTAGTAATCAATTATATAATTATGTGCACACATTTTATAATTGACCAATTAGCACAATCAGTGCTAAATTCCGATGTGAAATACTTTGATCTTGATAGCAGTGGCCCCTATCGGGTATTATAACTCGGCGGTCTCTGTGATGTACCGTTAGTGGGTAAGTTGTTGATTGCTCCCAATAAACAGTGTGACACGCTTAAATTTGATTGCTGTGTTTGTGAGAAAAGAATGACTATATGGGGTCAGTCGGTGTTTTTATAGATGCATTGTTTTTAAAGCAGCTGTCTGGTATTTTGTGGTTCATATACACACTTTTAGATTTGTCCAAGGATTTTGAAATGGGTTGAATTTAACGTCGATCACCAGGATATCGACTAATTGTGTACTATAACTAACCCACACACCAAAGCTACACATTTTCAACATCATTAAAACAATTTTAAACCCGTATTTTCGATCAAATTCACGCCTTTTCAAATTTGTCTACTCGTTACTAGTGTGTCTAATATGCATTGTTTGTCTAACAAGATGGCGGCGATAAACCGTTGCCGGGGGTGTGCGCGAATGGTGCGATGCGATTGGCTAACGCCAGCTGTCAATCAAAATCGGCAGAAAGGTCAATTGAAGCTTCACTCAACAGTTGTTAAATCCCGTCATGTATTTAATTGAAGCTTCACTCAACAGTTGCTAAGTCCTGTCATGTATTTAATTGAAGCTTCACTCAACAGTTGCTAAGTCCTGTCATGTATTTAATTGAAGCTTCAGTCAATAGTTGCTAAGTCCTGCCATGCATTTAATTGAAGCTTCACTCAACAGTTGTTAAATCTGGTCATGTATTTAATTGAAACTTCACTCAACAGTTGCTAAATCCTACCATGTATTTAATTGAAGCTTCACTCAACAGTTGCCAAATCGCGTCATGTATTTAATTGAAGCTTCACTCAACAGTTGCCAAATCCTGTCATGTATTTACTTGAAGCTTCACTCAACAGTTGCCAAATCCCGTCATGTATTTACTTGAAGCTTCACTCAACAGTTGCCAAATCCTGTCATGTATTTACTTGAAGATTCACTCAACAGTTGCTAAGTCTGGTCATGTATCTGATTGAAGCTTCACTCAACAGTTGTTAAATCATGTCGCTAAATGAATTACTGAAATAACAAACTTAAATAACTTTGGATAAATTTAATGCAACTTATCTCTGGACAACTTAGAAATTTTTTTAGCGCATTTGAATGTTATTCTAATTCCATTTATACATGTGTATGTGCCTGTTCCATTTATACATGTGTATGTGCCTGTTCCATTTATACATGTGTATGTGCCTGTTCCATTTATACATGTGTATGTGCCTGTTCCATTTATACATGTGTATGTGCCTGTTCCATTTATACATGTGTATGTGCCTGTTCCATTTATACATGTGTATGTGCCTGTTCCATTTATACATGTGTATGTGCCTGTTCCATTTATACATGTGTATGTGCCTGTTCCATTTATACATGTGTATGTGCCTGTTCCATTTATACATGTGTATGTGCCTGTTCCATTTATACATGTGTATGTGCCTGTTCCATTTATACATATCTATGTGCCTGTTCCATTTATACATATCTATGTGACTTGTCATTACAGATTTACATGACTTGTCATTACAGATTTATGTGACTTGTCATTACAGATTTACGTGACTTGTCATTACAGATTTACGTGACTTGTCATTACAGATTTACGTGACTTGTCATTACAGATTTACGTGACTTGTCATTACAGATTTACGTGACTTGTCATTACAGATTTACGTGACTTGTCATTACAGATTTACATGACTTGTCATTACAGATTTACATTACAGATTTACATGACTTGTCATTGCAGATTTACATGACTTGTCATTACAGATTTACATTGCAGATTTACATGACTTGTCATTGCAGATTTACATTACAGATTTACATTACAGATTTACATGACTTGTCATTGCAGATTTACGTGACTGTTTTGAGGAGAATGGATATCATATAATACAGGTAGATCAACCAATCGTAGGAAACGTTCCACAGATAGTTGTATCCATGCTGGCCAATGATGATAATAGGTAATTATTTTGTTCCCAGCCCTACTGGGGATGTTGAATTCTTTCAAGTGAGGAAGTTGGCTTGCGTTAGATCGGTGGTTCAATCCGGGTGCCCATCAGTGCGTATAATACTGCTCGGAGGGGCACTTGGGCGGTCTTCCTCCACCAATAGTACCAATGACAAACAAACGTCAATTCAGGAGTGTGGATGGCCGTTATATGAAATTTGTAGACCACAAACACACTGTTTATTGATTCAATGTTAGTGTTCAAATGTATTCAGAAGAATATGTAGTAGAAATGCATGTATGCGTGAAAAAATGCATTTTTGGCTTTTTGCGATGTAATATCGCTTTAAGCAGTTTGTGCGTCATAAAAGCACAAAATCGAATACAAATTGTCCCCAGGTTTCAAGAGACCAAGTTTGAACAGTACATGAATTAAAAGTAAACAAGTTTAAGATGACCTATGTAGGTAGCTGGTACCTTGTGTTGGTATTCCAAATATTATATTTTTAAAAAAGCTTTGAAAAACTTAAATATCAGCAATGGAAATATCCATTCATATGACATAGAATGTTGCAGACATTCCATACTGCAGGTCTGCAGGTAGATTATGTAGTGCTAACATGCATCACCTGTAAATCCCAGCATCATTTATTTAACCCTTTCAACACCACAGACCTAAATAGGCTTACAAAAAGTGTAGTTCCAGATGAACCGGCTCGTATCAGCACTTTTTGCCAGTAATATTATTACTGGTCCAAATGTAATTTTCTTATTAATTTATTGGTCTAAAAATATCATGCACCAGTCCATGTCAGTTACCTTGTGTTGAATGGAATAAGCCAGAGTATTTTGTTATATCATAGGCATGTTGCCTAGGTACAGTATTGTTTCCTTGCTACGGCGCCTAGCAATTACAAAGCAGACAATGCCACCACGAAGACATGACTATATCTACAAATGATTATGAATTATAAACTAATGACTAACGTGCGAAAAACTTTGGCTCATTTAAAAACTTTACATTTTGTGTGGTATGCTTTAACCAATTCAACACCAAGTAACTGACATAGACTGGTGCATGATATTTTCAGACCAATAAATTAATCAGAAAATTACATTTGGACCAGTTCATTTATCAAAATGGGTAATTTTGGTCTAAAACTAGTAACATTACTGGCAAAAAGTGCAGATCCTGATGAGACGGCTCGTCACGAGCCGGCTCATCTGGATCTACGCTTTTTGTAAGTCTATTGAGAGGCCTGTGGTGTTGAAAGGGTTAAGGAATTGCATATACACAGGAGCCGGTCACAAGCTAAATGTTAGATATACATCCTACTTCTATACCTACCATATAAGACACATATAACCCTATAACCTCTCAGATAGCTTGTGACCCGCTTCTGTGCACATATATAGGCAGGGTTCATTCTAGGTCAGAATTTTGGGGAGAAGTGAGAAAGCGCATGATCGCTTCCTTAAATAGTGTTCTTTAATATACTTCTGCAAAATAGGGTTAAAATGCACAGTACAACCATTAAATACAACATTTGAATAGAAGTAGTGCTTTATAATGGGCCAGTGTATCTTACTAGACAAAATTTTGTTTGAAAATCGTAAAAACCAAAAAGGAGAGAGAAGTGGGGCGGGCCCCCAGAGTGTGAAGTCAGGGTCCCTAGGGCGACAATTTCGTCCACATCGCCCTCTAAAATGATCCCTGTATAGGTACAATATTCTATGAACAACTTCTCAATCCTTTATGCAGTATAAAGCCAGCTACAAGTACTATGCAAGGATATGTACTACCTTAGTATGGAACAACCTTGTTTTAGATGGAGAGTTTCTAGGATTTAGGTTTAATAATATATTTCAGGTTAGGTAAAGAATCGCTCGCATCGGTCACATTAGGTGAAGATGATGTCGATGAGGATTATGGTGATGACAGTGGACATGCTGCGAAAAGGAGGCGAACAGAAAATGACTGATGACCTGCCTCTAACGGTCTTCCTAGGCACAGGGTTTCTGAAACTTATAAAACCAAATCCATCCACACCCAAGTAGGCACGGTTCCTGCTGTCTGAATGTTTGTCTGCGCCACTTCTGTCGCCAATGAAAAACACAGGAGCCAATTAAAAAACTTGGAGCCAATATAGTTCACAAATAAATATTTGAAGCCATGTATTTGACAAAAAAAGGTTGCGCCAAATATTTTTGCCAATTCATAATATTTAGCGCCAATATTTATTTTTTGGCGCCCGACAGCGGGAACCCTGAGTAGGACTAGGATAGGGATATTCTATCCATCCAGACCCAAGTAGGACTAGGATAGGGATATTCTATCCATCCAGACCCAAGTAGGACTAGGATAGGGATATTCTATCCATCCAGACCCAAGTAAGACTAGGATAGGGATATTCTATGAACATTTTACTGTTGTATTTTTTACATGCATTTAACCGATTTGATTCTGGATACCGTTCAAACAGTATTTGCAAAGAACATAGAGCCAGATCAGCCGCCATGGAACGTGCCGTCTGATCAGGCTCTATGCTGTTTGCTATTCAGATGATCTTGCTAAGACACTTGGCTATGTAGCAAACAACATAGATTCTGATCAGCACGTTGTGGCTGATCTGGATCTATGTTGTTTGCAAAAGCCTTTAAATGCATCCAGAATGAAATGGGTTAAGAAACCAACCACCCCACCTGCTATGCTCACATTGTTTTGTATTACTTTAATTTTGGTCAGTCTTATCGAAAGACGGTACCAATACATATTTATTTGTAATATATTCAGGGTTCATTTTATGTCAGAATGTTTGGGAGAAGTGAGTAAGCTGCGCAATCGTGTCCTTAAATGTTATTATTTAAGAAATTTCAACAAAATATGGTTAAAACGCAGTATGACCATTAAATACAACATTTGAATAGAAGGAGTGCTTTATAATGGGTCAGTGTATCTTACTGGACAAAATTTGGTATGAAAATCATAAAAAAAACCTTATAATTCCCCCAGAGGGTGAAGTCAGGGTCCCTAGGGCGACTATTTCGCCCACATTACCCTCTAGGATGATCCCTGTATATTGTTATACATACATGCATCACTTATTTTTATGTTTATCTGCATGGTATAGCAGACTCGATTATCACTTTCTTCTAAACAATAGCTGAAGAGTGGTTGCTAGGCAGATTGGTGGTCCAGTACATGACCCATATTTATATTGGTATTAGAATCAAAGGTCGAGCGAGGGTGTGGTGACCCTGAATGTGTTTCTGATTAATAACTGACAATCGCTTGCCAGTATTGTTCCCAGGTTGATGAGGCCTATTGTTGTTTTTTATTGGAAGGTCAAGGTCGCAATGATCTTGTCGTGAGCAACTGTTTTTGATTAATTGCCAATCGATAAACCTTTCAGAATAGTTTCTCTGTTTTGGTCAGACTATAACACGCGTGCTGTTAACTGTTGCAGTATTTGTATCACGTCAGCGATGGCTGAAGTACTACTGAATGCAGCAGAAATTTTGTGTGTGTACATATTTATTTAACCCGTTAATAAAATCACTTTTGCAAACAGTATAGAGCCAGATCAGACGGGCTCTATGCTGTTTGCTATATTCAGATAGTGGAGCTAACATACTTGGCTGAATAGCAAACAACATAGATCCTGATCAGTCGCTACGTTACGCCGCGGCTCATCTGGATCTATACTCAGCAGGCAAAGGGTTAAGTACAAATGTTTCTTTGAGAAAGTGCTGTACACGGCAAACGCATAGCTGGCCTATTTAGTAGATGTAGGTCACAACAAGTGAGCGCAGTATGTGTGGCTGGAAGTATGCATTTTGCTCGAAATAAATATTTAAATTGCATCCATATTGCCTCAACCCCCTACCCTTTATTTCGTCTGGGTATTTTAGGAGCTAGGTTAGGCAGCTATGCGTCTGCACGGAGATTGTTTAAGTTGCAGGTTATTTATTTTCAATGTTGTCATGGACTGTGTACCCATTATATAAGTTACTTATTTTGTCATATGTACCCATTATATGAGTTACTTATTTTGTCATAGACTGTGCACCAATTATATGATTATCTTATTTTGTCATAGACTGTGTACCCATTATATAATTATCTTATTTTGTCATAGACTGTGCACCCATTATATAATTATCTTATTTTGTCATAGACTGTTTACCCATTATATGATTATCTTATTTTGTCATGGACTGTCTGTGTACCTATTATGTGATTAAAAACTTAATTTGTCACAGACTGTACACCTATTATATGATTAATATTTGTCACAGTCTGTTCTCTGCTTTTTGTAGACTGTCGTAGACTGTGTACAGATAACATTGTCGTAGACTGTGTACAGATTACATTGTGTTAGACTGTGTACAGATTACATTGTTGTAGACTGTGTACAGATTACATTGTGTTAGACTGTGTACAGATTACATTGTTGTAGACTGTGTACAGATTACATTGTGTTAGACTGTGTACAGATTACATTGTGTTAGACTGTGTACAGATTACATTGTGTTAGACTGTGTACAGATAACATTGTCGTAGACTGTTTACAGATAACATGTGTACAGATTACATTGTGTTAGACTGTGTACAGATAACATTGTCGTAGACTGTGTACAGTACATTGTGTTAGACTGTGTACAGAATACATTGTGTTAGACTGTGTACAGATTACATTGTGTTAGACTGTGTACAGAATACATTGTGTTAGACTGTGTACAGATTACATTGTGTTAGACTGTGTACAGATTACATTGTGTTAGACTGTGTACAGATAACATTGTCGTAGACTGTGTACAGATAACATTGTGTTAGACTGTGTACAGATAACATTGTGTTAGACTGTGTACAGATAACATTGTCGTAGACTGTGTACAGATAACATTGTTGTAGACTGTGTACAGATTACATTGTGTTAGACTGTGTACAGATAACATTGTCGTAGACTGTGTACAGATTACATTGTGTTAGACTGTGTACAGATAACATTGTCGTAGACTGTGTACAGATAACATTGTCGTAGACTGTGTACAGATTACATTGTGTTAGACTGTGTACAGATAACATTGTCGTAGACTGTGTACAGATTACATTGTGGTAGACTGTGTACAGATAACATTGTCGTAGACTGTGTACAGATAACATTGTCGTAGACTGTGTACAGATAACATTGTGTTAGACTGTGTACAGATAACATTGTCGTAGACTGTGTACAGATAACATTGTCGTAGACTGTGTACAGAATACATTGTGTTAGACTGTGTACAGATTACATTGTGTTAGACTGTGTACAGATACATTGTGTTAGACTGTGTACAGATACATTGTCGTAGACTGTGTACAGATAACATGTAACATTGTGTTAGACTGTGTACAGATTACATTGTGTTAGACTGTGTACAGATAACATTGTCGTAGACTGTGTACAGATAACATTGTGTTAGACTGTGTACAGATTACATTGTGTTAGGCTGTGTACAGAATACATTGTGTTAGACTGTGTACAGATTACATGTGTTAGACTGTGTACAGATTACATTGTCGTAGACTGTGTACAGATAACATTGTCGTAGACTGTGTACAGATTACATTGTGTTAGACTGTGTACAGATTACATTGTCGTAGACTGTGTACAGATTACATTGTTTTAGACTGTGTACAGATTACATTGTCGTAGACTGTGTACAGATAACATGTGTACAGATTACATTGATAATCATTATTGCTATGCTCTGTTTGTTTATTTAACTTATAGTATGTTAAGTTTGACATGTATCGAGTCTTCTTGTTTGTTATACTTGACAGTAGTTATTGAAAATAAATTATTAAAAATTGTATTTTGTTTATTTGCCGTACGCATCGTAGTGTTTTATTATCCCCCCCGACAGGATCGGCGGGGGATATTGGTTTGGCGTTGTGTGTCCGTCATTCCGTCCAGAGTCAGATCTCTATAACCAATGGGTGGAATTTCATGAAACACCATTCATATAATTATGTATCATCATAGTGCGCAGGTGCACGTATAACTTCCATCAACATCAGGTCGGTAACACTAGAGTTATGGCCCTCAATAAATTTGGTCATAACTAAGTAACCGCTGTATGGAATGTCATCACACTTAAACTAAAATTAGATCGCTATTATGTGGTGTTGTCCTGACCCAAATTGCAATAAATGATTAAAAATTCAATAATTTTACCTTAACCCTTTCAACCCCACAGGCCTCTAAATAGACTTATGAAAAGTGTAGATCCAGATGAGCCGGCGTTACGAGCCGTCTCATCAGGATCTGCACTTTTTTGCCAGTAATAATTATTACTATTTTTAGATAAAATTACCCATTTTGATAAATGAACTGATCCAAATGTAATTTTGTTATTATTTTATTGGTCTAAAAATATCATGGACTAGTCCATGTCAGTTACTTGGGGTTGAAAGGGTTAAAGCAGCATTACATCGTATGAAATAAAAGATATTTGAAAAATTCAATTCTTACGTATGGATAGCAATGCTGCTACACAGTCTAACATTGTACTTTGTATGCTTATGTTCATTTGGTAAACAGTGTTTTTTTTGCGATAAAACAAATTCGAAACCGAAAGTAGGACTTTCCGAGTCGATCGGTCACGCACTTGTTCACAACCAGAACGCATCGTCCGCACTTGTTTGCATTCGGAATGCACCATCCCCATTTATCCCATGTTTTTTTAAATTAAATTACTTGATATGTCGATTCATACCTCTGTTAGGGACATTTCTACATCCCCGCGAGGGGTTCGACATTAGAGGAAGATAGATAGATAGTCTTTCATGTTCAAAATATATATGTTGTTTTCAACATCCTCTGTTGTTTCACGCATGCGCACTGCACTGCGCTGTGCATGTTTACATTTGGTGTGTTGATAAACAAATTCGCGTATACGACGATTTTAATTTATTTTATCGTTTCTGAGCCGACTATTTCGTAGTATTTATATTTTATCCAAAACATCCTTTATTACGATGTAATGCTGCTTTAATAAGTAACCACTTCATTTCATGAAACTGTATCACCATAATACGCACGCATGTGCACGTATAACTTTCGTCCGGATCAGGTCAATAACCCCAGAATTCAATAAATAGTAATCGCTGTTAAAAAAAATTGAGAAGAATATAAGTCGTTCAAAATTAGCTATTTTCACATGTTTTCAACACTTGAAAAAGATATAACAACTTGCTCAAAAGTGTTTCATTTCATTTATATCAAACAAAAATATATATAATCGTCATGACTACATTTTGTAGACCAATTTAACGCAGGCGGGAGTATTACTTTGAATATTCTGGATATGTTGGTGGGAAGTTCAAATCTCAATTAATTCACTGTATCCACTTGTTTATAAGGTCAGCTATATGGTTCCTGGCTGCTATCAACTCTGGCGGATCGTTGGCTGTAGCCGGGTACATGTTGGCACAGTGGGCTGTTCCTTTAAAATACATGTACATTTTGTCAATCACACTATAATTAACCCTTTCAACACTGCAGGCCTCTAAATAGACTTACCAAAAGTGTAGATCCAGATGAGCCGGCTCATGACGATCCGTCTCATCAGGATCTGCACTTTTTACCAGTAATAATTATTACTATTTTTAGATAAAAATACCCATTTTGATAAATGAACTGGTCCAAAGGTAATTTTCTTATTAATTTATTGGTCTAAAAATATCATGCACCAGTCCATGTCAGTTACTTGGGGTTGAATGGGTTAAATCAATTAATATCTGCATCAAACATTTTTACAATATATCATGTGTAATATTAGTGACTAATGAGAGACATCTCTAATTTTCTATTACCTCCCTTAGCAGATAAAGTCTTTATCCTTAAATGTAAATATGTCCTTTCAGTTGGAATCCTTTGTTTTTACTGTTGTTCCCTAACCAGATGTTGCGGTATGATAAATGTGATTTTATTAAATTAACTAATAACATTGTGTTACAAATAAGTACCCATTGATAATACTGTAGGAGATCTGTCACGATCTAGTAATTTAATAATCATAAGAAGTGATAGTGGAATAAAATGGCTAGCATGTTGTGCAAAGGAAACAAGGATAAAAGCAGAAATATTAATGTAAAACCTAACAAATTCGAATCAAGAACATATCTATTTTCAACATTCATACCATTTTTGCTCGACAATTGATCAGGTAGGTACATACGCACACATCCGTTGGATGACGTAATTGTATGATTGTGTCCGATAGACGTTTTCATAGTAACACGGGTATATTAAAGTTGTTCAGAAATGAGTAAACACATTTTTTCCCCACACATTTGTGAATGTTGAAATTTTCCATCAGATTCAAAGATTAACCCTTTCAACACCACATACCTCAAAATAGGCTTACAAAATGTGTAGTTCCAGATCAGGATCTGCACTTTTTGCCAGTAATATTACTATTTTTAGACAAAATTACCCATTTTGATAAATGAACTGGTCCAAATGTAATTTTCTTATTAATTAATTGGTCTAAAAATACCTCGCACCAGTCCAAGTTGGTTACTTGGTGTTGAATGGGTTAATCGAGTTGGCAATAAAACGTGTCTTTGGCTAGTAGGATTGCGAGAAAAAATATCGTTTGCATTTGAAGGATACTCTTAATATTTTTTTATACAAATTTATTTTAGCTCGATTGCGTAACAAATTCTTTCAACTTATATTAATCACTCTTGAGACCTCATTCCTGATGGAATCCATCGTCATGAAGGAGAAAGAAGAGGCAATGTGGAATTTAAATGCCTTGCTTAAGGGCACAATAGTAACGGCTCCAGCAGGATTCGAACTCCGAACCTCTTGCACTTGAAGCAAACGCGTATCCACTGCGCTATCACGACTTCCACCTACTCCACTTTCCACTATTCTCTTCATGCTGTCTTGTTATAGCAATATAATTTTAAAGAAATTTGCTTCTATACAAAATATACTGCGTAAAACAATATTCAAGAACAGTAGAGATGGGACTTTGGTCAGATTTCCACCGGTATGAATAACGTCTTTGTTGAATTCTACCATTTTGGAATTTATCCCACTTATTTATAAGTCTAAATTATGTCCCATGACAAATCTAATTTCAATACTACAGTCTGTCCCAATACAAATCTAAATCCTGTCCCATGACGAGTCTAAATCCTTTTCCATGACAAGTCTAAATCCGGTCCCATTTAAATTCATCAAGTCTAAATCTCATCCCAATACAAATCTAAATCCTGTCCCATGACGAGTCTAAATCTCGTCCCAATACAAGTCTAAATCCTGTCCCATGACGAGTCTAAATCTCGTCCCAATACGAATCTAAATCCTGTCCCATGACAAGTCTAAATCTCGTCCCAATACGAATCTAAATCCTGTCCCATGACAAGTCTAAATCTCGTCCCAATACGAATCTAAATCCTGTCCCATGACGAGTCTAAATCTCGTCCCAATACAAGTCTAAATCCGGTCCCATGACGAGTCTAAATCTCGTCCCAATACAAGTCTAAATCCTGTCCCATGACAAGTCTAAATCTCGTCCCAATACGAATCTAAATCCTGTCCCATGACGAGTCTAAATCTCGTCCCAATACGAATCTAAATCCTGTCCCAGGACGAGTCTAAATCTCGTCCCAATACAAGTCTAAATCCTGTCCCATGACGAGTCTAAATCTCGTCCCAATACAAGTCTAAATCCTGTCCCATGACGAGTCTAAATCTCGTCCCAATACAAGTCTAAATCCGGTCCCATGACGAGTCTAAATCTCGTCCCAATACAAATCTAAATCTCGTCCCAATACAAGTCTAAATCCTGTCCCAATACAAGTCTAAATCTCGTCCCAATACAAGTCTAAATCTCATCCCAATACAAGTCTAAATCTCGTCCCAATACAAGTCTAAATCTCATCCCAATACAAGTCTAAATCTCATCCCAATACAAGTCTAAATCTCAACCCAATACAAGTCTAAATCTCATCCCAATACAAATCTCAACCCAATACAAGTCTAAATCTCATCCCAATACAAGTCTAAATCTCATCCCAATACAAGTCTAAATCTCATCCCAATACAAGTCTAAATCTCAACCCAATACAAGTCTAATTCATGACCCATACAAGTCTAAATCCTGTCGCATGTGTCCTCATGATCCTTCAAACTGCCAACAGCCAGGACCGTTTGTCTGCAACCGTGTATACCATAACCCTGCCATCACCCGAGTAGGGGAAACCATTACGGACACCTTGTGTTACAACCAGTTGAAATGATGTAGTATTTACAACAGCAACCAACAGCAAAATAATGTAAATAACTACGCACTCGACCCAAGATTACCTGGAATGTAAATAACTACGCACTCGACCCAAGATTACCTGGAATGTAAATAGCAGTGGCATCAGGAGAGACATCTTCAGTGACTCCCATGGCGTGCCATGGATCTATGGAACCGTTGGCAAATATAACCTTGGTTACAGAGATGTTACGTCCACCATAGTACTGGTTTGTGTCTTTGATATTTGCATCTATAAACATACAGTCCATGTTCTTCTCAAAGATATCCATACACTGTTTGCACGAGAAGCTGAAATATAATAACTGACGCTCAATATTTATATAACCAACAATCAATATTTATATAACCAACACTCAATATTTATATAACCAATACTCAGTATTTATATAACCAATATTCAATATTTATATAACCAACACTCAATATTTATATAACCAACACTCAATATTTATATAACCAATACTCAGTATTTATATAACCAATACTCAATATTTATATAACCAATATTTATATAACCATTACTCAATATTTATATAACCAACACTCAATATTTATATAACCAATACTCAATATTTATATAACCAATACTCAATATTTATATAACCAATATTTATATAACCATTACTCAATATTTATATAACCAACACTCAATATTTATATAACCAACACTCAATATTTATATAACCAACACTCAATATTTATATAACCAATACTCAATATTTATATAACCAACATAACCAACACTCACTATTTATATAACCAACACTCAATATTGACATAAATAATAACAGTAAGCAAGGATGGTAGATTCCAGGTTTCAGTATGCAAGGATGGTAGATTTCAGGTTTCAGTAAGCAAGGACGGTAGATTTCAGATTTCAGTAAGCAAGGATGGTAGATTTCAGGTTTCAGTAAGCAAGGATGGTAGATTTCAGGTTTCAGTAAGCAAGGATGGTAGAATTCAGGTTTCAGTAAGCAAGAATGGTAGGTTTCAGTATGCAAGGATGGTAGATTTCAGTATGCAAGGATAGTAGATTCCAGGTTTCAGTAAGCAAGGATGGTAGATTTCAGGTTTCAGTATGCAAGGATGGTAGATTTCAGGTTTCAGTATGCAAGGATGGTAGATTTCAGGTTTCGTTAAGCAAGGATGGTAGATTTCAGTAAGCAAGGATGGTAGATTTCAGGTTTCAGTAAGCAAGGATGGTAGGTTTCAGTATGCAAGGATGGTAGATTTCAGTATGCAAGGATGGTAGATTCCAGGTTTCAGTATGCAAGGATGGTAGATTTCAGGTTTCAGTATGCAAGGATGGTAGATTTCAGTATGCAAGGATGGTAGATTTCAGGTTTCAGTATGCAAGGATGGTAGATTTCAGTATGCAAGGATGGTAGATTTCAGGTTTCAGTATGCAAGGATGGTAGATTTCAGGTTTCAGTATGCAAGGATGGTAGATTTCAGGTTTCGTTAAGCAAGGATGGTAGATTTCAGTAAGCAAGGATGGTAGATTTCAGGTTTCAGTAAGCAAGGATGGTAGGTTTCAGTATGCAAGGATGGTAGATTTCAGTATGCAAGGATGGTAGATTCCAGGTTTCAGTATGCAAGGATGGTAGATTTCAGGTTTCAGTATGCAAGGATGGTAGATTTCAGGTTTCAGTGAGCAAGGATGGTAGATTTCAGGTTTCAGTAAGCAAGGATGGTAGATTTCAGGTTTCAGTAAGCAAGGATGGTAGATTTCAGGTTTCAGTAAGCAAGGATGGTAGATTTCAGGTTTCAGTAAGCAAGGATGGTAGTTTCAGGTTTCAGTAAGCAAGGATGGTAGATTTCAGGTTTCAGTATGCAAGGATGGTAGATTCCAGGTTTCAGTAAGCAAGGATGGTAGATTTCAGGTTTCAGTATGCAAGGATGGTAGATTTCAGGCTTCAGTAAGCAAGGATGGTAGATTTCAGGTTTCAGTATGCAAGGATGGTAGGTTTCAGTATGCAAGGATGGTAGATTTCAGGTTTCAGTATGCAAGGATGGTAGATTCCAGGTTTCAGTAAGCAAGGATGGTAGATTTCAGGGATGGTAGATTTCAGGTTTCAGTGAGCAAGGATGGTAGATTTCAGGTTTCAGTAAGCAAGGATGGTAGATTTCAGGTTTCAGTAAGCAAGGATGGTAGTTTCAGGTTTCAGTAAGCAAGGATGGTAGATTTCAGGTTTCAGTATGCAAGGATGGTAGATTCCAGGTTTCAGTAAGCAAGGATGGTAGATTTCAGGTTTCAGTATGCAAGGATGGTAGATTTCAGGTTTCAGTAAGCAAGGATGGTAGATTCCAGGTTTCAGTATGCAAGGATGGTAGATTCCAGGTTTCAGTATGCAAGGATGGTAGATTCCAGGTTTCAGTAAGCAAGGATGGTAGATTCCAGGTTTCAGTAAGCAAGGATGGTAGATTTCAGGTTTCAGTATGCAAGGATGGTAGATTCCAGGTTTCAGTATGCAAAGATGGTAGATTTCAGGTTTCAGTATGCAAGGATGATAGATTTTAAAGCATTAATGGAACTTTGATCACTGTAGCACTTACTTTGAGGGGAACTGATGACCAAACGGTTGTTTCATGCAGTGGGAGGATTGGAACCAGCCAAACTCAGCACAAGTCTGATACATCCATTGTCGACCTGTAGAACAAACTCTCATAATAGACACCACAATTCTACAAGCCTGCATGCTGCACTTAAAGGGGTAACTGGAGTATATAAGGCACCAGATGGCGCTGGGGCAAGATATTCTCTAATTTGATGCGTATTTCATATCAGGGATCCTTTTTTCCAAATCATGAAAAAACAACACTTTTTTGTTATAAGAATTAGCACAAATGCACACTGTACTTTTTTAAAAAGCAAATCAGCTTAATATCTTGCTTGTTCATTACTTGTAACAGTATCTTTGAGAAAAAATGAAACCTATCTGACAAACAATTCAAATTTGAATTTTTCTGGGAGGAAGTGCTAAGTATGATGCACAATGTTTATAAACACTCTGCCATGTGGTTATGTTTACATTTCATAGAGCAGATGGTCAGTGTGTGTTTTACGTTTATTTATCGTCGCTACCGGTTGCCCATGAGTGACGCCGCCTGCAGAGATTAGTCATACAGACAGAGACCCATTCCAGAGTCTCCTCTGGTTCTTTTACATGCACGATGTAAAGTACCGACACGAGACCTCGGTTTAACATCCCATCTGAAAGACTGTTAATTTTATTAGGGTCAGACGGGGGATCGAACCTGCGATCCCTGGATTACCAGTCCAACGTCAGACGGGGGAGCAGATGGTCAGTTGCTGGAGGTCTATCTTTATAGGAGGCAGATAAAGTTGAGGGATTTTTAAAAACACAGACAGGTAGAGATTATATTAGCCACACCCATCTTGCAGCTCAATTATATACAAAATCTCTAGACCAGCGACAGTTACCCCTTTAAGATGTTTTATACCATGTGACAGATAATAACAGATATATAAATGTGGTAATACACCCACTGTATATATGCGCCCATATATAGTTTTTATTTGCTCCCATAAATGGCCCGGAGTTTACGATTGTGCCCTTAGGCAATGCATTTAAATTCCACATTGCCTCCTCTCTCCCTCATGGCGATGGATTACATCAGGAATGAGGTCTCGAGAGCGATTAATATAAGTTGTAGGAACTTGTTTTACAATCGAGCTAAAATAAATTTGTATAAACTAATGGCTCTAAAATGCTCCCTCGATATATGACAGCATCTTATGGTATTATATAAAATATATGCTTCAATCTAGTTATATATATTTAGGGTTTTATGCCTGCATCAGCACCATTTTGGGCTATATCGTCGGCGGGCAGTTTACCTAACAACACCTTTTCCTGGGCAGGCTCCAGCGGTTAACCAGTACTTGGGTGCACCAACCTCCGTAAGAAACTGCCAACTTTTTCATATAAATGAAACATGGTCTGAGCGGTGCTCTTACCCGTGACCATCAGTGATGATAGGTTACAATGGTATATAAGTCAGCGACCGTAACCACTTGTCCACGGAGGCTCTACATGAATAATGACTATTGACTTGTTAGTCCGGCCAGAACCTGGGTTGGACCTGGATTTGTTGTCTTAAGTTTTTTTTGGACTGATTTAGGTGGACTAATACATAGAGTTCCAAAATCTGTCGCATGACCCCCCGTCACCCTTGAGCATTTCAGCCATCTTGAATTCAAAATGGCCGCCATGCACATTTTATGAAAAATGCAGTTACTGATCAATACAGTTTACTTTCTGAGAACAGAGTGCCATTTTAGCAACATTTTAATGAGGGCAAGCTCCAAAATGTTCAAGATACTATTAATAATGCATTTTCTGTACATAACAATGTTGGTACAATGAAATCAATATGGTCGCCATCATCAACTAATATTGATATTTAATGGAAATGTATATATGATCCTTCAATTACCTTCACCTCTATATTATTTGTGACTTGTTTAATATATTTTACAAATATAATGCATGAATAATGCATCTATAGCTTTATTTTTAAGAATATGTCAATAATAAATGTAATATATATAAACAAGCACGTGTTGTGCAAATATTTCTAATCAATTATGTATAGATTATTTCCCCAAAAAAGTCCTAAAGTTAGAACTGCATTTTGTTTCTTTGTAACTTTAAAACCCTATAAACTAAACCTAATATACTTTGTTTTTGTGCCTGCATGTAATCAGAGTAACCATGGAAGATGTAGTATAGTATTAGTAGTAGTAGCAATACCCTCCATTCCATAAAAGGCAGCAGATTACAGGACAGCTAACAACTGGTAAAAAAACAGTCATGGCAAGTAAAGACGTCTGTTTCTTCCAGTGGATGTTTAACGGCGAAAATAAGGAAGAGCAGTTCATTGAATGTGGAGTTGCCCGCATAATAAGCATCATTAAGTGTAGTAAAATTTACAATAATGGTATTCATGAACAACTTGAAGAAGATCTACAACAAAACAGTGAATTTAAAATAAAGTGCCATAAAAACTGTCCATCAACTTATACCTCACCAACACAAACAAAAAGGTATATCAAGAGACAAGCATCAGAAACACATGGTTCACATGCTCCTGCAAAACAGAATGGGCAGTCTAGTAGTGTAAGCTGTGACTTTAAACTGCAGTGTCTATTCTGTGCAAAAGAATGCCTTCTAAAGAAAGACCCTACAAATCCAACTCGTTGGCGAGAAGCATACTTGTTCCGTCAGATTCTGAAGAAAGGTGACAAAAACAATTAAACAGTCTATTTTGGATATTTGTGACAAAAGAAATGATGAGTGGGCTATAGAGGTCAGAACACGTCTTGAAGGAGCAATCAGTGATCTGCATGCAGCTGAATCAAGGTATCATGTAGACCAAATTTTTATGTCAGAAAAGTCAGTAGTATCAGCTGTGAATTTGCAAACAATCCCAAATGAAGTGGATAGTGCTCTTCAGTCTTTGATTAAAAACATTGGTGAAGACTTTTGGTGATGATCTGTTAGTGCTGTCCTCACCTGGTATAGCTAGCATAATTGTGTTCCGAAGCAAAGCATCCAATGTTCTAAGGTTAGTTGATGAGGAGGAGGATGATATGGATGCTGCCATAACTAAAGTTTGTAAACAAATCAAAAGTGATGTGAAGGGTATACCAGTAGACAAAGGAAAGTATGATGCCCATATCAACTGTGAAATGGGATTGGACTCCATGAGTTATACACTTATTGAACTGCTAGCACGTTTATCTCCAAAGCTAGACAGGACACTTCCAGCTATATTGATTGGTTCAGTAATTAGTAGCTCTCTACATAACCATCCTACATCCTTACAGTTTTCCCTTGGAGTTTTAATTCGAAGTTCAAAAGAGCTTGTGAACAAAATGCATGATTATGCAATAACCTGTTCTTATGATGAAGTTCTCCGTTTCAAGAAGTCGACAGCATTCGCAGCAGTGGGGAAAATGGTCGCAGATAACTTTGATACTGAGATATCATCTCAAAATGGGAAATTGTCAACTCACTCATTAGCAGTACTGTTAACACAGGCAGAGCAGACTGTAGACATGATCGACAAGCAACAGAAAATCAAACGCATTAAGAAGAGAGTAATGTCTGATCCCATTAACTTTGAAACAACTGTTCACAGATATAATGGACCAAAGAAGCCTGATGTGCACAAAACTACAAAATTGTGGGTAATCAAACCAGTGTTTATTATGATGATGTTTATCAGAGCAGAAAGAGAAGGAGATTGGTTGCTCCACCTAGATGTTTACAGACTTATGGTGCCATACTTCTTCGCAGCTGGGCATGTGTACTATGCACGGTATGGACTACCTCAGGTCCATGGAATATCTACCTGATAATGTGCTGAAACCATTCCTGAAAGGACAGCATGTTATGAGACATGTTCCTGGTCTCTGGAATGGTATCTGGAGTGACATGTTCATAGAAACTACTTTTATGAGGTATGGGCATGGACAGTGAGGAATTATTGGTATCACACTTAAGCCAGAAACACTTAAAACCTGGGCATTAAGTCTCCACATATGCAGTCAACTGGAGGTAGACCTGTCTGACATGATTGATGGAGGAAAAGTTAATGTTCAAAGTTGTCACAAGGAGGAAAACAAAGGAAGGATTGCAAGTGATACAAAAGCCAGGGAAGGGATAAGGAAGAAACTTCAGCTCTGCATTGACCCCCCCCCCCTTGATCCAACAAAGCATCCATATGAGATAGTGAACATCATTAGTGGCAGACTAGGCTCATCATCAGTTAATGTGCATGATGCTGTTGAAATAGGGACAACTCAGATGAAAGAGTATGAAAAGACATGCCCAGAAGGTTTTTATAAAACAATTCATAAGAAAGTAACAACCATGACAGCATCAAAGAAACATGTACGAGTGGATGATGAGAAAGTCTTTGATACAAGCCTTATCTACTCAAGAGTGATAGGGCTTCAGGCCAGTTCCCGCAAAACAGACATCAATGGTGGGTCAATTGAATGTACCTTTATCTGCAGTAATAAAACAGGCTACACAATTTATGGCTACATGTTATGGACAGTCAGAATGTGATACCATGTCAACTGCACGCATCAATGTTTGGGCTGCTAATACTGGCAAAGGGTACACCTCAACACCCAAACTCTGCCCCCTTCCTCCTACAACGCAGGCATTTGAGGAGAATGTCAAACGGGCACATCACCAAGCTTGCACATGGAGATCTCTGGAAAATTTGGAGTCACCTAGACTTGACACAGAGAAATACGGATGGAAGAAAGATGAAACAAACAAAACGTTATTGCCAGTAACTGTTCCGGAGAACGTACCCCTTGCACCTGCTAACATATTGCGCCTTATTAAGTGTGGGTGTGAAAGTCAGGCTCCTTGTAGTTCTTCCAGGTGTGGCTGCATCAATGCAAAGCTTGCATGTACTGTATTCTGTGCCTGCCATGGAGTGAGTTGCTTCAATCCACATACCATTGACAATGTTTGATTGTACTAAATGATAGAGTTGTTTCTTAATGTTCATGTGTATGTACCCACACGAAACTTGCGGTCGCAGAACAATGCCACTACACTCGTGGTGCCAAGAGGCCGCAAAGTCATGTACGGTGACAGAAGCTTTGCTACTACTGCACCAAGACTATGGAATGCTCTCCCGGCAGGAATCAGAGAGTCTAGATCAGTATCTAGTTTTAAGACATCACTTAAAACACACTTTTTCTTACAAATACACGGACACTAAACTGGTGTGCATATCTAGAAGTGTTTTGACAACTTCAACATTAAGAATGTTTGAAGTAGTTTTATCTTGTGCTTATTTATATTGTTTTAACAAACAATCCTTAAATCTTTTAACATATATATCTGGTATACATATTCTTGAACTGCATATCTTAGTCTTATGGCGTATGCCTTTTAGTTCTTGCTTTGAAGTCCACCCACGCTTTCCCTCTTCTGCCATGGGGACAGGGGCCTCTGGCAGGCGAGGGTGGGCCTGGTATGCGACCCTTACATTATTTTATTTTTTTTAAACTTCATTGACTAAATTAGTTAGGATACATTGTTACATTACTTTAAGTTATACTATTGTTTTATTACATGTTTTACTGTTTTTACCTGCAGACTCTTATTGTAAAGCACCTTTGAACGTATCTGATATGAAAAGGGTGCTATATAAATGTGGTATAATAATAATAATAAAAATGTTCATGAATTTCATGTGTGTTATACATCTGCATTTCATTTTGATGGCGGCCATTTTGAAATCAAGATGGCCGACAATGCTCAAGCATGACATGATGTCATGCGACAGTTTATGAAACTACATACCCTACTCTAACATAATAAGCAATAAAAAAAACTTAAGACAACAAAACCAGGTCCAGCTTATATCTTGGGTTGGCTGCCGGACTATGTCAGTTGATCAGTGTAAGACGAAATGAGCAAATTCAATGAATTGTTATCCCCAACTGAATTAGAGCCGACGGACAAATTTGTGGATTTTCAGTCAATTAAATGGCAACAACATTGGTGTTAAGTTTATACAAATTTATTTTAGCTCAATTGCGAAACAAGTTCTTATATTAATCACTCTCTAGACCTCATTCCTGATGGAATCATTTGCCACGAGGGAGAGAGAAGAGGCAACGTGGAATTTAAATGCCTCGTCTAAGGGCACAATCGTAATGGCTCCAGAGGGACTAAACTCCGGGCGCTACCACTGCGCTCTCTCGAATTCCACAAATGATGTCTGGTGTTGCTGGGCCTATCCCCATGAAAAAGTGCATGTGCACCACAACACTATGGTGATACATGTTTATTAATAAGTTTCATAAACTTCCATCCAATGGTTATTGAGGACAGGCCGGTTGTTCCAAAATGTGAATAGGTTCTTTTATTTGGAATCCTTTGTTTTTACTGTTGTTGTTCCCTAACCAGATGTTGCGGTATGATAATTGTGATTTTATCAAAATCGTGTTAATTAACTGATAACATTCTTTTACAAATAAGTACCCATTGCATACACTGTATAAGATATAGTAATTTAATACTCATAAGAAGCGATAGTGGAATAAAATTGTTAGCATGTTGTGCAAAGGAAACAACGATATAAACAGAGGAAAACACTTAATATGACCTATCTACTTTTAGGGAGTATTCAGGGGCAGTAACTGACCGATGTCTCTCATTGATAGATAGCACTGTGCTTGAAATACAAAACTTGTTTAATACAAAACTTGAATTTCTAAACTATAAATTTTATTTCAACATTCAACACATCAAGATTCCGTACTACAAATATGTGTGTTTTACGTTTATTTATCGTCCCTACTGGTTGCCCATATGAGCGACGCCTCCTGAAGAGATTTTAGATTTTTGGAGGATAGTGCAATGATACAGACAGAGACCCATTCCAGATTATCCTCTGGTTCTTTTAAGTGCACGGTGTACAGCACCGACACAAGACCTCGGTTTAAAGTCCCATCTGAAAGACTGTTAATTTTATTAATTTAACCATATTTTATTGCCTGTATATACATGAATATAGTTACACAATAATAATACAACAAAAGCAAATGGATTCTGTGAACCTGCGATCCCTGGATTACAAGTCCAGCGTGTTATGTATGTATGTATGTATGTATGTATGTTCCGTTAATGTCAAACCCCTCTCGGGGACCTAGACATGTTTTCCTGGGCAGGCTTAGCCGACCTAAGCGATCAACCAGTACTAAGCAATGTGTGTGAGGTGCCTTGCTCAATGACACCACATACGTGGCCTGTTCGAGTATCGAACCCGGGACCGTTCGATTCCAAATCTGACGCTCTACCACTGGACCACGGACGCCACACACGTGTTACCACTGGACTACAAAGCCGTCTGTTACTTACCTGTACTTTTCTTCAGTAAACTGGTTGCCTGTTGTTCTTGAGACATGGCAACGCTTGCAGTGACTGCTCCCATATCATCATACGACAACGCCAGCACCTGGGGCTGTGAGCTCTCCGAGTCATCTCTCAGGGTCACTAACTGGGGTTCCTGTAAATCATGCATTGCAAATCCCTTGAAAACTTAATTAGTTACACTCGTAGGAGATACAGTCAAACATGTCTTAAACAGCCAGCCAACCAAGGGAATCACAGAAAGTGGCTGCTTAGCACGGCTGGTTGCTTAATAGAGGGCAAATGTATAACAATGTGACATATTGGGAATAGGAAAACTGGCTGCTTAATGCAGGTTGGCTGCTTAATAGAGGTGATCACTAACACAGGTTTGACTGTATATGCAGGTTGGCTGCTTAATAGAGGTGATCACTAACACATGTTTGACTGTATATGCAGGTTGGCTGCTTAATAGAGGTGACCACTAACACAGGTTTGACTGTATATGCAGGTTGGCTGCTTAATAGAGGTGATCACTAACACAGGTTTGACTGTATATGCAGGTTGGCTGCTTAATAGAGGTGACCACTAACACAGGTTTGACTGTATATGCAGGTTGGCTGCTTAATAGAGGTGACCACTAACACAGGTTTGACTGTATATGCAGGTTGGCTGCTTAATAGAGGTGACCACTAACACAGGTTTGACTGTATATGCAGGTTGGCTGCTTAATAGAGGTGACCACTAACACAGGTTTGACTGTATATGCAGGTTGGCTGCTTAATAGAGGTGACCACTAACACAGGTTTGACTGTATATGCAGGTTGGCTGCTTAATAGAGGTGACCACTAACACAGGTTTGACTGTATATGCAGGTTGGCTGCTTAATAGAGGTGATCACTAACACAGGTTTGACTGTATATGCAGGTTGGCTGCTTAATAGAGGTGATCACTAACACAGGTTTGACTGTATATGCAGGTTGGCTGCTTAATAGAGGTGACCACTAACACAGGTTTGACTGGATATGCAGGTTGGCTGCTTAATAGAGGTGATCACTAACACAGGTTTGACTGTATACCACATAATGAATGTAAATATGAAAGTCACCCACTGGGTGTCACCATGGCGTGGGGGTGGGGCTCTTCTTAAGTAATGGTTACTGGCGATGTGTTGCCCCAAGGGTATATCCTTCTAGCATAGAGTATCTTGCCAATTAAGGTGAAAATGTCTAATATCTGTCCGAATATTCCGGAAGTAGATTTTCCCTAAATATGTTATCTCTGTGTATCCTCGTAGTACTCAGTCATCCTTTTATTAGTTATATGTTATATTTATGTTATATTTCGGGTTTTACGCCTGCATCAGCACCATTTTGGGCTATATCGCCGACGGGCAGTTTACCTAACAACACCTTTCCTGGACAGGCTCCAACGTTTAACCAGTACTTGGGTGCACCAACCTCCGTAAGAAACTTTTTCATATAAATGAGACATGGCCTGAGCGGGGCTCGAACCCGTGACCATCAGTGATGATAGGTTACAGTGGTATACAAGTCAGCGACCTTAACCACTCGACCAATGAGGCGGACGGCAGTTGTCTAAAACATGCATTCATAATCTGACTGACAGCTCAACGATCCAATTTTGCAAGGTAAGTTTATAACAATAATAACGATAAATAGTAACAGTTTGCGGCTACAAGTCCATGCAATGATCATTTTCAAGCAGTCCATTCTTAAACTGTCAAAACTAGGATAATGTGTGATTAACAGTAACATTATTTCAATAGATTTTAACCTCAAGCTCATTTCATTGGAGTGTAAATCAACCTATTCACCACAACAGCTTGTAATTGTCACATATGCTGGAACCAGGCCGTACAGGAGCCAGTCCATACAGGAGCCAGTCCGTACAGAAGCCCGTCCATAAATGAGCCAGTCCATACAGGAGCCAGTCTATACAGGAACCAGGCCATACTGGAGCCAGTCCGTACAGGAGCCAGTCAGTACAGAAGCCAGGCCGTACAGGAGCCAGTCCGTACAGAAGCCAGTCCGTACAGGAGCCAGTCAGTACAGAAGTCAGGCCATACAGGAGCCAGTCCATACAGGAGCCAGGCCGTACAGGAGCCAGTCTATACAGAAGCCAATCTGTACAGAAGCTAGGCCGTACAGGAGCCAGTCAGTATAGAAGCTAGGCCATACAGGAGCCAGTCCATGCAGGAACCAGGCCGTACAAGGGCCAGTCTCTATAGAAGCTAGGCCGTACAGGAGCCAGTCCATGTAGGAACCAGGCCGTACAAGGGCCAGTCTCTATAGAAGCTAGGCCGTACAGGAGCCAGTCCATGTAGGAACCAGGCCGTACAAGGGCCAGTCTCTATAGAAGCTAGGCCGTACAGGAGCCAGTCCATGTAGGAACCAGGCCGTACAAGGGCCAGTCTCTATAGAAGCTAGGCCGTACAGGAGCCAGTCCATGTAGGAACCAGGCCGTACAAGGGCCAGTCTCTATAGAAGCTAGGCCGTACAGGAGCCAGTCCATGTAGGAACCAGGCCGTACAAGGGCCAGTCTCTATAGAAGCTAGGCCGTACAGGAGCCAGTCCATGTAGGAACCAGGCCGTACAAGGGCCAGTCTCTATAGAAGCTAGGCGAGCCAGTCAGTATAGAAGCTAGGCCATACAGGAGCCAGTCCATGCAGGAGCCAGTCCATGCAGGAACCAGTCCATGCAGGAACCAGGCCGTACAGGGGCATCATTCTGTACAGAAGCCAGGCCATACAGGAACCAGTCCATGCAGGAACCAGGCCGTACAGGGGCCAGTCTGTACAGAAGCCAGGCCATACAGGAACCAGTCCATGCAGGAACAAGGCCATACAGGGGCCAGTCTGTACAGAGAAGCCAGGCCATACAGGAACCAGTCCATGCAGGAACCAGGCCGTACAGGGGCCAGTCCGTACAGAAGCCATGCCATACAGGAGCCAGGCCATACAGGAACCAGTCCATGCAGGAACCAGGCCGTACAGGGGCCAGTCCGTACAGAAGCCAGGCCGTACAGGAGACAGTCTGTACTGAAGCGAGTCTGTACAGAAGCCAGGCCATACAGGAGCCAGGCCATATAGGAGCCAGGCCATACAGGAGCCAGGCCATATAGGAGCCATGACGTACAGGCACACATCATATAAACACATTTTCATGCCTTGATTAGCATACATAATGTAACCTCGATATAAAAATATGCTTAAACTCTGGGACACAACCTTTTTCTGTTGATTAGAAATGTAATGAGTAAGCTACGATCATGTACAAGAATATCAATGAAAGATTGGAAAGGGTCGCAACTTCTCCATGTTCATGTTGTAAGGGTTCCCTCTGTTTGAATTTGTGTCTGCGCCACTTCTGTCGCCAATTTGAAAAACTTGGAGCCAACTAAGAGCCATATAGTTCCATATAGTTCACAGATAAATATTTGAAGCCATGTATTTGTCAAAACATGTTGTAACCCCATAAATTTTTTCACCAATTCCCGAATTTAGCGCCACTATTTGTTTTTTGTCGCAATTGGCGACCGACGGTAACCGTGGTTGTGACAAATAACCAGAACAAATATGATAGAAATGAAAAGGGAGACAATTCTGGTACAATAGTGGATTGACCCACATAATTTAATAGTATGTTGTTAATGTAATGATATCAAAGAATTATGTCAGTTGACTAGTAGGTCAAGTTTATTGTAAACTATAAGGTGCAGCAAAGCTTAAACTGGTGTAAAGGAGCAAAATGTCACTACAAAAACCTGAACCAAATGAGATACATTACTGGTTTTTCTATTACCTCCCTTGATGGATAAAGTCAAATTTATCCCTAAATGTATATTGGTCTTTTTAGTTGGAATCCTTTGTTTTTACTGTTATCATCTAGCCAGATGTTGCGTTAGGATAAATGTAATTTTATCAAAATCATGTTAATTAATTGAACCAATTTTTACAATACGGTATCCATTGGATATGCTAAAGGATATCTGTCAAGATTTAATAATTTCATAATTATAAGACGAGAATATGGATAAAAATGGAAAACATGTTGTGCAAAGGAAACAACGATAAAAACAGAGGAAACCAATTAAGAGGACCAATAGAGTATTCAGGGGCAGTAACTGACTAATGTTTCTCATTTCTGCAGAAATATTTTCCGTTTCGGACAGATTTCCCATCATGATAGTAGGAGAGGATAGAGAATCGCGTGATGATCATTACCTGAGACTGGGAACTGATCTGGATGTTATGGATGTGACTTGCTTGTAGTTGGTTCACAGAGTTTGTGTTGGCTGCCACTGATGCTAGAACCGCTACAGGGTTGCTGGTGTCTACGGATGCTAGCACAGCCAAAGGGTTGTTGTTGTCCATCAGCGACTGCATAGTTGCGATTGGCACTATGCCAGGCAGTGATTGCGCCTCAGTGTTTGCAACTGTTTTGAAATGAACAAATTTTAAATGTACTCGAATAAATATAAGAGAAATGGTGACATACGCAATATTTTATTATTTACTAATTCCTACTGGCATACATTATGTTGGTCAAAAGTTATGCATACCTGTTAATTGTATGTACCATGCCGACAGTAAATAAAATTGTATTCGAATTGATAAAGTTTTTAATATTGTCAGGTTGTAAAAAGGAACATAACATAGACGTAAACTAGAAATATGTTAACTCCACAACACAAGCTTGCTTTCCTTATCTGGGGCAATTTCTATATTTCTATGTATAAAACTCCACAACCAACCGTCCATAAACAAGTCCCACTGACTAACTATTATATTTATTTTTTTTACGTTTATTTATCGTCGCTACCGATTGCCCATATGAGCGACACCTCCTGAAGAGATTAGTCATTTTAGATTTTTGGAGGATAGTGCAATGATACAAACAGAGACCCATTCCAGAGTCTCCTCTGGTTCTTTTACGTGCATGGTGTACAGCACCGACACGAGACCTCGGTTTAACGTCCCATCTGAAAGACTGTTAATTTTATTCGGGTCAGACAGGGATCGAACCTGCGATTCCTGGATTACCAGTCCAGCGTGTTACCACTGGACTACATGTCCGTCTGTTATTATACTATATACACATGACATCGTATAAATAATGTATATGGTATAAATTTTATTATTTATATTAACAAAGTACAAATAACAACAGTAATAAGTGACATCTATATACATGTACAATGTTCATTGTTGTCAGTGGCAAAATTCAGAAATCAGCATTGACTAAATTTTCAGGGGGTGAAAATACTATCTGAAATTTAGAAATCAGCATTGAATAAAATGTCAGGGGGTAAATACTCTTTACGCTAAAACCTTATCTGGAGCTCTGCTTGAACACAACGCCTCTAACTTACCTGTATTGGTAAATTGAACACATGCCTCTAACTTACCTGTATTGGTAAATTGAACACATGCCTCTAACTTACCTGTATTGGTAAATTGAACACATGCCTCTAACTTACCTGTATTGGTAAATTGGTTATGTAATATGCTCGGATCTCCTACAAGCTGCAATGTTGGCTGACCATTAATGTTTACAATTTGAACCTGAGCCATTTTATGTTCCATCCCGTCTGGTTGACTTAGGATATTACAGGCATCGCCCATGGGCAGCATTACCATACCTACAACATATAATTCATGAACTGTTATGTTATACCATCCATACTTGTATATAAGGCAATCTTGCCTTTAAGACGATCCCCCCCACTTTGATCCTGAAATCTGTGGGTTTTGACATACACTCGCATATAAGACGGGTTGATAAAATGGAAACCAGACACGAGTATAAATTACATGTTTGGCCAGTGCAAGTTGAAGAAATTTGCAATGTCAGTGTGCTTTCTTTTCTAAAACGTTATTATGGATACCATTTAACACATTTTTATAAACAAAACATTTTTTCTTTATTTAATTTATTTTTAGGAATCACTTAGATGGGAAGAAGCCACTTTGTGGCCATAATCTGGTTGTCTTATACAAATTTATTTTAGCTCGATTGCGAAACAAGTTATTTCAACTTATATAAATCACTCTCGAGACCTCATTCCTGATGGAATCCATCGCCACGAGGGAGAGGCAACGTGGAATTTAAATGCCTTGCCTAAGGGCACAATCGTAACGGCTCCAGTGGGGCTCGAACTCCGGACCTTTCGCACCTGAAGCGAACGCGCATCCACTGCGCTATCACGACTTCCACATCTGGTTGTCTTAAAGCCTATGCATGTATGGATGGTATTATGCCGTATGATAGCACAAGTCTGGTACAGCCGCATCACCAAACTATATACAAACTGGAAGTGACGGGCAGACAAAATGGAGACAATAGTAGTTTCTCTGGAGATGCAACTTGCCATATCAGCAGGTGTTAACAAATCAACTTGTCCTGGGAGAAAACATTGCCACATGGTTGAGTTAAAACTGCAGGCTGCCAGTCAGAGATACGAAAAACTAGATTACGAGTAAAACATCTGTATACGGTATATTAGAATCAGGAATGTTGATTTTAAACTTTGATGATGGAGACCATGACATTTAGCACACATGTGCAATCCATGCATGCGACAGTGTCATGACAGTGTTGTTTTATTGGTCATTTAGGCGTGTGCAAGGGGCAAACATGTTGTGAATTGGTCGGTAGTCAGCACCAAGCATATTTGAAAACAAAATACTTACCCCCCTACCACCACCCAATGAAACAGACAACCTATCAAATTATGGAAGTTGTCATAGCAAAACTACCGGTAGCATGTAGGTCGTCATCTTTAAAGCGACATTACATCGCAAAAAGCAAATAAAATGCACCTTTTTCACGTATAAATATATTGCTACTACAAATTCTTCTAAATACATCGAACACTAACATTGAATCAATTCAATAGTGTTTTTGTGGTACGCAAACTTTCAAATATGAAAGTAGAATTTCATATAACGGTCATCCAGGCTCCTGAATTGACGTTTGTTGTCATTGAAGTCAATACTAAACACGCGATACTTTCGTTTAGAGATAATTTAATTAGGATTAGTCTACCAATAAATATACATAGGCACACATGTGAGATATCATGGTAAATATATAGCATAACTCTATATCAGGATAAACGTTTTGTCATACGCATGCATGTCGACCCTATTTACATTATTTTGTTATGTCAATAAACCGCGTATACGACGTTTGTTTATTGGTTGAAATACTCAGTTGTTGAGGCAAATATTTCGAAAACAAATATACCATATAATAGCAAATTACGTTCTGCAGACATTTGCGTTTTCACCGATGTAGTGTCGCTTTAAATCGCCATGAGCGTCAATGATCCAAATGTTTTTCGCTCCAGGTATTATACATACAGTCTACATCCGTTATGTCGAATCCGTCGGACCGAACAAAATACTTCGACATAACCGATGTTTGACTGATGTACATATATACATACCATCTGACACAGTGATTCCTTGGTGTTGTTCCAAACAGAACTCTTGTAGCTGTACCCTGCCTGGTTCCAAGCCTTCAATTTGCAAGTGTGCATCTACCACAACATGTCCTAAAATAAACGAAATGCCTATGCTTGAAATGTGTGTATGTATAACTGTTCATTTAAAGTGTGTAAATATAACCATGATAATTGTATGCATGTTGTACATTATATGTTAATTGGAAATCAAATGGGTTACCCGTTAGTGGCCTCAAAATGAATGGGTAACCATTAGGGGCCTCAAAATGAATGGGTTACCCGTTAGGGGCCTCAAAATGAATGGGTTACCCGTTAGGGGTCTCAAAATGAATGGGTTACCGGTTAGGGGCCTGGGTTACCCGTTAGGGGCCTCAAAATGAAAAAGGAAATCAGCGTTGCCATATGTCTTTGTCTTAAGTTTGGCCATAAAAGTATGAGCTAGAAGGTTGCACCCGATTCATGAATAACACAGAGATAATGGCAGGGAATGAAGGACAATTGTTACTTAGCAGTGAATGAAGGACAATTGTTACTTAGCAGGGAATGAACGAAAATTGTTACTTAGCAGTGAATGAAGGACAATTGTTACTTAGCAGGGAATGAAGGACAATTGTTACTTAGCAGGTAATGAAGGACAATTGTTACTTAGCAGGTAATGAAGGACAATTGTTACTTAGCAGGTAATGAAGGACAATTGTTACTTAGCTGGGAATGAAGGACAATTGTTACGTAGCTTGGAATGAAGGACAATTGTTACTTAGCAGTGAATGAAGGACAATTGTCACTTAGCAGTGAATGAAGGACAATTGTTACTTAGCAGTGAATGAAGGACAATTGTTACTTAGCAGGGAATGAAGGACAATTGTTACTTAGCTGGGAATGAAGGACAATTGTTACGTAGCTGGGAATGCAGGACAATTGTTACTTAGCAGTGAATGAAGGACAATTGTCACTTAGCAGTGAATGAAGGACAATTGTTACTTAGCAG
Source organism: Archivesica marissinica (assembly GCA_014843695.1). Taxonomy (NCBI): domain Eukaryota; kingdom Metazoa; phylum Mollusca; class Bivalvia; order Venerida; family Vesicomyidae; genus Archivesica; species Archivesica marissinica. Next base: position 24,826,806 of record CM026395.1, on the reverse strand, counting down.
TGAATGAAGGACAATTGTTACTTAGCAGGGAATGAAGGACAATTGTTACTTAGCTGGGAATGAAGGACAATTGTTACGTAGCTGGGAATGCAGGACAATTGTTACTTAGCAGTGAATGAAGGACAATTGTCACTTAGCAGTGAATGAAGGACAATTGTTACTTAGCAGTGAATGAAGGACAATTGTTACTTAGCAGGGAATGAAGGACAATTGTTACTTAGCAGGGAATGAAGGACAATTGTTACTTAGCAGGGAATGAAGGACAATTGTTACTTAGCAGGGAATGAAGGACAATTGTGACTTAGCAGGGAATGAAGCACAATTGTTACTTAGCAGGGAATGAAGGACAATTGTTACTTAGCAGGTAATGAAGGACAATTGTTACTTAGCTGGGAATGAAGGAAAATTGTTACTTAGCAGGGAATGAAGGACAATTGTTACTTAGCAGGGAATGAACGAAAATTGTTACTTAGCAGTGAATGAAGGACAATTGTTACTTAGCAGGGAATGAAGGACAATTGTTACTTAGCAGGGAATGAACGAAAATTGTTACTTAGCAGTGAATGAAGGACAATTGTTACTTAGCAGGGAATGAAGGACAATTGTGACTTAGCAGGGAATGAAGGACAATTGTTACTTAGCAGGGAATGAAGGACAATTGTGACTTAGCAGGGAATGAAGGACAATTGTTACTTAGCAGGGAATGAAGGACAATTGTTACTTAGCAGGGAATGAAGGACAATTGTTACTTAGCAGGGAATGAAGGACAATTGTTACTTAGCAGGGAATGAAGGACAATTGTTACTTAGCAGGGAATGAAGGACAATTGTTACTTAGCAGGGAATGAAGGACAATTGTTACTTAGCAGGGAATGAAGGACAATTGTTACTTAGCAGGGAATGAAGGAGAATTGTTACTTAGCAGGGAATGAAGGACAATTGTCACTTAGCACAGAATGAAGGACAATTGTCACTTAGCAGGTAATGAAGGACAATTGTTACTTAGCTGGGAATGAAGGACAATTGTTACTTAGCAGGGAATGAAGGACAATTGTGACTTAGCAGGGAATGAAGGACAATTGTTACTTAGCAGGGAATGAAGGACAATTGTTACTTAGCAGGGAATGAAGGACAATTGTTACTTAGCTGGGAATGAAGGACAATTGTTACTTAGCAGGGAATGAAGGACAATTGTGACTTAGCAGGGAATGAAGGACAATTGTTACTTAGCAGGGAATGAAGGACAATTGTTACTTAGCAGGGAATGAAGGACAATTGTTACTTAGCAGGGAATGAAGGACAATTGTTACTTAGCAGGGAATGAAGAACAATTGTTACTTAGCAGGGAATGAAGGACAATTGTTACTTAGCTGGGAATGAAGGACAATTGATACTTAGCAGGGAATGAAGGACACTTGTTACTTAGCAGGGAATGAAGGACAATTGTCACTTAGCAGGGAATGAAGGACAAGTGTTACTTAGCAGGGAATGAAGGACAATAGTTACTTAGCAGGTAATGAAGGATAATTGTTACTTAGCAGGGAATGAAGGACAATTGTTACTTAGCAGGGAATGAAGGACAATTGTTACTTAGCAGTGAATGAAGGACAATTGTCACTTAGCAGGGAATGAAGGACAAGTGTTACTTAGCAGGGAATGAAGGACAATTGTTTCTTAGCTGGGAATGAAGGACAATTGTTACTTAGCAGGGAATGAAGGACAATTGTTTCCTAGCTGGGAATGAAGGACAATTGTTACCTAACGGCGACTGTTTTGGTGTAATCTCATAGATCATGTGATCATCTGCTGCTCCACCACTACTCATGGTATCATCCCCAGCTGCCATTGTATTGTCTACTACATCAATAGATGCTGATTTTTCTTCTTTGATTTCTGCTATAACCGGCAGTTCCTCTTCATCTGGTGTGCTCGTTTCTGATGACACTGGAACCCAAAGATACTAAACTAATTAAAGCTAAATAAATGGTATGGTACATCCGATATAACTAGGATCGTTTCCTTGACGCGAGACTACGTTTTAAATGTTCATTCATTTACAATAATGGACTATATATAATTAATATTTGATAGTAGTTTGTAGATGAATATTGCACAGATAAAGAAATCTAAACGACATCTTCCATATGAATGCACCTGCAATAGAACCTGCAGCATGATGCCTCGACTGATACATGTAGAACCTGCAGCATGATGCCTCGACTGTTACATGTAGAACCTGCAGCATGATGCCTCGACTGTTACATGTAGAACCTGCAGCATGATGCCTCGACTGATACATGTAGAACCTGCAGCATGATGCCTCGACTGATACATGTAGAACCTGCAGCATGATGCCTCGACTGATACATGTAGAACCTGCAGCATGATGCCTCGACTGTTACATGTAGAACCTGCAGCATGATGCCTCGACTGTTACATGTAGAACCTGCAGCATGATGCCTCGACTGATACATGTAGAACCTGCAGCATGATGCCTCGACTGTTACATGTAGAACCTGCAGCATGATGCCTCGACTGATACATGTAGAACCTGCAGCATGATGCCTCGACTGTTACATGTAGAACCTGCAGCATGATGCCTCGACTGATACATGTAGAACCTGCAGCATGATGCCTCGACTGTTACATGTAGAACCTGCAGCATGATGCCTCGACTGATACATGTAGAACCTGCAGCATGATGCCTCGACTGTTACATGTAGAACCTGCAGCATGATGCCTCGACTGTTACATGTAGAACCTGCAGCATGATGCCTCGACTGTTACATGTAGAACCTGCAGCATGATGCCTCGACTGTTACATGTAGAACCTGCAGCATGATGCCTCGACTGTTACATGTAGAACCTGCAGCATGATGCCTCGACTGATACATGTAGAACCTGCAGCATGATGCCCGACTGTTACATGTAGAACCTGCAGCATGATGCCTCGACTGTTACATGTAGAACCTGCAGCATGATGCCTCGACTGTTACATGTAGAACCTGCAGCATGATGCCCCGACTGTACATGTAGAACCTGCAGCATGATGCCTCGACTGTCATGTAGAACCTGCAGCATGATGCCCCGACTGTTACATGTAGAACCTGCAGCATGATGCCTCGACTGATACATGTAGAACCTGCAGCATGATGCCTCGACTGTTACATGTAGAACCTGCAGCATGATGCCTCGACTGTTACATGTAGAACCTGCAGCATGATGCCCCGACTGTTACATGTAGAACCTGCAGCATGATGCCTCGACTGATACTTGTAGAACCTGCAGCATGATGCCTCGACTGATACATGTAGAACCTGCAGCATGATGCCTCGACTGTTACATGTAGAACCTGCAGCATGATGCCTCGACTGTTACATGTAGAACCTGCAGCATGATGCCTCGACTGATACATGTAGAACCTGCAGCATGATGCCTCGACTGTTACATGTAGAACCTGCAGCATGATGCCTCGACTGTTACTTGTAGAACCTGCAGCATGATGCCTCGACTTATACATGTAGAACCTGCAGCATGATGCCTCGACTGATACATGTAGAACCTGCAGCATGATGCCTCGACTGTTACATGTAGAACCTGCAGCATGATGCCCCGGCTGTTACATGTAGAACCTGCAGCATGATGCCCCGACTGATACATGTAGAACCTGCAGCATGATGCCTCGACTGATACATGTAGAACCTGCAGCATGATGCCTCGACTGATACATGTACAACCTGCAGCATGATGCCTCGACTGTTACATGTAGAACCTGCAGCATGATGCCCCGACTGATACATGTAGAACCTGCAGCATGATGCCCCGGCTGTTACATGTAGAACCTGCAGCATGATGCCTCGACTATTACATGTACAACCTGCAGCATGATGCCCCGACTGTTACATGTAGAACCTGCAGCATGATGCCTCGACTGTTACATGTAGAACCTGCAGCATGATGCCCCGGCTGTTACATGTAGAACCTGCAGCATGATGCCTCGACTGTTACATGTAGAACCTGCAGCATGATGCCCCGGCTGTTACATGTAGAACCTGCAGCATGATGCCTCGACTGTTACATGTAGAACCTGCAGCATGATGCCTCGACTGTTACATGTAGAACCTGCAGCATGATGCCTCGACTGTTACATGTAGAACCTGCAGCATGATGCCCCAGCTGTTACATGTAGAACCTGCAGCATGATGCCTCGACTGTTACATGTAGAACCTGCAGCATGATGCCCCGACTGTTACATGTAGAACCTGCAGCATGATGCCTCGACTGTTACATGTAGAACCTGCAGCATGATGCCTCGACTGTTACATGTAGAACCTGCAGCATGATGCCTCGACTGTTACATGTAGAACCTGCAGCATGATGCCTCGACTGTTACATGTACAACCTGCAGCATGATGCCCCGGCTGATACTTGTAGAACCTGCAGCATGATGCCTTGACTGATACTTGTAGAACCTGCAGCATGATGCCCCGACTGATACTTGTAGAACCTGCAGCATGATGCCCCGACTGATACATGTACAACCTGCAGCATGATGCCTCGACTGATACTTGTAGAACCTGCAGCATGATGCCTCGACTGATACATGTAGAACCTGCAGCATGATGCCTCGACTGATACACATAGAACCGGCAGCATGATGCCCCGACTGATACATGTAGAACCTGCAGCATGATGCCCCGACTGATACACATAGAACCTGCAGCATGATGCCTCGACTGTTACATGTAGAACCTGCAGCATGATGCCTCAACTGTTACATGTAGAACCTGCAGCATGATGCCCCGACCGATACATGTACAACCTGCAGCATGATGCCCCGACTGATACATGTACAACCTGCAGCATGATGCCCCGACTGATACATGTAGAACCTGCAGCATGATGCCCCGACTGTTACATGTAGAACCTGCAGCATGATGCCCCGACTGTTACATGTAGAACCTGCAGCATGATGCCCCCACTGATACACGTAGAACCTGCAGCATGATGCCCCGACTTATACATGTAGAACCTGCAGCATGATGCCCCGACTGATACATGTAAAACCTGCAGCATGATGCCCCGACTGTTACATGTAGAACCTGCAGCATGATGCCCCGACTGTTACACGTAGAACCTGCAGCATGATGCCTCGACTGATACATGTAGAACCTGCAGCATGATGCCTCGACTGTTACATGTAGAACCTGCAGCATGATGCCCCGACTGATACATGTAGAACCTGCAGCATGATGCCCCGGACTGATACATGTACAACCTGCAGCATGATGCCCCGACTGTTACACTAGAACCTGCAGCATGATGCCCCGACTGATACACGTAGAACATGCTGCATGATGCCCCGACTGATACATGTACAACCTGCAGCATGATGCCTCGACTGATACATGTAGAACCTGCAGCATGATGCCTCGACTGATACATGTAGAACCTGCAGCATGATGCCCCGACTGATACATGTAGAACCTGCAGCATTATGCCTCGACTGATACTTGTAGAACCTGCAGCATGATGCCCCGACTGTTACATGTACAACCTGCAGCATGATGCCCCGACTGTTACATGTAGAACCTGCAGAATGATGCCTCGACTGTTACACGTACAACCTGCAGCATGATGCCCCGACTGATACATGTAGAACCTGCAGCATGATTCCCTGACTGATACATGTACAACCTGCAGCATGATGCCCCGACTGTTACACTAGAACCTGCAGCATGATGCCCCGACTGATACACGTAGAACATGCTGCATGATGCCCCGACTGATACATGTAGAACCTGCAGCATGATGCCTCGACTGATACACGTAGAACCTGCAGCATGATGCCCCGACTGTTACATGTACAACCTGCAGCATGATGCCCCGACTGATACATGTAGAACCTGCAGCATGATGCCCCGACTGTTACACGTAGAACCTGCAGCATGATGCCTCGACTGATACATGTAGAACCTGCAGCATGATGCCTCGACTGATACACGTAGAACCTGCAGCATGATGCCCCGACTGTTACACGTAGAACCTGCAGCATGATGCCCCGACTGATACACTAGAACCTGCAGCATGAGGCCTCGACTGATACACGTAGAACCTGCAGCATGATGCCTCGACTGATACATGTACAACCTGCAGCATGATGCCCCGACTGATACATGTAGAACCTGCAGCATGATGCCCCGACTGATACACGTAGAACCTGCAGCATGATGCCTCGACTGTTACACGTAGAACATGCAGCATGATGCCTCTACTGATACACGTAGAACATGCAGCATGATGCCTCGACTGATACACGTAGAACCTGCAGCATGATGCCTCGACTGATACACGTAGAATCTGCAGCATGATGCCTCGACTGATACACGTAGAACCTGCAGCATGACGCCTCGACTGATACACGTAGAACCTGCAGCATGATGCCTCGACTGATACATGTAGAACCTGCAGCATGATGCCTCGACTGTTACACGTAGAACATGCAGCATGATGCCTCTACTGATACACGTAGAACATGCAGCATGATGCCTCGACTGATACACGTAGAACCTGCAGCATGATGCCTCGACTGATACACGTAGAACCTGCAGCATGATGCCTCGACTGTTACATGTAGAACCTGCAGCATGATGCCCCGACTGATACATGTAGAACCTGCAGCATGATGCCTCGACTGATACATGTAGAACCTGCAGCATGATGCCTCGACTGATACATGTAGAACCTGCAGCATGATGCCCCGACTGATACATGTAGAACCTGCAGCATGATGCCTCGACTGTTACACGTAGAACCTGCAGCATGATGCCCCGACTGATACATGTAGAACCTGCAGCATGATGCCCCGACTGTTACACGTAGAACCTGCAGCATGATGCCTCGACTGATACATGTACAACCTGCAGCATGATGCCTCGACTGATACATGTAGAACCTGCAGCATGATGCCCCGACTGATACATGTAGAACCTGCAGCATGATGCCTCGACTGATACATGTAGAACCTGCAGCATGATGCCTCGACTGATACATGTACAACCTGCAGCATGATGCCTCGACTGATACATGTAGAACCTGCAGCATGATGCCTCGACTGATACATGTAGAACCTGCAGCATGATGCCTCGACTGATACATGTAGAACCTGCAGCATGATGCCTCGACTGATACATGTAGAACCTGCAGCATGATGCCCCGACTGTTACACGTAGAACCTGCAGCATGATGCCTCGACTGATACATGTAGAACCTGCAGCATGATGCCTCGACTGATACATGTAGAACCTGCAGCATGATGCCCCGACTGTTACATGTAGAACCTGCAGCATGATGCCTCGACTGATACATGTAGAACCTGCAGCATGATGCCCCGACTGATACACGTAGAACCTGCAGCATGATGCCTCGACTGATACATGTAGAACCTGCAGCATGATGCCTCGACTGATACATGTAGAACCTGCAGCATGATGCCTCGACTGATACATGTAGAACCTGCAGCATGATGCCTCGACTGATACATGTACAACCTGCAGCATGATGCCTCGACTGATACATGTAGAACCTGCAGCATGATGCCCCGACTGATACACGTAGAACCTGCAGCATGATGCCCCGACTGATACATGTAGAACCTGCAGCATGATGCCCCGACTGTTACATGTAAAACCTGCAGCATGATGCCCCGACTGTTACATGTAGAACCTGCAGCATGATGCCCCGACTGATACACATAGAACCTGCAGCATGATGCCTCGACTGATACATGTAGAACCTGCAGCATGATGCCCCGACTTATACATGTAGAACCTGCAACATGATGCCCCGACTGTTACACTAGAACCTGCAGCATGATGCCCCGACTGATACATGTAGAACCTGCAGCATGATGCCCCGACTGTTACATGTAGAACCTGCAGCATGATGCCTCGACTGATACATGTACAACCTGCAGCATGATGCCCCGACTGATACACGTAGAACATGCAGCATGATGCCCCGACTGATACACGTAGAACCTGCAGCATGATGCCCCGACTGTTACATGTAGAACCTGCAGCATGATGCCCCGACTGATACATGTAGAACCTGCAGCATGATGCCTCGACTGATACATGTAGAACCTGCAGCATGATGCCCCGACTGTTACATGTAGAACCTGCAGCATGATGCCTCGACTGATACATGTACAACCTGCAGCATGATGCCCCGACTGATACACGTAGAACATGCAGCATGATGCCCCGACTGATACACGTAGAACCTGCAGCATGATGCCCCGACTGTTACATGTAGAACCTGCAGCATGATGCCCCGACTGATACATGTAGAACCTGCAGCATGATGCCCCGACTGATACATGTAGAACCTGCAGCATGATGCCCCGACTGATACATGTAGAACCTGCAGCATGATGCCTCGACTGATACACGTAGAACCTGCAGCATGATGCCTCGACTGATACATGTAGAACCTGCAGCATGATGCCCCGACTGTTACACTAGAACCTGCAGCATGATGCCCCGACTGTTACACTAGAACCTGCAGCATGATGCCCCGACTGATACACGTAGAACCTGCAGCATGATGCCTCGACTGATACATGTAGAACCTGCAGCATGATGCCTCGACTGATACACGTAGAACCTGCAGCATGATGCCCCGACTGTTACACGTAGAACCTGCAGCATGATACCCCGACTGTTACACGTAGAACCTGCAGCATGATGCCTCGACTGATACATGTAGGAACTTGAGCATGACATCAGTTGCATGTGTACTTAATATATCATTTCAATATATAGCTCCAGGGTAGATCCACCGACTTTCTGGAAGCCAGCTGGATATCTTCCTCCTATGAAAGATTGTGAAACCCATGGTGGGATTTGGAACAAGTGATAGCGCATTCGCTTCAGGTGTGAAAGGCCCGGAGTGCGAGCCTGCTGGAGCCATTACGATTGTACTCTTAGGCAAGTCATTTAAATTCCACTTGCCTCTTCTCTCTCCCTCGTGGCGAAGGATTCCATCAGGAATGAGGTCTCGAGAGTGATTAATTTGAGTTGTAAGAACTTGTTTCGCAATTGCGCCAAAATAAATTTGTATAAACTAAAATTTGGACCAACAATGGTAAATGGAAAGTGATTTGAAAACATTGACCGTAACCACTTAATCCTGCATCCCTTGTTCCGATATATTGTGACATAAAAATATTTAACTGGCTACTACCTGGTACTGTAACAAACACGGGCTGAGAACACTGACTGATGATCTGTGACACACTGTGGTGGAATGACGAGACCTCACGGTGAACCTCAATCTCCTTGTTAAAGTTGATCATGTATCTCTGGAGGTCATTCAGATTCTGTTGTCCGGCTTCTACAAGCCCGACTGGATGGGTCTCATCCATCATAACACAGGAAACTCAATGCTGTGTCGCCTGCCTGGAAAAATGGAACTATTATTATAAATATGAAACGACACAAATTGTGCGATATTTCAGAAGGTACTTGTCCAAACCCACTTTTCACTCTGGCTATTGGATTTCAGCAACACGGATAATACAGGTTTGAATCAAAACCTGATCGATCGAGTTCGATCCTCGGACCGGGAAGTATGTGAGATGGTACGGTGGTCGCCAGATCAGACAGGTGGGTTTTCTTCGGGTACTCCGGTTTCCTCCCACATGAATGACCACATTTACGCTTTCATCCGTGCCAACGTGAGTGATTCATATAAGTTGTTAAAACTTGCTTCGCAATCGTTGTAAAATAAATAAAGTTTAAAAAAAATTAATCGAAACCTAAAATTATTTTGCAGGCATCTTCATTACATGTACCTGGCAGCCCCCAGACCTGTGATAATGGTGATGTGTAATGCACTGTAATCATTATATTTCTGTAAGAGTAATGCTATGTAATGTATACTGGACAATTTGTCCTATTGCATGTAATTGTAATGATTTCTTTAACCCTTTCTGTGTTGGAAACAAGTAGATTGGTTTTTGTGTAGTGCCTGGTTTTTGTGTAGTGCCGTCTAATCAGGCTCTATAATTATGCTGTTTGCTATTCGGATAGTGGAACCATATCACTTGGCAGAATAGCAAACATCATAGATCTTGATCAGACGAGGTGTTACGCCACAATTGATCTGGCTATATATGTTATTTGTACATTCCTTCCAATTTATTCAGAATTTTAAGGGTTATAAATATTCATGTAACGCCCATTATATTTCAATTACATAATTTACATTTCTATATATTATTCTCATGTTCAAATTTAAAGATCTTTTTATGTGTTGAATACAAAGCCTAGCTATGCGCCTGATTATTACATGTATTCTCATTTTGCTGCACTTATTTATAAATACCGTATTTCTTTGTCGGAATAATAGTACTGGCCTCTTTATGTTTATTGCTTGTCAATTATAACAAAAATGGAAAATGTATACACATTGCGGGGTCCTAGACAGGGGCGTAACAGAGATTTAGAATCTTTACGCAGATTGCGGCACGAAGTGCTGATGGGGGAGAGTGTGGGAGGGGGATTCCCCCTCCCGCTGCTGGTGGGGTGTCGGGGGATATCCCCCGAGAACATTTTGAAATTAGACATGAAAAGAAGGCCTCTGGTGCATTTAAAAGGCAAATACTTTTGGTAAACTGGACATAAATAAAGAAGTACATGTATTTTAATAAAGATCCATAAAAAATTTCCATTTCGACCTATTCGTAGGTCTCATCAGGCGGTGATGAGTACATGATATTAGAACTCACAGATGTCTCTGCGACGGTTTTTTTGTTGTTTTTATATATTTTTTTCATATTTTTTTCCATATTTTTATATAGATATAATTCTTCTTCTTTGCATTTACCGGGGTACTGCTTTGTTTTGACATGCTTAGTGGTTGTCAAACACCAAAGCGATTCTCCTATGCCCGGACGCATCAAAATCACGAATGACTTGGTCGATGTTAATGTCGTGATTTCTGTGGATATGCATCAATGCCAATCTAGTAAGTCTCTCCTCGGTCATAGTGTAGCGGAGATTGGTTTTCATACGGCGAAGGCTGCTGAATGATCGCTCCGCTGAAACCGTTGATACTGGCATTGTGAGAAGGACCTTTAATATTGTATGGATATTCGGGTACAGTTGGTACGTTTCATCCACAGCCTCTACCAGAGATGCAACTGGTGCTGCTGTTGTCGCTCTCTTCCAGACATCCAGCTCAGTATCTATTGCCATGCGATCTATGAAAGGGGTATATTCTTCCTTTATCTCCTTCCATATTACGGGCGAGAGTTGCCGAATTTTATTTGGTAATAGATACTGAGCTTTCAGCCTGGAGGTCGAGATGCAGTCTGTCGTGTAGCTGGGACAGTAGGTGGTCCATGAAGGGAACACACAAGTTAAGTCTCCAATACTCTTTGGTTGTATCTGCGGCAATGTTGTTGCGATGTTGCTTGCCTTGCAGCGAGTTTTGCAGCAACTCGCGGTTGACAAACAACAAGTTCATGTTGTGCTGCCAAATTAACCGCTTTGTCATATGAAGCCACCATAGTACCCAGCGTCATTCCGCTGCTCTGATAGTTGGTTGTGAAGCAGTACAGCTCCGAAGTCTGGTTTTTATATCAATGGTCCCAATGTCCAGGAACCGCACTCCGAGGTGGCAACCCATCGACGGTCTCTCGCTAACAGACTGATCTGCACTCATTTGCTTTGGTACATGTGAAATACTAGGCAGATCGGTGACATTTTTCCCAGAAAATGATTGCGAGGAATCACTCTGAACTGTTGCTTGTTGTGGTTTAAAACATTGAAAAATGGACGTTTGTCCAGGGATTGGTTGTGTTTTTTTGGAACTCATCACAATGTCTCGAAAATGTTGTTAAACTTGTAAATAAAATCTAAAAACATCGAATACTAGAAAATATGCCTACTGTTGTGGTCGTGTTCACAATTGAACTGAATCTAAAACAAGTTGGAAAGCTTGCACTTTTAGTACATGAATGATCACGTGGCATGCATCAGGCACACTAAAATAGATGTGACACTATGAATAGTTGTTCTGCAGTTGACACTTTTACCTAGATTCTAACTTATTATGTGACCGGTTTACATAATACATACTGTAGTAGTGGAGTACTGAAAAAACTTACAATTTGCCGAATATAACATACAACATGCTATTTTTTTCATATTTGAAAAAAGCAAATCGGCCAAAAAAGTTTTAGGCATTTGCGTAAACTGCGTAATGGGCGTTACGCCCTTGCTAGACATGTTTTCCTGGGCAGGCTTAGCCGACCTAAGCGGTTAACCAGTATGAACAGTTAAGCAATGTGTGTGTGGTGCCACTTGTTCAATGCACTACATACGTGGCCTGACCTAGTATAGAACAGCGGACAGTTCAATTGCAAATGCGACAGTCTAGCACTGAACCACAGTAATCTACCCCAAAATATATATAGAACTTTCTAAATTATAAATATTCAAAGAGATCATTTAGTTGTGGAAGCATGAACATGGTGTTGGGGGTTGGGATACAAATCACTGACAAGTTCATCAATTATTAATACAATCAAAATATTTTGTTAATTTTGAGTAACAACTTTGTAATCATTTGTTACCGATAGCTTGAAGTTGAAATCAGTGCAAAACACAAATCACGTGACAAATTCATGATCATAATCATATATGTTTGCATTTAATAAAATTAAAATCACATGAACTATAATTTGGATATTCAGGGGACAGTCAAAAATTTCGGAACATTATTTCTTGTATCTGGGCAAGTAATTTGTTTACATTTTTCAAACCGAAAGTAAGCTAGATGGCGTGGTTGAAAGAGGGGAGGTTCCCAGTTATAAAGCGCCCTCGCGGGGCTAAAATCAGCGCCCCCTGCCCAACAAAAAATAACTGGCGTTCAAATTAATTGACGCTTATATATAGTTACAATGCAATCATTATGAAATAAAGATAAACGTATTGGGTATTAATTAAATGGATACCTTATAACCTGACGAACAAAAGTCGGCTTGTATTTATCAGTATTTATGCACAATGTCGGACTTTCCTGGTCTGAACTTACAAAATGGCGATGGAATGAGAGTGACCTACTTTTAGGTTTATATCTTGAACGTGCTCATTGTCTGCAATTATTCATGACTGCTTAAGTGCCAATTATTAAAATGTTATATTCAATGACAGTTATGTATTCGTACATTAAAATTGAAAATTAGTACGAAACTACAAAAATACCCCCCTTACCAGTGTTAACAATCACGTGATCTTCAAACTTCGTTACATATCGGGAATTTTCGTGGCACCCGAACTACTTGTAGTGTATTAATGGTTAATTAACAAGCTGGTCTAGTTATCTACAGGCGCGTAGCTACCTGTACGCAAAGTACGCAGTTGCGTACACATTGTTCAAAATATTGCAAAAATAAAAAGTTAAACATATTATATTAATTAATTAATATGCAATAAAATGCGAAGATTTAACCTAACCCTTACAATGTCTACTGAAGATACTGGTTTTCCAACTAATTTTGGATCTTGACTTTGAATAGTGCCTTTGTTAGACATAGCGATAAAACATTGAGGTACTTATCATTTGGGGGAATCTCAATTCTTTAATACAACTGTTAACGACGATAAACAAATGTAAAACACACATTTACTACATTGGTTTTCCAACTATTTTGGATCTTGACTTTGAATAGTGCCTTTGTTAGACATAGCGATAAAACATTGAAGTACTTATCATTTGGGGTCCGCCTCCGTGGTCGAGTGGTTAAGGTCGCTGACTTGTATACCACTGTAACCTATCATCACTGATGGTCACGGGTTCGAGCTCCGCTCAGACCGTGTCTCATTTATATGAAAAAGTTGGCAGTTTCTTACGGAGGTTGGTGCACCCAAGTACTGGTTAACCACTGGAGCCTGCCCAGGAAAGGTGTTGTTAAGTAAACTACCCGCCGGGGATATAGCCCAAAATGCGCAAAACCCGAAATATAAAAAATTAAAAAAATATATTATCATTTGGGGGAATCTCAATTCTTTAACAAAATATTGCAAAAATAAAAAGTTAAACATATTATATTAATTAATTAATATGCAATAAAATGCGAAGATTTAACCTAACCCTTACAATGTCTACTGAAGATACTGGTTTTCCAACTAATTTTGGATCTTGACTTTGAATAGTGCCTTTGTTAGACATAGCGATAAAACATTGAGGTACTTATCATTTGGGGGAATCTCAATTCTTTAATACAATATTTCAATCATATAGTCGTGTTGTGCGGCAAACAAATAGAAAATATGATTTTGTTATAAAATATATGTATGTTCCAATTTTAAGAACAGCCATCAGACATTATAATTGTACATGACAATCCTTTGTGTGTGTCACAGTGTGTGTTTTACATTTATTTATCGTCGCTACCGGTTGCCCATATGAGCGACGCCTCCTGAAGATATTAGTCATTTTAGATTTTGGAGGATAGTGAAATGATACACACAGAGAGACACATTCCAGAGTCTCCTCTGGTTCTTTTACGTGCACGGTGTAAAGCACCGACACGAGACCTCGGTTTAACGTCCCATCTGAAAGACTGTTAATTTTATTAGGGTCAGACGGGGGATTGAACCTGCGATCCCTGGATTAGCAGTCCAGCGTGTTACCACTGGGCTATATATCCGTCTTGGAGTGTACGGTCCTATATTGGAGTGTACGGTCCTATGTTGGAGTGTAAGATCCTATGTTGGAATGTACGGTCCTATGTTGGAGTGTAAGATCCTATATTGGAGTGTAAGATCCTATGTTGGAGTGTACGGTCCTATGTTGGAGTGTAAGATCCTATATTGGAGTGTAAGATCCTATGTTGGAGTGTAAGATCCTATATTGGAGTGTACGGTCCTATATTGGAGTGTAAGATCCTATGTTGGAGTGTAAGATCCTATGTTGGAGTGTACGGTCCTATATTGGAGTGTAAGATCCTATGTTGAAGTGTACGGTCCTATGTTGAAGTGTACGATCCTATGTTGGAATGTACGGTCCTATATTGGAGTGTAAGATCCTATGTTGGAGTGTAAGATCCTATGTTGGAGTGTAAGATCCTATGTTGGAGTGTAAGATCCTATGTTGGAGTGTAAGATCCTATGTTGGAGTGTAAGATCCTATGTTGAAGTGTACGGTCCTATATTGGAGTGTAAGATCCTATGTTGAAGTGTACGATCCTATGTTGAAGTGTACGATCCTATGTTGGAATATACGGTCCTATGTTGAAGTGTACGATCCTATGTTGAAGTGTACGGTCCTATGTTGAAGTGTACGATCCTATGTTGAAGTGTACGATCCTATGTTGAAGTGTACGATCCTATGTTGGAGTGTACGATCCTATGTTGGAGTGTAAGATCCTATATTGAAGTGTACGATCCTATGTTGGAGTGTAAGATCCTATATTGGAGTGTACGATCCTATGTTGAAGTGTACGATCCTATGTTGGAGTGTACGGTCCTATGTCGGAGTGTAAGATCCTATGTTGGAGTGTACGGTCCTATGTTGGAGTGTAAGATCCTATGTTAGAGTGTACGGTCCTATGTTGGAGTGTAAGATCCTATATTGGAGTGTACGGTCCTATGTTGAAGTGTACGATCCTATGTTGGAGTGTACGGTCCTATGTTGGAGTGTAATATCCTATATTTAGCTGCCAGCAGGATTAGGCAAGCATTTACGGGTGATTTTCATGAATTTTGGGGTGGAATGGTGGGCCTCGGGTGAAGGACACATCTATTATTATTATTATTATTATTATTAGATTTTGGAAAAGTTTGAGGGTTCCCTTTATATATTAACAGGGTAATGCGGGAATATAATGGGTCGTATATAATCAAATTAAGATAATGTGTTTTTCTATGTTTAAATCAATCAATGTTTTAATATAATAAGCTTAATATCACATTTTACAATATGAACACAATTTTAATTTCTTTCATTTATTAACCCAATAGTTTGTCAGGTTTATTTTATTTATATCAATGGAACGTTGCGGATGTTTGCTGTATGAGATTGCCCTTTTTACTGTAATGTCATTTATGTTTTAGGCCGACGGAATATCACTGAAGAACATTTAAAATAGCCATTGATGCGAATTGTAACGGCTTTATACAAACTATGGAATCTCATGAAAATATGCAAACAGATCCCCAAAGAAATAAAGTGGGCAATGAAACAGCGGACAACTTGAAGGTTATAACAATCGAAACGCGGAACCCAAAACTGACCCTGTTCCAAACATGCTCCATTGTCGTTTCTTCTACGGGAGTACGGGAGGAAGTTCACTCTTTATTGCCATGTCAACGATGATGGCAACGACTGGTTCCGTCGGTGTGATGCTGGTTATTATACTGGTTTCTGGTCTCCTGAACTATTCACTTGCGAAGTGTTTCACAGAGGTGGCAATTATTCTTCCTAAAGCCGGAGGGCCGTATTTGTTTATTCTCGACGTATTTGGGGCGTTACCCGCGTTTCTGTTTTTATGGGGATTCATTTTCTTGATAATATCTCCGGCCTGGGCTTGTCTGGCATACACATCGTCTCTCTACATAGTTCAGCTGTTTTTTGCTGGATGCCGACCCCCAGATATCGCTATAAAACTACTAGCTGCTTGTATATTAGGTAAGTTCCTCACATTAGTTGCTCTATCATACCATAACATCGATAACTTCTGTAAGAAACACTTCTAAATACTATTAGCAATGGAATAGCATATAGACTGGAACAATTTCAAAAATCAAAATTGAGCTTGGCAAACAAAATATTCATTTTCAGCATACCCAAATCCATTGGAAAAAGTTGTTTGCCAACTTTTCCTCAAAAACGCCTCCAACATTCACACTTCCTGAAAATTGTCCTAGTCTAATAGGTATTATCAGTTTGTAACTAAACATCATATTGCTTTCATTGAACCATTACAAAACTGTTTGAAAACAAACCAATGTTTCTGATCAATATGCCTCTCAAATTCTCGTTAATGGTTTATTTACTTTATTCTAAATGTATGCAAAATGATCATTAACATCGGTTTAGCATGTGTCCGATTAGCACACATTCTCTTCTCGCGCTCGCTTCTCACCAACGTAACCCGGGTTCGATCATTTGACTGGGAAATATGTGAGATGGTACGATGGTCGTCAGATCGGACAGGTGGGTTTTCTCCGGGTACTCCTGTTTCTTTCCACATGGATGACCACATAGTGCGTGCATTTTACGTTTATTTATCGTCGCTACCGGTTGCCCATATGAACGACGCCTCTTGAAGAGATTAGTCATTTTAGATTTTTGGAGAATAGTGCAATAATACAGACAGAGACCCATTCCAGAGTCTGCTCTGGTTCTTTTACGTGCACGGTGTAAGGCAACGACACGAGACCTCGGTTTAAAGTCACACCTGAAATACTATTAATTGTATTACGGTCAAACGGGGGATCGAACTTGCGATCCCTGGATTATCAGTCCTGTGTGTTAGCCACTGTACTAGTAATCCGTCTTGTCATGCATGTCTTGCTCGTCGTTTAATTTAGTGTAATGGTAACTTATATTATTTCTTCGCAGTCTCTGTGGTGCTTGTCAACTGTCTGTATTTGAAATACGTGACAAAGATTCAGGTTCTACTAACCAGCTCTAAGATGGTTGCCAGTGGGTTAATCGTCGTATGCGGCGTCATTTCCGCATTCACAGGTAAAGTTCCATAACTCGCTTGCTCTAAGATGGTTGCCAATGGGTTAATCATCATGTGCGGCGTCATTTCCGCATTCACAGGTTAAAGTTCCATAACTCGCTTGCTCTAAGATGGTTGCCAGTGGGTTAATCATCATGTGCGGCGTCATTTCCGCATTCACAGGTTAAAGTTCCATAACTCGCTTGCTCTAAGATGGTTGCCAATGGGTCCATTGTCATGTGCGGCATCATTTCCGAACTCAAAATGCAAAGTTCTACTTTTACCACGACCAAGGCGATTGTCGATGGGTTCATTATCGTTTGCGGAGTCCTTTTATCACCCAATGGGACGGTCAGAGTTGCAATAAACCCATCCTCACTCTCTATTAACGTCTTTTCTCGAAACGTTAACGATTTGATTCATATTATATACTTTGACGTCACGGAGACTAATTGATCAAAAATATACTAAAACTGTTGGGCAGTCGAGCCGAAATACTGACTGCGATGTGAGCTACCACTTACTATACTAGAGGACATAGAAAACGCGCACCTACATTATATAATTATTGCAGGTGATGCAGGGTATGCAGGCACTGTGGGGAAGTCTGTAGTTCATTACAGTATAGCAATATCAATGCCATTTGCTCTTAAACTGGGCATGTTTTATGTTACCCCATGTTTTATGTTACTGCTAACGTAGATAATTACACAGCGTAGTTTACGTTACAGGTAACGTAAATAATTACACGGCGTAGATTACGTTACAGGTAACGTAAATAATTACACGGCGTAGATTACGTTACAGGTAACGTAAATAATTACATGGCGTAGTTTACGTTACAGGTAACGTAGATAATTACAAGCATATGTTTGAGGGATCTACAACACAGCCGGGTGAGATTGCAGTCAGTATTCTATCTGGAATGTTTCTGTATGGAGGCTGGTAGGTACAGCATATAATTCATTTATAGATTACATTGGACCGTTGGTGCTTAGACGTAGGCTAGGCATAGATCAGAATCGGACATGGTAGCAACTCAACTGTTTCGGCTGTCCGATTAGCGCAGTGGTTAGCACACTCGCTTCTCACCAATGCAACCCAGGTTCGATCCTAGGACCGGGAAGTATGTGAGATGGTAGGGTGGTCGCCAGATCGGACATGTTGGTTTTCTCCGGGTGCTCCGGTTCCCTCCCACGCGAATGACCACGTTTAGGCCTTCGTCTGCGCCAACGAGAGTGATTAATATAAGTTGTTAATCATCGGCAAGCTTTTTGTGGGTTGTTGCGGTGGCGAGGTGAGAGTGGTCAGATTTACAATTACTAGGTGACGTCGCCGTAGAGGTGCGAGTTCTAAATCTGACGTATGCCGATATACTAACAAACATATGTATGCAATTCTGCTTTATTATTAGCCCACATCATTGGGCACGGTGGTTCTATTTAATAGTAGCCCATGTCATTGGGTACGGGTGTTCTATTTAATATTAGCCCACGCCATTGGGTATGGGGATTCTATATTAACCCACATCATTGGATACGGGGATTCTATTTAATATTAGCCCATGTCATTGGGTACGGGTGTTCTATTTAATATTAGCCCACGCCATTGGGTATGGGGATTCTATATTAACCCACATCATTGGGTACGGGGATTCTATTTAATATTAGCCCACGTCATTGGGTATGGGGTTCTATTTAATATTAGCCCACGTCATTGGGTACGGGGTTCTATTTAATATTAGCCCACGTCATTGGGTACGGGGATTCTATTTAATATTAGCCCACGTCATTGGGTATGGGGATTCTATATTAACCCACGTTATTGGGTACGGGGATTCTATTTAATATTAGCCCACGTCATTGGGTATGGGGATTCTATATTAACCCACGTTATTGGGTACGGTGGTTCTATTTAATATTAGCCCATGTTATTGGGTACGGGGATTCTATTTAATATTAGCCCACGTCATTGGGTACGGGGTTCTATTTAATATTAGCTCATGTTATTGGGTACAGGGATTCTATTTAATATTAGCCTATGTTATTGGGTACGGGGTTCTATTTAATATTAGCCCACGTCATTGGGTACGGGGTTCTATTTAATATTAGCCCACGTCATTGGGTACGGGGTTCTATTTAATATTAGCCCATGTTATTGGGTACGGGGGTTCTATTTAATATTAGCCCACGTCATTGGGTACGGGGGTTCTATTTAATATTAGCCCACGTCATTGGGTACGGGGTTCTATTTAATATTAGCCCATGTCATTGGGTATGGGGTTCTATTTTAGAATTTGTGACAATCAATTTAAGCAGGAATAATTCTTTAATTCATTTCTATCTATAATAAAATTACAAATAATAGTTGAATTCATTTGTGTGTTTTGACCGTATATCATTGTATGTATAATTATGTAATTGTTTTGGTAGGCAACTGATCACGTTTCTGTTAGAGGAAATGGAATCGCCGGAAAGGTAAGTTTAATTATACATGATACAAGTGGCATGTGTGTTTTACGTTTATTTATCGTCGCTACTGGTTGCCCATATGAGCGACGCCTCCTGAAGAGGTTAGTCATTTCAGATTTTTGGAGGACAGTGCAATGATACAGACAGAGACCCATTCCAGAGTCTCCTCTGGTTCTTTTACGTGTACGGTGTGAAACATCGACATGAGACCTCGGTTTAAAGTGCCATCTGAAAGACTGTTAATTTTATTATGGTCAGGCGGGGGGTCGAACCTGCGATCCCTGAATTACCAGTCCAACGTGTTAACCATTGGACTACAGAGCGGTCTGTTACAAGTGACACATACACACATACTATGTTACATTAATATGGCTTTAAAACCCATATACACTGACACCATGAAACGTTTGCGTTTCATTTACAAATGCATCGCAGGAAGGCGATGACGATTGTACAATGATATAATGACGACGGTGCGATGGTATCGTGTTATCGGTATAGCGTCATCGTGTTATAGGTATAGCGTCATCATGGTATTGGTATAGCGTCATCGTGGTATCAGTATAGCGTCATCGTGGTATCAGTATAGCGTCATCGTGTTATCAGTATAGCATCATCGTGGTATCGGTATAGCGTCATCGTGGTATTGGTATAGCGTCATCGTGTTATCGGTATAGCGTCATCGTGGTATTGGTATAGCGTCATCGTGGTATTGGTATAGCGTCATCGTGGTATCGGTATAGCGTCATCGTGGTATTGGTATAGCGTCATCGTGTTATCGGTATAGCGTCATCGTGGTATTGGTATAGCGTCATCGTGGTATTGGTATAGCGTCATCGTGGTATCGGTATAGCGTCATCGTGGTATTGGTATAGCGTCATCGTGTTATCGGTATAGCGTCATCGTGTTATAGGTATAGCGTCATCGTGGTATTGGTATAGCGTCATCGTGTTATCAGTATAGCGTCATCGTGGTATCGGTATAGCGTCATTGTGTTATATGTATATAGCGTCATCGATTAATCGGTATAGCGTCATCGTGTTATCGGTATAGCGTCATCGTGGTATCAGTATAGCGTCATCGTGGTATTGGTATAGCGTCATCGTGGTATATGTATATAGCGTCATCGTGGTATCAGTATAGCGTCATAGTGGTATCGCTATATCGTCATCGTGTTATAGATAAAGCGCCATCTTGTTATCGGTATAGCGTCATCATGGTATCGGTAAAGCGTCATCGTGGTATCGGTATAGCGTCATCGATTAATCGGTATAGCGTCATCGTGTTATCGGTATAGCGTCATCGTGGTATCAGTATAGCGTCATCGTGGTATTGGTATAGCGTCATCGTGTTATATGTATATAGCGTCATCGATTAATCGGTATAGCATCATCGTGGTATTGGTATAGCGTCATTGTGTTATATGTATATAGCGTCATCGATTAATCGGTATAGCGTCATCGTGGTATCAGTATAGCGTCATAGTGGTATCACTATATCGTCATCGTGGTATCGGTATAGCGTCATCGTGGTATCGGTATAGCGTCATCGTGGTATCGGTATAGCGTCATTGTGTTATCAGTATAGCGTCATCGTGTTATCAGTATAGCGTCATCGTGTTATCAGTATAGCGTCATCGTGGTATCGGTATAGCGTCATCGTGGTATCGGTATAGCGTCATTGTGTTATCAGTATAGCGTCATCGTGTTATCAGTATAGCGTCATCGTGTTATCAGTATAGCGTCATCGTGGTATCGGTATAGCGTCATTGTGTTATATGTATATAGCGTCATCGATTAATCGGTATAGCGTCATCGTGGTATCGGTATAGCGTCATTGTGTTATATGTATAGCGTCATCGTGGTATATGTATAGCGTCATCGTGGTATCGGTATAGCGTCATCGATTAGTCGGTATAGCGTCATCGTGTTATCGGTATAGCGTCATCGTGGTATCGGTATAGCGTCATCGTGGTATCGGTATAACGGCATCGTGGTATTGTTATAGCGTCATCGTGGTATTGGTATAGCGTCATCGTGGTATTGGTATAGCGTCATCGTGGTATCGCTATATCGTCATCGTGTTATAGGTAAAGCGCCATCTTGTTATCGGTAAAGCGTCATCGTGGTATCGGTATAGTGTCATCGTGGTATTAGTATAGCGTCATCGTGGTATTGGTATAGCGTCATCGTGGTATCGCTATATCGTCATCGTGTTATAGGTAAAGCGCCATCTTGTTATCGGTAAAGCGTCATCATGGTATCGGTATAGCGCCATCGTGTTATTGGTATAGCGTCATCGTGGTATCGGTATAGCGTCATCGTGGTATTGGTATAGCGTCATCGTGGTATCGGTATAGCGCCATCGTGTTATAGGTATAATGCCATCGTGTTATAGGTATAGCGCCATCGTGTTATCGGTATAGCGTCATCGTGGTATCGGTATAACGTCATCATACCATCGCCTTCCTGAATTCTTTATTATTACATATTGGATCGTTTTCGGCTTATATCCTATACATAATTAAAACAGTAGGAATTCCATTGCAGACATTTACCGAAGGCTCTTACCATATCGTTTGTACTAGTTGTCACGCTAAGTGAACTGATTGTTGCGGCTTATTTCACGCTGATCTCTCCGGCGGAAATGTTAGATGCAGACGCCGTTGCCGTGGTATGTTTTCTATGTAGTTTGTTTAAAGTTCGAATCCCACTGGGGGTGTCCAATTCTTTCTTGAGAGGAAGTGTTTCTGGCACCCATTATATGTTCGAATCCCAACTGGGGGTGTCCAATTCTTTCTTGAGAGGAAGTGTTTCTGGCACCCATTATATGTTCGAATCCCAACTGGGGGTGTCCAATTCTTTCTTGAGAGGAAGTGTTTCTGGCACCCATTATATGTTCGAATCCCAACTGGGGGTGTCCAATTCTTTCTTGAGAGGAAGTGTATCTGGCACCCATTATATGTTCGAATCCCAACTGGGGGTGTCCAATTCTTTCTTGAGAGGAAGTGTTTCTGGCACCCATTATATGTTCGAATCCCAACTGGGGGTATCCAATTCTTTCTTGAGAGGAAGTGTTTCTGGCACCCATTATATGTTCGAATCCCAACTGGGGGTGTCCAATTCTTTCTTGAGAGGAAGTGTTTCTGGCACCCATTATATGTTCGAATCCCAACTGGGGGTGTCCAATTCTTTCTTGAGAGGAAGTGTTTCTGGCACCCATTATATGTTCGAATCCCAACTGGGGGTGTCCAATTCTTTCTTGAGAGGAAGTGTTTCTGGCACCCATATATGTTCGAATCCCAACTGGGGGTGTCCAATTCTTTCTTGAGAGGAAGTGTTTCTGGCACCCATTATATGTTCGAATCCCAACTGGGGGTGTCCAATTCTTTCTTGAGAGGAAGTGTTTCTGGCACCCATTATATGTTCGAATCCCAACTGGGGGTGTCCAATTCTTTCTTGAGAGGAAGTGTTTCTGGCACCCATTATATGTTCGAATCCCAACTGGGGGTGTCCAATTCTTTCTTGTAAGCTGCGGACAGTCGGTGGTTCTACCAGGGTGCAGTTTGTGCACCATGGATTTCCCCCTACCATATAACAGCTGGAGAGGGCAATGTGGTGCTAGCATACTTTAACCCCAGAATCAAACAAAGAAGCTATAATATAATATATTCTTTATTTATCTTCCAATATTGAAGAGCATACAAACATGTTACATATAAATTATCAGAATATTTACATCCGCGAAATATTTTACAATTACAGTCTACATCCGTTATGTCGAATTCCGTCGGACCGAACAAAATACTTCGACATAACCGAAGTTTGACGTAACGAAATTCGATATAAACGGAGCCAGTTATATGTACATGTACAATGATGGTGTCTGAAACGGGACTTTGATCCGACTTCAAGATAACCGGATAATTCGACATAACCGACTTTGACATAACGGAAGTAGACGGTATATACATATTCATTAAGTAACAGAAATGAACATATATCTTAATATACATAACATATTTTGTATGATCGCAACAGAGTATGTACATGTTGTATTACTACGACCCTTTGCCGTAAGTGATTGATGTTAATCATTCACAGTTAATTTTAAATACGTTGTACCATTTAGCAAAACTAAACGGCCGGCCTATTTAACATACATGTATGCATCATCACTGTAGTATTGTATTACACACTTGTATTGCATATATACAGTAAATTACAATAAAAACGATGTACAGTCATTAATTTCATTATGTGTTACCTAATGCAAGTGTTACCCCCCCCTGTGGAAGTCGTGATAGCGCAGTGGATGCGCGTTCGCTTCAGGTGTGAAAGGTCCGGAGTTCGAGCCCCGCTGGAGCAGTTACGATTGTTGTGCCCTTAGGCAAGGCATTTAAATTCCACGTTGCCTCTTCTCTCTCCCTCGTGGCGATGGATTCCATCAGGAATGAGATCTCGAGAGTGATTTATATAAGTTGTAATAACTTGTTTCGTAATCGAGCTCAAATAAATTTGTATAAACAACCCCCTTATCGAAACGAAACTATAAGAGAGTTGTGTGCAGAGTAGGATAGATAGACATGTTGTTACGTATACGTGTTTAGTACTATCTTATAACCAATTCATGTAATAGGCAGACTGTAGAAACACTTTAAAACTTGCCACTCTGATCGTCTGTCAATTGAAATGTTGTAAAACCATGAAACATTTCAACGAGTTGTAGATCTGGTGAGAGTGAGCAGAAGCTTTCTAAATGGACTGATGTATCTCATGTCCTAATCACGTGCGCGGATTGTCTATTTGTATCCAGTACCGGGATACTGATGTATCTCATGTCCTAATCACGTGCGCGGATTGTCTATTTGTATCCAGTACCGGGACATTGGTGTATCTTTCTAGATATACATGTCCTAATCACGTGCGCGGATTGTCTATTTGTATCCAGTACCGGGATACTGGTGTATCTTTCTAGATATACATGTCCTAATCACGTGCGCGGATTGTCTATTTGTATCCAGTACCGGGATACTGGTGTATCTTTCTAGATATACATGTCCTAATCACGTGCGCGGATTGTCTATTTGTATCCAGTACCGGGATACTGATGTATCTCATGTCCTAATCACGTGCGCGGATTGTCTATTTGTATCCAGTACCGGGATACTGGTGTATCTTTCTAGATATACATGTCCTAATCACGTGCGCGGATTGTCTATTTGTATCCAGTACCGGGATACTGGTGTATCTTTCTAGATATACATGTCCTAATCACGTGCGCGGATTGTCTATTTGTATCCAGTACCGGGATACTGATGTATCTCATGTCCTAATCACGTGCGCGGATTGTCTATTTGTATCCAGTACCGGGATACTGATGTATCTCATGTCCTAATCACGTGCGCGGATTGTCTATTTGTATCCAGTACCGGGATACTGGTGTATCTTTCTAGATATACATGTCCTAATCACGTGCGTGGATTGTCTATTTGTATCCAGTACCGGGACATTGGTGTATCTTTCTAGATATACATGTCCTAATCACGTGCGCGGATTGTCTATTTGTATCCAGTACCGGGATACTGGTGTATCTTTCTAGATATACATGTCCTAATCACGTGCGCGGATTGTCTATTTGTATCCAGTACCGGGATACTAGTGTATCTTTCTAGATATACATGTCCTAATCACGTGCGCGGATTGTCTATTTGTATCCAGTACCGGGATACTGGCGTTTCTTTCTAGACATACATGTCCTAATCACGCGCGCGGATTGTCTATTTATATCCAGTACCGGGACATTGGTGTATCTTTCTAGATATACATGTCCTAATCACGTGCGCGGATTGTCTATTTGTATCCAGTACCGGGATACTGGTGTATCTTTCTAGATATACATGTCCTAATCACGTGCGCGGATTGTCTATTTGTATCCAGTACCGGGATACTGGCGTATCTTTCTAGATATACATGTCCTAATCACGTGCGCGGATTGTCTATTTGTATCCAGTACCGGGATACTGGTGTATCTTTCTAGATATACATGTCCTAATCACGTGCGCGGATTGTCTATTTGTATCCAGTACCGGGATACTGGTGTATCTTTCTAGATATACATGTCCTAATCACGTGCGCGGATTGTCTATTTGTATCCAGTACCGGGATACTGATGTATCTCATGTCCTAATCACGTGCGCGGATTGTCTATTTGTATCCAGTACCGGGATACTGATGTATCTCATGTCCTAATCACGTGTGCGGATTGTCTATTTGTATCCAGTACCGGGATACTGGTGTATCTTTCTAGATATACATGTCCTAATCACGTGCGCGGATTGTCTATTTGTATCCAGTACCGGGATACTGGCGTTTCTTTCTAGACATACATGTCCTAATCACGTGCACGGATTGTCTATTTATATCCAGTACCGGGACATTGGTGTATCTTTCTAGATATACATGTCCTAATCACGTGCGCGGATTGTCTATTTGTATCAAGTACCGGGACATTGGTGTATCTTTCTAGATATACATGTCCTAATCACGTGCGCGGATTGTCTATTTGTATCCAGTACCGGGATACTGGTGTATCTTTCTAGATATACATGTCCTAATCACGTGCGCGGATTGTCTATTTGTATCCAGTACCGGGATACTGGTGTATCTTTCTAGATATACATGTCCTAATCACGTGCGCGGATTGTCTATTTGTATCCAGTACCGGGATACTGACGTATCTTTCTAGATATACATGTCCTAATCACGTGCGCGGATTGTCTATTTGTATCCAGTACCGGGATACTGACGTATCTTTCTAGATATACATGTCCTAATCACGTGCGCGGATTGTCTATTTGTATCCAGTACCGGGATACTGGTGTATCTTTCTAGATATACATGTCCTAATCACGTGCGCGGATTGTCTATTTGTATCCAGTACCGGGATACTGGTGTATCTTTCTAGATATACATGTCCTAATCACGTGCGCGGATTGTTTATTTGTATCCAGTACCGGGATACTGGTGTATCTTTCTAGATATACATGTCCTAATCACGTGCGCGGATTGTCTATTTGTATCCAGTACCGGGATACTGGTGTATCTTTCTAGATATACATGTCCTAATCACGTGCGCGGATTGTCTATTTGTATCCAGTACCGGGATACTGGTGTATCTTTCTAGATATACAGGTCCTAATCACGTGCGCGGATTGTCTATTTGTATCCAGTACCGGGATACTGGTGTATCTTTCTAGATATACAGGTCCTAATCACGTGCGCGGATTGTTTATTTGTATCCAGTACCGGGACATTGGTGTATCTTTCTAGATATACAGGTCCTAATCACGTGCGCGGATTGTCTATTTGTATCCAGTACCGGGATACTGGTGTATCTTTCTAGATATACATGTCATAATCACGTGCGCGGATTGTCTATTTGTATCCAGTACCGGGATACTGGTGTATCTTTCTAGATATACATGTCCTAATCACGTGCGCGGATTGTCTATTTGTATCCAGTACCGGGATACTGGTGTATCTTTCTAGATATACATGTCCTAATCACGTGCGCGGATTGTCTATTTGTATCCAGTACCGGGATACTGGTGTATCTTTCTAGATATACATGTCCTAATCACGTGCGCGGATTGTCTATTTGTATCCAGTACCGGGATACTGGTGTATCTTTCTAGATATACATGTCCTAATCACGTGCGCGGATTGTCTATTTGTATCCAGTACCGGGATACTGGTGTATCTTTCTAGATATACATGTCCTAATCACGTGCGCGGATTGTCTATTTGTATCCAGTACCGGGACATTGGTGTATCTTTCTAGATATACATGTCCTAATCACGTGCGCGGATTGTCTATTTGTATCCAGTACCGGGATACTGGTGTATCTTTCTAGATATACATATCCTAATCACATGCGCGGATTGTCTATTTGTATCCAGTACCGGGATACTGGTGTATCTTTCTAGATATACATGTCCTAATCACGTGCACGGATTGTCTATTTGTATCCAGTACCGGGATACTGGTGTATCTTTCAAGATATACATGTCCTAATCACGTGCACGGATTGTCTATTTGTATCCAGTACCGGGATACTGGTGTATCTTTCTAGATATACATGTCCTAATCACGTGCGCGGATTGTCTATTTGTATCCAGTACCGGGACATTGGTGTATCTTTCTAGATATACATGTCCTAATCACGTGCGCGGATTGTCTATTTGTATCCAGTACCGGGACATTGGTGTATCTTTCTAGATATACATGTCCTAATCACGTGCGCGGATTGTCTATTTGTATCCAGTACCGGGATACTGGTGTATCTTTCTAGATATACATGTCCTAATCACGTGCGCGGATTGTCTATTTGTATCCAGTACCGGGATACTGGTGTATCTTTCTAGATATACATGTCCTAATCACGTGCGCGGATTGTCTATTTGTATCCAGTACCGGGATACTGGTGTATCTTTCTAGATATACATGTCCTAATCACGTGCGCGGATTGTCTATTTGTATCCAGTACCGGCATACTGGTGTATCTTTCTAGATATACATGTCCTAATCACGTGCGCGGATTGTCTATTTGTATCCAGTACCGGCATACTGGTGTATCTTTCTAGTTATACATGTCCTAATCACGTGCGCGGATTGTCTATTTGTATCCAGTACCGGGATACTGGTGTATCTTTCTAGATATACATGTCCTAATCACGTGCGCGGATTGTCTATTTGTATCCAGTACCTGGATACTGGTGTATCTTTCTAGATATACATGTCCTAATCACGTGCGCGGATTGTCTATTTGTATCCAGTACCGGGATACTGGTGTATCTTTCTAGATATATATGTCCTAATCACGTGCGCGGATTGTCTATTTGTATCCAGTACCGGGACATTGGTGTATCTTTCTAGATATACATGTCCTAATCACGTGCGCAGATTGTCTATTTGTATCCAGTACCGGGATACTGGTGTATCTTTCTAGATATACATGTCCTAATCACGTGCGCGGATTGTCTATTTGTATCCAGTACCGGGATACTGGTGTATCTTTCTAGATATACATGTCCTAATCACGTGCGCGGATTGTCTATTTGTATCCAGTACCGGGACATTGGTGTATCTTTCTAGATATACATGTCCTAATCACGTGCGCGGATTGTCTATTTGTATCCAGTACCGGGATACTGGTGTATCTTTCTAGATATACATGTCCTAATCACTTGTCTCGGGCAATAATGGTCACCTTCTTATAGAGACCGCATTGAACACATTCTGATAGCCGATGCATATAATGTGCCAGTACCAACAAAGGAGACCACACATGTCCATGAAATCGTGAAGAGTCTACTGTTTATTCCGAATCCCACACAACTACACATGTTGGACAATTTGAAGATCGAGATACTGCTATAACTATTAAGTTCCAGTACCGTTCCACAATTTATGTATTATTTCAGTTATTTATGGAGAGAGTATATCTTCCCCTGGGGCCCGTAATAGCCGTGTTTGTCACTGCATCATCTGTTTCTGGCTTGAACGCAGTCATCCTAGCACAGTCGCGACTGGTAACCGCAGCGGCAAGACGAAGCCATTTACCAACTTTACTGGCCACATACAGTGAGAAATATCGCATGCCTTGGGCATCGACCATTTGTATGGTGGGTAGCGTGTTATAATACTATAGTCAGAAAGTACAACGCGCCAGTGAAAGTCCTACATAATTATATAACATTACAGGAAAATCAGTGGCCTTCGTGGTCGAGCGGTTAAGGTCGCTGACTTGCATACCACTGTAACCTATCAACACTGATAGTCACGGGTTCGAGCTCCGCTCAAAACGTATCTCATTTATATGAAAAAGTTGGCAACTTCATACGGAGGCTCATGCACCAAGTACTGGATAACCGCTGGAGTCTGCCCAGGAAAGTTGTTGTTACGTAAATTGCCCGTCATTCAAATGGGCAACCGGTTACGACGTCAAATAATACAAATAAATTACAGGAAAACAAACCTAAATTGGCAATGTTTACATATTTTGTTATTGAAACTGATTTGAATAGATGTTATATGTGTAAACATTAGCTTGTCACACACAGTTGCCTCTGTGGCACATGTAGAGGTAACACAGTTAGCTTAGTAAGCTTAGTAACAATGTAATTCTTAGGTAGTTCGAATCACATTAATCGTTTCTATTGTGTTATTTACTTTCTAGTAATATTGTATTGTGTGTGCATTTTCAGTGCATCTTGTCTCTTATAATATTGCATTGTGTGTGCATTTTCAGTGCATCTTGTCTCTTGTGTATCTTGTAATATTGCATTGTGTGTGCATTTTCAGTGTATCTTGTAATATTGTATTGTGTGTGCATTTTCAGTGCATCTTGTCTCTTATAATATTGCATTGTGTGTGCATTTTCAGTGCATCTTGTCTCTTGTAATATTGCATTGTGTGTGCATTTTCAGTGCATCTTGTCTCTTGTGTATCTTGTAATATTGCATTGTGTGTGCATTTTCAGTGCATCTTGTCTCTTATAATATTGTATTGTGTGTGCATTTTCAGTGCATCTTGTCTCTTATAATATTGTATTGTGTATGCATTTTCAGTGCATCTTGTCTCTTATAATATTGTATTGTGTGTGCATTTTCAGTGCATCTTGTCTCTTATACTATTGTATTGTGTATGCATTTTCAGTGCATCTTGTCTCTTATAATATTGTATTGTGTGTGCATTTTCAGTGCATCTTGTCTCTTATAATATTGTATTGTGTGTGCATTTTCAGTGCATCTTGTCTCTTATAATATTGTATTGTGTGTGCATTTTCAGTGCATCTTGTCTCTTATAATATTGTATTGTGTGTGCATTTTCAGTACATCTTGTCTCTTATAATATTGTATTGTGTGTGCATTTTCAGTGTATCTTGTCTCTTGTAATGTTGTTCTACGGCAACCTGGCGAGCCTGATCACAATGATGAGCTTCTACGCTACTGTGATGGCGTTGGCTGTTCTCTTGTGTTTCTTCGCCCTCAGAATTAGAAGACCAAACATTAAGCGACCAATTAAGGTACGGTTACTTAAATTTGCATGTTGGTGGAAAATAACTGTGGGGATCAGTGGCCATGAATTTGTGTGCAATTGATGACCCCTCTCCCCCTTCAAATACTTTTGTTGACTTTAGCACGCATCTGGCTTGCTCTGGTGTATTTTCTGAAGTATAAATTTTATAAAATGGCAAATGAATCGATAACTAAATCTAAACATTTTTGGAAATCATTTTTATTTTCTTACGGTTTTTAAATATATCCTTAAATGTGTTTAAAAGTTTAAACTTTATTTATTTTAAAACGATTGCGAAGCAAGTTCTAACAACCTATATTAATCACTCTTGTTGGTGCGGATGAAAGCGTATATGTGGTCATTCGTGTGGGAGGAAACCAGAGTACCCGGAGAAAAGCCGCCTGTCCGATCTGGCGACCACCGTACCATCTCACATACATCTATGTATATGAATATACCTGTAGGATTGAGGAGAAAGCAATCTGCTTGTATGGTTAACTCTTTCCTATGTATATACCTGTAGGATTGAGGAGAAAGCAATCTGCTTGTATGGTTAACTCTTTCCTATGTATATACATGTAGGATTGGGGAGAAAGCAACCTGCTTGTATGGTTACTTCTTTCCTATGTACATACATGTAGGATTGGGGAGAAAGCAACCTGTTTGTATGGTTACCTCTTTCCTATGTACATACATGTAGGATTGGGGAGAAAGCAACCTGCTTGTATGGTTACCTCTTTCCTATGTACATACATGTAGGATTGAGGAGAAAGCAACCTGCTTGTATGGTTACCTCTTTCCTATGTACATACATGTAGGATTGAGGAGAAAGCAACCTGCTTGTATGGTTACCTTTTTCCTGCCAATCATTTACAAAACATACCGTTTATATTAGGCAACACAATTATTGTCAAATATCGAGTAACTCGATCAGTAATTAGAATGTTTTAAAGCAGCATTACATCGTATGAAATAACAGATATTTGAAAAATTCATTTTTTACGTATGGGTAGCAATGCTGCTACACGTTCTAACATTATATTTTGTATGCTTATGTTCATTTGGTAAACAGTGTTTTTGTTGCTATAAAACAAACTCGAAACCGAAAGTAGGACTTTCCAAGTCAATCGGTCACGCACTTGTTTACAACCGGAACGCATCGTCCGCACTTGTTTACATTCAGAATGCATTGTCCTCATTTGTCCCACGTTGTCTTTTGTAATTAAATTACTTGATATGTTGATTCATACCTCTGTTAGCTAAGTCTTTAGGGACATTTCTACATCCCCGCGAGGGGTTCGACATTAGAGGAAGATAGATAGATAGTCTTTCATGTTCAAAATATATACGTTGTCTTCTACACCCTCTGTTGTTTCACACATGCGCGCTGTGCGTGTTTATATTTCGTGTGTTGATAAACAAATTCGCGTATACGACGGTTTGAATTTATTGGAATTTTATCGTTTCTGAGCTACTATTTCGATTTTTGTAAACACACACACATAAGTATTTATATTTTACCCAAAATATCCTTTATTACGATGTAATGCTGCTTTAAAGCAATGACGGTGGTTGTGCAACGGGCATAATGACCAAACGCACCTGATCATCACACTACACCTGATCATCACACTACACCTGATCATCACACTACACCTGATCATCACAATATACCTGATCATCACACTACACCTGATCATCACACTACACCTGATCATCACACTATACCTGATCATCACACTATACCTGATCATCACACTACACCTGATCATCACACTACACCTGATCATCACACTATACCTGATCATCACACTACACCTGATCATCACACTACACCTGATCATCACACTATACCTGATCATCACACTACACCTGATCATCACACTATACCTGATCATCACACTACACCTGATCATCACACTATACCTGATCATCACACTACACACTACACCTGATCATCACACTACACCTGATCATCACACTACACCTGATCATCACACTACACCTGATCATCACACTACACCTGATCATCACACTATACCTGATCATCACACTACATCTGATCATCACACTATACCTGATCATCACACTACACCTGATCATCACACTACACCTGGCTATGCTAATATTGGATGTCTCTACATAAATATAGTGCTGGGTTGATGAATATTTAGCAAATGAACCACAGTTTCTGCATGTCTATTTAATTCAAGGTTTGGGTAGGAACAGCCGTTGTACAGCTGGGGATAAACACAACTACACTTGCTATGAGTATATATCAGCGACCGCAGTACTTCGGTAGCCTCGTGGTATTCGTACTGTGCGGGGTACCGGTATATCTAGTGTTCATACAGTGGAAATCCAAACCAAAAATAGTTGCTGAAACCAGAGGTTTGTTCCTTTTTGTTATACAGTCAAACTTGCTGTAGAGACCACGTATTTTAAGATACCACATTCAGGAACATATACTAGAGGATATAGAAAACGCACACCTACATTATATACTAGAGGACATAGAAAACGCACACCTACATTATATACTAGAGGACATAGAAAACGCACACCTACATTATATACTAGAGGACATAGAAAACGCACACCTACATTATATACTAGAGGACATAGAAAACGCACACCTACATTATATACTAGAGGACATAGAAAACGCACACCTACATTATATACTAGAGGACATAGAAAACCTACATTATATACTAGAGGACATAGAAACGCACACCTACATTATATACTAGAGGACATAGAAAACGCACACCTACATTATATACTAGAGGACATAGAAAACGCACACCTACATTATATACTAGAGGACATAGAAAACGCACACCTACATTATATACTAGAGGACATAGAAAACGCACACCTACATTATATACTAGAGGACATAGAAAACGCACACCTACATTATATACTAGAGGACATAGAAAACGCACACCTACATTATATACTAGAGGACATAGAAAACGCACACCTACCTTATATACTAGAGGACATAGAAAACGCACACCTACATTATATACTAGAGGACATAGAAAACGCACACCTACATTATATACTAGAGGACATAGAAAACGCACACCTACATTATATACTAGAGGACATAGAAAACGCACACCTACATTATATACTAGAGAACATGGAAAACGGACACCTACATTATATACTAGAGGACATAGAAAATGCACACCTACATTATATACTAAAGGACATAGAAAACGCACACCTACATTATATAGTAGATGACATAGCAAATGCACACCTACATTATATGATTAGTATTACATGAAAACGAAATACGAAGGATTCCATCAAATATATATCACATCTTTATTACAAAACACAAACTGAACAACTATAAATATTCCAAAAATATTTAAAACTATGTATTTATAT
The DNA here is from genome assembly GCA_014843695.1 of Archivesica marissinica. Taxonomy (NCBI): domain Eukaryota; kingdom Metazoa; phylum Mollusca; class Bivalvia; order Venerida; family Vesicomyidae; genus Archivesica; species Archivesica marissinica. The sequence continues at coordinate 24,792,100 of CM026395.1, read as the reverse complement.
AGTTATTGTTTTTCATATAAAAACACACTTATCCGAAGTGTGCGTTTTCTATGTCCTCTAGTATATTTTCAATTCCTGTTTGCATTGTTATAAGTTGTTAGAACTTGCTTCGCAATCATTGTAAATCAATAAAGTTTAAACTTAAATAGTATTGAAATACCTAATTATGTTCATATTTGATGGGTTTGCTGTACACCATACACTCCACCCATTATCCTTCATTTTTATGGCATTATTTTCGCATTTTCAATTGTTGAAGAAAATGCGTATGTGTATAAGGTATGTGCCTACAGGAAGCTACGCTACTGAATGTTATATAATGAATACATGTCACCATGCTCGGTTTATTGCCAGTATAATACGAATTGACTTGTGGAATTCCCTCCCTTATCACATCAAAACAGCACATTCTGTTCCACACTTCATAGCTTTATATATCAAATGGTGCAAAGAACAGACCGTTAACCTAATAAACTGATAATTTATAGTTATATATGTATAGGATATAAGCCGAAAACGATCCAATATGCGCCTCATACAGTCCAATATCTTACATATTGTATCCGTTTGAGGATTATATCTTACTTAAAACACGCACTTATATAACAAGATCCTACTAATTAAAATTGTTAGTTTCGTACATGTGCACGTAGGATTTAATTTAATACCAAGTACAAAGGTATGACACCACGACAGCGTTTTAATCATGAATGTATAAATTCTTGCAGCTTATATCTTATTTCCTATGAACGTTTTACTGGTTACTGTTTATATGTTTCATTATCCAACTATCCAACAGTTCAAAATTCTCTACTTAAGGTGGCACTATAACAATTCAAACTAATCGCGCACTTCTACTGTTATTATAAACGTGTATTGCGATTGCTATATTTATTAGAATCGTAAATATGACTGTCTTTAAGTTGATTTCATACATATTTTGAAGATACCACTACAAGTCAAATCTGCATATTGTTAGATAAGATCTAGCATCATAAATTGTCGCATTCCCATTTTCTACTCTGCTAGCCAAGTCCATATATCATCATTTTCCATTACATATTAAATATAGTTTCTCTATTTTTCAGCTTTTACATTACTATATTATTCCAATGTGAAGTTCTCACTTATAGTGCTATGTTTTGATTGCATTTGATTGTATATATGTTGAGGGCCTCATGGTAGATTAACTTTTGTTAAATGAGTACTCTCGTTAAATAAAGTCTTTATTATTATTATTATTATTATTATGCTATTTCATGTTTTAATTTGTTGAGGGCCTCATGGTAGATCGACTTAATTGTTCAAATGAGTTCTCTCGTTAAATAAATTCTTCATTAATAATATTATTATTATTATTATTATTATTATTATACTTCCACCTAACCAGCTAACTGATAGGTAAAAGCAAAGCTGTTCAAATTATTACTGTCCTCGTGCATTTGTACTATGTAATCTTAATTTCGGTACGTTACGTGTGCATGTTTGTCAAGTCTAAAATGGTCTAACATTTCCTATAAGCTGTAAAATATGTTGTCAAGTCTAACATGGTCTTACATTTCCTATAAGCTGTAAAATATGCTTGTCAGGCCTAAAATGGTCTTACATTTCCTATAAGCTGTAAAATATGCTTGTCAGGTCTAAAATGGTCTAACATTTCCTATAAGCATTAACATATGTTTGTCAAGTCTAAAATGGTCTTACATTTCCTATAAGCTGTAAAATATGCTTGTCAGGTCTAAAATGGTCTTACATTTCCTATAAGCATTAACATATGTTTGTCAAGTCTAAAATGGTCTAACATTTCCTATAAGCATTAACATATGTTTGTCAAGTCTAAAATGGTCTAACATTTCCTATAAGCATTAACATATGTTTGTCAAGTCTAAAATGGTCTAACATTTCCTATAAGCTGTAAAATATGCTTGTCAGGTCTAAAATGGTCTAACATTTCCTATAAGCTGTAAAATATGCTTGTCAGGCCTAAAATGGTCTAACATTTCCTATAAGCTGTAACATATGTTGTCAAGTCTAACATGGTCTTACATTTCCTATAAGCTGTAAAATATGCTTGTCAGGTCTAAAATGGTCTAACATTTCCTATAAGCATTAACATATGTTTGTCAAGTCTAAAATGGTCTTACATTTCCTATAAGCTGTAAAATATGTTTGTCAAGTCTAACATGGTCTTACATTTCCTATAAGCTGTAAAATATGTTTGTCAGGTCTAAAATGGTCTAACATTTCCTATAAGCTGTAAAATATGTTTGTCAAGTCTAAAATGGTCTTACATTTCCTATAAGTTGTAAAATATGCTTGTCAAGTCTAAAATGGTCTTACATTTCCTATTAGCTGTAACATATGTTTGTCAGATCTAAAATGGTCTTACATTTCCTATAAGCAGTAAAATATGTTTGTCAGGTCTAAAATGGTCTTACATTTCCTATAAGCTGTAAAATATGTTTGTCAAGTCTAAAATGGTCTAACATTTCCTATAAGCTGTAAAATATGTTTGTCAAGTCTAAAATGGTCTTACCTTTCCTATTAGCTGTAAAATATGTTTGTCAAGTCTAAAATGGTCTTACATTTCCTATAAGCAGTAAAATATGTTTGTCAGGTCTAAAATGGTCTTACATTTCCTATAAGCTGTAAAATATGTTAGTCAAGTCTAAAATGGTCTAACATTTCCTATAAGCTGTAAAATATGTTTGTCAAGTCTAAAATGGTCTTACATTTCCTATTAGCTGTAAAATATGTTTGTCAAGTCTAAAATGGTCTTACATTTCCTATAAGCAGTAAAATATGTTTGTCAGGTTTAAAATGGTCTTACATTTCCTATAAGCTGTAAAATATGTTTGTCAAGTCTAAAATGGTCTAACATTTCCTATAAGCTGTAAAATATGTTTGTCAAGTCTAAAATGGTCTTACATTTCCTATAAGCTGTAAAATATGTTTGTCGGGTCTAAAATGGTCTTACATTTCCTATGAGCTGTAAAATATGTTTGTCAGGTCTAAAATGGTCTTACATTTCCTATAAGTTGTAAAATATGCTTGTCAAGTCTAACATGGTCTTACATTTGCTATTAGCTGTAAAATATGTTTGTCAAGTCTAAAATGGTCTTACATTTCCTATAAGCAGTAAAATATGTTTGTCAGGTCTAAAATGGTCTTACATTTCCTATAAGCTGTAAAATATGTTTGTCAAGTCTAAAATGGTCTAACATTTCCTATAAGCTGTAAAATATGTTTGTCAAGTCTAAAATGGTCTTACATTTCCTATAAGCTGTAAAATATGTTTGTCGGGTCTAAAATGGTCTTACATTTCCTATGAGCTGTAAAATATGTTTGTCAGGTCTAAAATGGTCTTACATTTCCTATAAGTTGTAAAATATGCCTGTCAAGTCTAACATGGTCTTACATTTCCTATTAGCTGTAAAATATGTTTGTCAAGTCTAAAATTGTCTTACATTTCCTATAAGCTGTCAATTATGTTTGTCAGGTCTAAAATGGTCTTACGTTTCCTATAGGCTGTAAAATATGTTTGTCAAGTCTAAAATGGTCTTACATTTCCTATAAGCTGTAAAATATGTTTGTCAGGTCTAAAATGGTCTTACATTTCCTATTAGCTGTAAAATATGTTTGTCAGGTCTAAAATGGTCTTACATTTCCTATAAGCTGTAAAATATGTTTGTCGTGTCTAAAATGGTCTTACATTTCCTATAAGCTGTAAAATATGTTTGTCAAGTCTAAAATGGTCTTACAGTTCCTATAAGCTGTAAAATATGTTTGTCAAGTCTAAAATGGTCTTACATTTCCTATAAGCTGTAAAATATGTTTGTCGTGTCTAAAATGGTCTTACATTTCCTATAAGCTGTAAAATATGTTTGTCAAGTCTAAAATGGTCTTACAGTTCCTATAAGCTGTAAAATATGTTTGTCAAGTCTAAAATGGTCTTACATTTCCTATAAGCTGTAAAATATGTTTGTCAGGTCTAAAATGGTCTAACATTTCCTATAAGCTGTAAAATATGTTTGTCAAGTCTAAAATGGTCTTACATTTCCTATAAGCTGTAAAATATGTTTGTCAAGTCTAAAATGGTCTTACATTTCCTATAAGCTGTAAAATATGCTTGTCAGGCCTAAAATGGTCTTACATTTCCTATAAGCTGTAAAATATGCTTGTCAGGTCTAAAATGGTCTAACATTTCCTATAAGCTGTAAAATATGCTTGTCAGGCCTAAAATGGTCTTACATTTCCTATAAGCTGTAAAATATGCTTGTTAGGTCTAAAATGGTCTAACATTTCCTATAAGCATTAACATATGTTTGTCAAGTCTAAAATGGTCTAACATTTCCTATAAGCATTAACATATGTTTGTCAAGTCTAAAATGGTCTAACATTTCCTATAAGCATTAACATATGTTTGTCAAGTCTAAAATGGTCTAACATTTCCTATAAGCTGTAAAATATGCTTGTCAGGTCTAAAATGGTCTAACATTTCCTATAAGCTGTAAAATATGCTTGTCAGGCCTAAAATGGTCTAACATTTCCTATAAGCTGTAAAATATGTTGTCAAGTCTAACATGGTCTTACATTTCCTATAAGCTGTAAAATATGCTTGTCAGGTCTAAAATGGTCTAACATTTCCTATAAGCAGTAAAATATGTTTGTCAAGTCTAAAATGGTCTTACATTTCCTATAAGCTGTAAAATATGTTTGTCAGGTCTAAAATGGTCTTACATTTCCTATAAGCTGTAAAATATGTTTGTCAAGTCTAAAATGGTCTTACATTTCCTATAAGCTGTAAAATATGTTTGTCAAGTCTAAAATGGTCTTACATTCCTATAAGCTGTAAAATGTTTGTCAAGTCTAAAATGGTCTTACATTTCCTATAAGCTGTAAAATATGTTTGTCAGGTCTAAAATGGTCTTACATTTCCTATAAGCTGTAAAATATGTTTGTCAAGTCTAAAATGGTTACATTTCCTATAAGCTGTAAAATATGTTTGTCAAGTCTAAAATGGTCTTACATTTCCTATAAGCTGTAAAATATGCTTGTCAGGTCTAAAATGGTCTAACATTTCCTATAAGCTGTAAAATATGCTTGTCAGGCCTAAAATGGTCTTACATTTCCTATAAGCTGTAAAATATGCTTGTCAGGTCTAAAATGGTCTAACATTTCCTATAAGCTGTAAAATATGCTTGTCAGGCCTAAAATGGTCTTACATTTCCTATAAGCTGTAAAATATGCTTGTCAGGTCTAAAATGGTCTAACATTTCCTATAAGCATTAACATATGTTTGTCAAGTCTAAAATGGTCTAACATTTCCTATAAGCATTAACATATGTTTGTCAAGTCTAAAATGGTCTAAAATTTCCTATAAGCTTTAAAATATGTTTGTCAAGTCTAAAATGGTCTAACATTTCCTATAAGCTGTAAAATATGCTTGTCAGGTCTAAAATGGTCTAACATTTCCTATAAGCTGTAAAATATGCTTGTCAGGCCTAAAATGGTCTAACATTTCCTATAAGCTGTAAAATATGTTGTCAAGTCTAACATGGTCTTACATTTCCTATAAGCTGTAAAATATGCTTGTCAGGTCTAAAATGGTCTAACATTTCCTATAAGCATTAACATATGTTTGTCAAGTCTAAAATGGTCTTACATTTCCTATAAGCTGTAAAATATGTTTGTCAGGTCTAAAATGGTCTAACATTTCCTATAAGCTGTAAAATATGTTTGTCAAGTCTAAAATGGTCTTACATTTCCTATAAGTTGTAAAATATGCTTGTCAAGTCTAAAATGGTCTTACATTTCCTATTAGCTGTAAAATATGTTTGTCAGGTCTAAAATGGTCTAACATTTCCTATAAGCATTAACATATGTTTGTCAAGTCTAAAATGGTCTTACATTTCCTATAAGCTGTAAAATATGTTTGTCAGGTCTAAAATGGTCTAACATTTCCTATAAGCTGTAAAATATGTTTGTCAAGTCTAAAATGGTCTTACATTTCCTATAAGTTGTAAAATATGCTTGTCAAGTCTAAAATGGTCTTACATTTCCTATTAGCTGTAAAATATGTTTGTCAGGTCTAAAATGGTCTAACATTTCCTATAAGCATTAACATATGTTTGTCAAGTCTAAAATGGTCTTACATTTCCTATAAGCTGTAAAATATGTTTGTCAGGTCTAAAATGGTCTAACATTTCCTATAAGCTGTAAAATATGTTTGTCAAGTCTAAAATGGTCTTACATTTCCTATAAGCTGTAAAATATGTTTGTCAAGTCTAAAATGGTCTTACATTTCCTATAAGCTGTAAAATATGTTTGTCAGGTCTAAAATGGTCTTACATTTCCTATAAGCTGTAAAATATGTTTGTCAAGTCTAAAATGGTCTTACATTTCCTATAAGCTGTAAAATATGTTTGTCAGGTCTAAAATGGTCTAACATTTCCTATAAGCTGTAAAATATGTTTGTCAAGTCTAAAATGGTCTTACATTTCCTATAAGCTGTAAAATATGTTTGTCAGGTCTAAAATGGTCTTACATTTCCTATAAGCTGTAAAATATGTTTGTCAGGTCTAAAATGGTCTTACATTTCCTATAAGCTGTAAAATATGTTTGTCAGGTCTAAAATGGTCTTACATTTCCTATAAGCTGTAAAATATGCTTGTCAGGTCTAAAATGGTCTAACATTTCCTATAAGCTGTAAAATATGTTTGTCAGGTCTAAAATGGTCTTACATTTCCTATAAGCTGTAAAATATGCTTGTCAGGTCTAAAATGGTCTAACATTTCCTATAAGCTGTAAAATATGCTTGTCAGGCCTAAAATGGTCTTACATTTCCTATAAGCTGTAAAATATGCTTGTCAGGTCTAAAATGGTCTAACATTTCCTATAAGCTGTAAAATATGTTGTCAAGTCTAAAATGGTCTTACATTTCCTATAAGCTGTAAAATATGCTTGTCAGGTCTAAAATGGTCTAACATTTCCTATAAGCATTAACATATGTTTGTCAAGTCTAAAATGGTCTTACATTTCCTATAAGCTGTAAAATATGTTTGTCAGGTCTAAAATGGTCTAACATTTCCTATAAGCTGTAAAATATGTTTGTCAAGTCTAAAATGGTCTTACATTTCCTATAAGTTGTAAAATATGCTTGTCAAGTCTAAAATGGTCTTACATTTCCTATTAGCTGTAAAATATGTTTGTCAGGTCTAAAATGGTCTTACATTTCCTATAAGCTGTAAAATATGTTTGTCAGGTCTAAAATGGTCTAACATTTCCTATAAGCTGTAAAATATGTTTGTCAAGTCTAAAATGGTCTTACATTTCCTATGAGCTGTAAAATATGTTTGTCAGGTCTAAAATGGTCTTACATTTCCTATAAGCTGTAAAATATGTTTGTCAAGTTTAAAATGGTCTAACATTTCCTATAAGCTGTAAAATATGTTTGTCAAGTCTAAAATGGTCTTACATTTCCAATAAGCTGTAAAATATGTTTGTCGGGTCTAAAATGGTCTTACATTTCCTATGAGCTGTAAAATATGTTTGTCAGGTCTAAAATGGTCTTACATTTCCTATAAGTTGTAAAATATGCTTGTCAAGTCTAACATGGTCTTACATTTCCTATTAGCTGTAAAATATGTTTGTCAAGTCTAAAATGGTCTTACATTTCCTATAAGCTGTAAATTATGTTTGTCAGGTCTAAAATGGTCTTACGTTTCCTATAAGCTGTAAAATATGTTTGTCAAGTCTAAAATGGTCTTACATTTCCTATAAGCTGTAAAATATGTTTGTCAGGTCTAAAATGGTCTTACATTTCCTATTAGCTGTAAAATATGTTTGTCAGGTCTAAAATGGTCTTACATTTCCTATAAGCTGTAAAATATGTTTGTCAAGTCTAAAATGGTCTTACATTTCCTATGAGCTGTAAAATATGTTTGTCAAGTCTAAAATGGTCTTACATTTCCTATAAGCTGTAAAATATGCTTGTCAGGTCTAAAATGGTCTAACATTTCCTATAAGCTGTAAAATATGCTTGTCAGGCCTAAAATGGTCTAACATTTCCTATAAGCTGTAAAATATGTTGTCAAGTCTAACATGGTCTTACATTTCCTATAAGCTGTAAAATATGCTTGTCAGGTCTAAAATGGTCTAACATTTCCTATAAGCATTAACATATGTTTGTCAAGTCTAAAATGGTCTTACATTTCCTATAAGCTGTAAAATATGTTTGTCAAGTCTAACATGGTCTTACATTTCCTATAAGCTGTAAAATATGTTTGTCAGGTCTAAAATGGTCTAACATTTCCTATAAGCTGTAAAATATGTTTGTCAAGTCTAAAATGGTCTTACATTTCCTATAAGTTGTAAAATATGCTTGTCAAGTCTAAAATGGTCTTACATTTCCTATTAGCTGTAAAATATGTTTGTCAGGTCTAAAATGGTCTTACATTTCCTATAAGCAGTAAAATATGTTTGTCAGGTCTAAAATGGTCTTACATTTCCTATAAGCTGTAAAATATGTTTGTCAAGTCTAAAATGGTCTAACATTTCCTATAAGCTGTAAAATATGTTTGTCAAGTCTAAAATGGTCTTACATTTCCTATTAGCTGTAAATATGTTTGTCAGGTCTAAAATGGTCTAACATTTCCTATAAGCTGTAAAATATGCTTGTCAGGTCTAAAATGGTCTTACATTTCCTATAAGCTGTAAAATATGCTTGTCAGGTCTAAAATGGTCTAACATTTCCTATAAGCTGTAAAATATGTTTGTCAGGTCTAAAATGGTCTTACATTTCCTATAAGCTGTAAAATATGCTTGTCAGGTCTAAAATGGTCTTACATTTCCTATAAGCTGTAAAATATGTTTGTCAAGTCTAAAATGTCTAACATTTCCTATAAGCTTTAATGTTGTCAAGTCTAAAATGGTCTAACATTTCCTATAAGCATTAACATATGTTTGTCAAGTCTAAAATGGTCTAACATTTCCTATAAGCATTAACATATGTTTGTCAAGTCTAAAATGGTCTAACATTTCCTATAAGCATTAACATATGCTTGTCAAGTCTAAAATGGTCTTACATTTCCTATAAGCTGTAAAATATGTTTGTCAAGTCTAAAATGGTCTTACATTTCCTATAAGCTGTAAAATATGCTTGTCAGGCCTAAAATGGTCTTACATTTCCTATAAGCTGTAAAATATGCTTGTCAGGTCTAAAATGGTCTAACATTTCCTATAAGCTGTAAAATATGCTTGTCAGGCCTAAAATGGTCTTACATTTCCTATAAGCTGTAAAATATGCTTGTCAGGTCTAAAATTGTCTAACATTTCCTATAAGCATTAACATATGTTTGTCAAGTCTAAAATGGTCTAACATTTCCTATAAGCATTAACATATGTTTGTCAAGTCTAAAATGGTCTAACATTTCCTATAAGCATTAACATATGTTTGTCAAGTCTAAAATGATCTAACATTTCCTATAAGCTGTAAAATATGCTTGTCAGGTCTAAAATGGTCTAACATTTCCTATAAGCTGTAAAATATGCTTGTCAAGCCTAAAATGGTCTAACATTTCCTATAAGCTGTAAAATATGTTGTCAAGTCTAACATGGTCTTACATTTCCTATAAGCTGTAAAATATGTTGTCAAGTCTAACATGGTCTTACATTTCCTATAAGCTGTAAAATATGCTTGTCAGGTCTAAAATGGTCTAACATTTCCTATAAGCATTAACATATGTTTGTCAAGTCTAAAATGGTCTTACATTTCCTATAAGCTGTAAAATATGTTTGTCAAGTCTAACATGGTCTTACATTTCCTATAAGCTGTAAAATATTTTTGTCAGGTCTAAAATGGTCTAACATTTCCTATAAGCTGTAAAATATGTTTGTCAAGTCTAAAATGGTCTTACATTTCCTATAAGTTGTAAAATATGCTTGTCAAGTCTAAAATGGTCTTACATATCCTATTAGCTGTAAAATATGTTTGTCAGATCTAAAATGGTCTTACATTTCCTATAAGCAGTAAAATATGTTTGTCAGGTCTAAAATGGTCTTACATTTCCTATAAGCTGTAAAATATGCTTGTCAAGTCTAAAATGGTCTAACATTTCCTATAAGCTGTAAAATATGTTTGTCAAGTCTAAAATGGTCTTACATTTCCTATTAGCTGTAAAATATGTTTGTCAGGTCTAAAATGGTCTTACATTTCCTATAAGCTGTAAAATATGTTTGTCAGGTCTAAAATGGTCTTACATTTCCTATAAGCTGTAAAATATGTTTGTCAGGTCTAAAATGGTCTAACATTTCCTATAAGCTGTAAAATATGTTTGTCAGGTCTAAAATGGTCTTACATTTCCTATAAGCTGTAAAATATGTTTGTCAGGTCTAAAATGGTCTAACATTTCCTATAAGCTGTAAAATATGTTTGTCAAGTCTAAAATGGTCTTACATTTCCTATAAGCTTTAAAATATGTTTGTCAAGTCTAAAATGGTCTAACATTTCCTATAAGCATTAACATATGTTTGTCAAGTCTAAATGGTCTACATTTCCTATAAGTATAATATTTTGTCAGGTCTAAAATGGTCTAACATTTCCTATAAGCTGTAAAATATGTTTGTCAGGTCTAAAATGGTCTAACATTTCCTATAAGCTGTAAAATATGCTTGTCAGGTCTAAAATGGTCTAACATTTCCTATAAGCTGTAAAATATGTTTGTCAAGTCTAAAATGGTCTTACATTTCCTATAAGCTGTAAAATATGTTTGTCAGGTCTAAAATGGTCTAACATTTCCTATAAGCTGTAAAATATGTTTGTCAAGTCTAAAATGGTCTTACATTTCCTATAAGCTGTAAAATATGTTTGTCAAGTCTAAAATGGTCTAACATTTCCTATAAGCTGTAAAATATGTTTGTCAAGTCTAAAATGGTCTTACATTTCCTATAAGCTGTAAAATATGTTTGTCAGGTCTAAAATGGTCTAACATTTCCTATAAGCTGTAAAATATGTTGTCAAGTCTAAAATGGTCTTACATTTCCTATAAGCTGTAAAATATGTTTGTCAAGTCTAAAATGGTCTAACATTTCCTATAAGCTGTAAAATATGTTTGTCAAGTCTAAAATGGTCTTACATTTCCTATAAGCTGTAAAATATGTTTGTCAAGTCTAAAATGGTCTTACATTTCCTATAAGCTGTAAAATATGTTTGTCAGGTCTAAAATGGTCTAACATTTCCTATAAGCTGTAAAATATGTTTGTCAAGTCTAAAATGGTCTTACATTTCCTATAAGCTTAAATATGTTTGTCAGTCTAAAATGGTCTTACATTTCCTATAAGCTTTAACATATGTTTGTCAAGTCTAAAATGGTCTAACATTTCCTATAAGCATTAACATATGTTTGTCAAGTCTAAAATGGTCTAACATTTCCTATAAGCTGTAAAATATGCTTGTCAGGTCTAAAATGGTCTAACATTTCCTATAAGCTGTAAAATATGCTTGTCAGGCTAAAATGGTCTAACATTTCCTATAAGCTGTAAAATATGTTGTCAAGTCTAACATGGTCTTACATTTCCTATAAGCTGTAAAATATGCTTGTCAGGTCTAAAATGGTCTAACATTTCCTATAAGCATTAACATATGTTTGTCAAATCTAAAATGGTCTTACATTTCCTATAAGCTGTAAAATATGTTTGTCAAGTCTAACATGGTCTTACATTTCCTATAAGCTGTAAAATATGTTTGTCAGGTCTAAAATGGTCTAACATTTCCTATAAGCTGTAAAATATGTTTGTCAAGTCTAAAATGGTCTTACATTTCCTATAAGTTGTAAAATATGCTTGTCAAGTCTAAAATGGTCTTACATTTCCTATTAGCTGTAAAATATGTTTGTCAGATCTAAAATGGTCTTACATTTCCTATAAGCAGTAAAATATGTTTGTCAGGTCTAAAATGGTCTTACATTTCCTATAAGCTGTAAAATATGTTTGTCAAGTCTAAAATGGTCTAATATTTCCTATAAGCTGTAAAATATGTTTGTCAAGTCTAAAATGGTCTTACATTTCTTATTAGCTGTAAAATATGTTTGTCAGGTCTAAAATGGTCTAACATTTCCTATAAGCTGTAAAATATGCTTGTCAGGCCTAAAATGGTCTTACATTTCCTATAAGTTGTAAAATATGCTTGTCAGGTCTAAAATGGTCTAACATTTCCTATAAGCTGTAAAATATGCTTGTCAGGCCTAAAATGGTCTTACAGTTCCTATAAGCTGTAAAATATGTTTGTCAAGTCTAAAATGGTCTTACATTTCCTATAAGCTGTAAAATATGTTTGTCGTGTCTAAAATGGTCTTACATTTCCTATAAGCTGTAAAATATGTTTGTCGTGTCTAAACTGGTCTTACATTTCCTATAAGCTGTAAAATATGTTTGTCAAGTCTAAAATGGTCTTACAGTTCCTATAAGCTGTAAAATATGTTTGTCAAGTCTAAAATGGTCTTACATTTCCTATAAGCTGTAAAATATGCTTGTCAGGTCTAAAATGGTCTAACATTTCCTATAAGCTGTAAAATATGCTTGTCAGGCCTAAAATGGTCTTACATTTCCTATAAGCTGTAAAATATGCTTGTCAGGTCTAAAATGGTCTAACATTTCCTATAAGCTGTAAAATATGCTTGTCAGGCCTAAAATGGTCTTACATTTCCTATAAGCTGTAAAATATGCTTGTCAGGTCTAAAATGGTCTAACATTTCCTATAAGCATTAACATATGTTTGTCAAGTCTAAAATGGTCTAACATTTCCTATAAGCATTAACATATGTTTGTCAAGTCTAAAATGGTCTAACATTTCCTATAAGCATTAACATATGTTTGTCAAGTCTAAAATGGTCTAACATTTCCTATAAGCAGTAAAATATGCTTGTCAGGTCTAAAATGGTCTAACATTTCCTATAAGCTGTAAAAAATATGCTTGTCAGGCCTAAAATGGTCTAACATTTCCTATAAGCTGTAAAATATGTTGTCAAGTCTAACATGGTCTAACATTTCCTATAAGCTGTAAAATATGCTTGTCAGGTCTAAAATGGTCTAACATTTCCTATAAGCATTAACATATGTTTGTCAAGTCTAAAATGGTCTAACATTTCCTATAAGCTGTAAAATATGTTTGTCAGGTCTAAAATGGTCTAACATTTCTTATAAGCTGTATAATATGTTTGTCAAGTCTAAAATGGTCTTACATTTCCTATAAGTTGTAAAATATGCTTATCAAGTCTAAAATGGTCTTACATTTCCTATTAGCTGTAAAATATGTTTGTCAGGTCTAAAATGGTCTTACATTTCCTATAAGCAGTAAAATATGTTTGTCAGGTCTAAAATGGTCTTACATTTCCTATAAGCTGTAAAATATGTTTGTCAAGTCTAAAATGGTCTAACATTTCCTATAAGCTGTAAAATATGTTTGTCAAGTCTAAAATGGTCTTACATTTCCTATTAGCTGTAAAATATGTTTGTCAGGTCTAAAATGGTCTAACATTTCCTATAAGCTGTAAAATATGTTTGTCAGGTCTAAAATGGTCTTACATTTCCTATAAGCTGTAAAATATGTTTGTCAAGTCTAAAATGGTCTTACATTTCCTATAAGCTGTAAAATATGTTTGTCAGGTCTAAAATGGTCTTACATTTCCTATAAGCTGTAAAATATGTTTGTCAGGTCTAAAATGGTCTAACATTTCCTATAAGCTGTAAAATATGTTTGTCAAGTCTAAAATGGTCTTACATTTCCTATAAGCTGTAAAATATGTTTGTCAGGTCTAAAATGGTCTTACATTTCCTATAAGCTGTAAAATATGTTTGTCAGGTCTAAAATGGTCTTACATTTCCTATAAGCTGTAAAATATGTTTGTCAAGTCTAAAATGGTCTTACATTTCCTATAAGCTGTAAAATATGTTTGTCAAGTCTAAAATGGTCTTACATTTCCTATAAGCTGTAAAATATGTTTGTCAGGTCTAAAATGGTCTAACATTTCCTATAAGCTGTAAAATATGCTTGTCAGGCCTAAAATGGTCTTACATTTCCTATAAGCTGTAAAATATGCTTGTCAGGTCTAAAATGGTCTAACATTTCCTATAAGCTGTAAAATATGCTTGTCAGGCCTAAAATGGTCTTACATTTCCTATAAGCTGTAAAATATGCTTGTCAGGTCTAAAATGGTCTAACATTTCCTATAAGCTGTAAAATATGTTTGTCAAGTCTAAAATGGTCTTACATTTCCTATAAGCTGTAAAATATGTTTGTCAAGTCTAAAATGGTCTAACATTTCCTATAAGCTGTAAAATATGTTTGTCAAGTCTAAAATGGTCTTACATTTCCTATAAGCTGTAAAATATGTTTGTCAGGTCTAAAATGGTCTAACATTTCCTATAAGCTGTAAAATATGTTTGTCAGGTCTAAAATGGTCTTACATTTCCTATAAGCTGTAAAATATGTTGTCAGGTCTAAAATGGTCTAACATTTCCTATAAGCATTAAAATATGTTTGTCAAGTCTAAAATGGTCTAACATTTCCTATAAGCTGTAAAATATGTTTGTCAAGTCTAAAATGGTCTTACATTTCCTATAAGCTGTAAAATATGTTTGTCAGTCTAAAATGGTCTAACATTTCCTATAAGCTGTAAAATATGTTTGTCAAGTCTAAAATGGTCTTACATTTCCTATAAGCTGTAAAATATGTTTGTCAAGTCTAAAATGGTCTTACATTTCCTATAAGCTGTAAAATATGTTTGTCAAGTCTAAAATGGTCTTACATTTCCTATAAGCTGTAAAATATGTTTGTCAAGTCTAAAATGGTCTTACATTTCCTATAAGCTGTAAAATATGTTTGTCAAGTCTAAAATGGTCTAACATTTCCTATAAGCTGTAAAATATGTTTGTCAAGTCTAAAATGGTCTTACATTTCCTATAAGCTGTAAAATATGTTTGTCAGGTCTAAAATGGTCTAACATTTCCTATAAGCTGTAAAATATGCTTGTCAGGCCTAAAATTATCTTACATTTCCTATAAGCTGTAAAATATGTTTGTCAAGTCTAAAATGGTCTTACATTTCCTATAAGCAGTAAAATATGTTTGTCAGGTCTAAAATGGTCTTACATTTCCTATAAGCTGTAAAATATGTTTGTCAAGTCTAAAATGGTCTAACATTTCCTATAAGCTGTAAAATATGTTTGTCAAGTCTAAAATGGTCTTACATTTCCTATAAGCTGTAAAATATGTTTGTCGGGTCTAAAATGGTCTTACATTTCCTATGAGCTGTAAAATATGTTTGTCAGGTCTAAAATGGTCTTACATTTCCTATAAGTTGTAAAATATGCTTGTCAAGTCTAACATGGTCTTACATTTCCTATTAGCTGTAAAATATGTTTGTCAAGTCTAAAATGGTCTTACATTTCCTATAAGCTGTAAATTATGTTTGTCAGGTCTAAAATGGTCTTACGTTTCCTATAAGCTGTAAAATATGTTTGTCAAGTCTAAAATGGTCTTACATTTCCTATAAGCTGTAAAATATGTTTGTCAGGTCTAAAATGGTCTTACATTTCCTATTAGCTGTAAAATATGTTTGTCAGGTCTAAAATGGTCTTACATTTCCTATAAGATGTAAAATATGTTTGTCAAGTCTAAAATGGTCTTACATTTCCTATGAGCTGTAAAATATGTTTGTCAAGTCTAAAATGGTCTTACATTTCCTATAAGCTGTAAAATATGTTTGTCGTGTCTAAAATGGTCTTACATTTCCTATAAGCTGTAAAATATGTTTGTCAAGTCTAAAATGGTCTTACAGTTCCTATAAGCTGTAAAATATGTTTGTCAAGTCTAAAATGGTCTTACATTTCCTATAAGCTGTAAAATATGTTTGTCAAGTCTAAAATGGTCTTACATTTCCTATAAGCTGTAAAATATGTTTGTCAAGTCTAAAATGGTCTAACATTTCCTATAAGCATTAACATATGTTTGTCAAGTCTAAAATGGTCTAACATTTCCTATAAGCATTAACATATGTTTGTCAAGTCTAATATGGTCTAACATTTCCTATAAGCTGTAAAATATGCTTGTCAGGTTTAAAATGGTCTAACATTTCCTATAAGCATTAACATATGTTTGTCAAGTCTAAAATGGTTTTACATTTCCTATAAGTTGTAAAATATGCTTGTCAAGTCTAAAATGGTCTTACATTTCCTATTAGCTGTAAAATATGTTTGTCAGATCTAAAATGGTCTTACATTTCCTATAAGCAGTAAAATATGTTTGTCAGGTCGAAAATGGTCTTACATTTCCTATAAGCTGTAAAATATGTTTGTCAAGTCTAAAATGGTCTAACATTTCCTATAAGCTGTAAAATATGTTTGTCAAGTCTAAAATGGTCTTACATTTCCTATTAGCTGTAAAATATGTTTGTCAAGTCTAAAATGGTCTTACATTTCCTATAAGCAGTAAAATATGTTTGTCAGGTCTAAAATGGTCTTACATTTCCTATAAGCTGTAAAATATGTTTGTCAAGTCTAAAATGGTCTAACATTTCCTATAAGCATTAACAT
>CM026395.1:24752282-24774511 GCA_014843695.1 Archivesica marissinica | reverse complement strand
CTAAAATGGTCTTACATTTCCTATAAGCTGTAAAATATGTTTGTCAGGTCTAAAATGGTCTTACATTTCCTATTAGCTGTAAAATATGTTTGTCAGGTCTAAAATGGTCTTACATTTCCTATAAGTTGTAAAATATGTTTGTCAAGTCTAAAATGGTCTTACATTTCCTATTAGCTGTAAAATATGTTTGTCAAGTCTAAAATGGTCTTACATTTCCTATAAGCTGTAAAATATGTTTGTCGTGTCTAAAATGGTCTTACATTTCCTATAAGCTGTAAAATATGTTTGTCAAGTCTAAAATGGTCTTACATTTCCTATAAGCTGTAAAATATGTTTGTCAGGTCTAAAATGGTCTTACATTTCCTATAAGCTGTAAAATATGTTTGTCAAGTCTAAAATGGTCTTACATTTCCTATAAGCTGTAAATATGTTGTCAAGTCTAAAATGGTCTTACATTTCCTATAAGCTGTAAAATATGTTTGTCAAGTCTAAAATGGTCTAACATTTCCTATAAGCTGTAAAATATGTTTGTCAAGTCTAAAATGGTCTTAACATTTCCTATAAGCTGTAAAATATGTTTGTCAGGTCTAAAATGGTCTAACATTTCCTATAAGCTGTAAAATATGTTGTCAAGTCTAAAATGGTCTTACATTTCCTATAAGCTGTAAAATATGTTTGTCAGGTCTAAAATGGTCTTACATTTCCTATAAGCTGTAAAATATGTTGTCAGGTCTAAAATGGTCTAACATTTCCTATAAGCATTAACATATGTTTGTCAAGTCTAAAATGGTCTTACATTTCCTATAAGCTGTAAAATATGTTTGTCAAGTCTAAAATGGTCTTACATTTCCTATAAGCTGTAAAATATGTTTGTCAGTCTAAAATGGTCTAACATTTCCTATAAGCTGTAAAATATGTTTGTCAAGTCTAAAATGGTCTTACATTTCCTATAAGCTGTAAAATATGTTTGTCAAGTCTAAAATGGTCTTACATTTCCTATAAGCTGTAAAATATGTTTGTCAGTCTAAAATGGTCTTACATTTCCTATAAGCTGTAAATATGTTTGTCAGTCTAAATGGTCTACATTTCCTATAAGCTGTAAAATATGTTTGTCAGGTCTAAAATGGTCTTACATTTCCTATAAGCTGTAAAATATGTTTGTCAAGTCTAAAATGGTCTAACATTTCCTATAAGCTGTAAAATATGTTTGTCAAGTCTAAAATGGTCTTACATTTCCTATAAGCTGTAAAATATGTTTGTCAGGTCTAAAATGGTCTAACATTTCCTATAAGCTGTAAAATATGTTTGTCAGGTCTAAAATGGTCTTACATTTCCTATAAGCTGTAAAATATGTTGTCAGGTCTAAAATGGTCTAACATTTCCTATAAGCTGTAAAATATGTTGTCAGGTCTAAAATGGTCTTACATTTCCTATAAGCTGTAAAATATGTTTGTCAAGTCTAAAATGGTCTTACATTTCCTATAAGCTGTAAAATATGTTTGTCAAGTCTAAAATGGTCTTACATTTCCTATAAGCTGTAAAATATGTTTGTCAGGTCTAAAATGGTCTTACATTTCCTATAAGCTGTAAAATATGTTTGTCAAGTCTAAAATGGTCTTACATTTCCTATAAGCTGTAAAATATGTTTGTCAAGTCTAAAATGGTCTTACATTTCCTATAAGCTGTAAAATATGTTTGTCAAGTCTAAAATGGTCTAACATTTCCTATAAGCTGTAAAATATGTTTGTCAAGTCTAAAATGGTCTTACATTTCCTATAAGCTGTAAAATATGTTTGTCAGGTCTAAAATGGTCTTACATTTCCTATGAGCTGTAAAATATGTTTGTCAGGTCTAAAATGGTCTTACATTTCCTATAAGCTTGTAAAATATGCTTGTCAAGTCTAAAATGGTCTTACATTTCCTATTAGCTGTAAAATATGTTTGTCAAGTCTAAAATGGTCTTACATTTCCTATAAGCTGTAAAATATGTTTGTCAGGTCTAAAATGGTCTTACATTTCCTATAAGATGTAAAATATGTTTGTCAAGTCTAAAATGGTTTACATTTCCTATGAGCTGTAAAATATGTTTGTCAAGTCTAAAATGGTCTTACATTTCTATAAGCTGTAAAATATGTTTGTCGTGTCTAAAATGGTCTTACATTTCCTATTAGCTGTAAAATATGTTTGTCAAGTCTAAAATGGTCTTACAGTTCCTATAAGCTGTAAAATATGTTTGTCAAGTCTAAAATGGTCTAACATTTCCTATAAGCTGTAAAATATGTTTGTCGTGTCTAAACTGGTCTTACATTTCCTATAAGCTGTAAAATATGTTTGTCAAGTCTAAAATGGTCTTACAGTTCCTATAAGCATTAACATATGTTTGTCAAGTCTAAAATGGTCTAACATTTCCTATAAGCATTAACATATGTTTGTCAAGTCTAAAATGGTCTAACATTTCCTATAAGCTGTAAAATATGCTTGTCAGGTCTAAAATGGTCTAACATTTCCTATAAGCTGTAAAATATGCTTGTCAGGCCTAAAATGGTCTAACATTTCCTATAAGCTGTAAAATATGTTGTCAAGTCTAACATGGTCTTACATTTCCTATAAGCTGTAAAATATGCTTGTCAGGTCTAAAATGGTCTAACATTTCCTATAAGCATTAACATATGTTTGTCAAGTCTAAAATGGTCTTACATTTCCTATAAGCTGTAAAATATGTTTGTCAAGTCTAACATGATCTTACATTTCCTATAAGCTGTAAAATATGTTTGTCAGGTCTAAAATGGTCTAACATTTCCTATAAGCTGTAAAATATGTTTGTCAAGTCTAAAATGGTCTTACATTTCCTATAAGTTGTAAAATATGCTTGTCAAGTCTAAAATGGTCTTACATTTCCTATTAGCTGTAAAATATGTTTGTCGTGTCTAAAATGGTCTTACATTTCCTATAAGCAGTAAAATATGTTTGTCAAGTCTAAAATGGTCTTACATTTCCTATAAGCAGTAAAATATGTTTGTCAGGTCTAAAATGGTCTTACATTTCCTATGAGCTGTAAAATATGTTTGTCAAGTCTAAAATGGTCTAACATTTCCTATAAGCTGTAAAATATGTTTGTCAAGTCTAACATGGTCTTACATTTCCTATAAGCTGTAAAATATGTTTGTCAGGTCTAAAATGGTCTAACATTTCCTATAAGCTGTAAAATATGTTTGTCAAGTCTAAAATGGTCTTACATTTCCTATAAGTTGTAAAATATGCTTGTCAAGTCTAAAATGGTCTTACATTTCCTATTAGCTGTAAAATATGTTTGTCAGATCTAAAATGGTCTTACATTTCCTATAAGCAGTAAAATATGTTTGTCAGGTCTAAAATGGTCTTACATTTCCTATAAGCTGTAAAATATGTTTGTCAAGTCTAAAATGGTCTAATATTTCCTATAAGCTGTAAAATATGTTTGTCAAGTCTAAGATGGTCTTACATTTCCTATTAGCTGTAAAATATGTTTGTCAGGTCTAAAATGGTCTAACATTTCCTATAAGCTGTAAAATATGCTTGTCAGGCCTAAAATGGTCTTACATTTCCTATAAGCTGTAAAATATGCTTGTCAGGTCTAAAATGGTCTAACATTTCCTATAAGCTGTAAAATATGCTTGTCAGGACTAAAATGGTCTTACATTTCCTATAAGCTGTAAAATATGCTTGTCAGGTCTAAAATGGTCTAACATTTCCTATAAGCATTAACATATGTTTGTCAAGTCTAAAATGGTCTAACATTTCCTATAAGCATTAACATATGTTTGTCAAGTCTAAAATGGTCTAACATTTCCTATAAGCATTAACATATGTTTGTCAAGTCTAAAATGGTCTAACATTTCCTATAAGCATTAACATATTTTGTCAAGTCTAAAATGGTCTAACATTTCCTATAAGCTGTAAAATATGCTTGTCAGGTCTAAAATGGTCTAACATTTCCTATAAGCTGTAAAATATGCTTGTCAGGCCTAAAATGGTCTAACATTTCCTATAAGCTGTAAAATATGTTGTCAAGTCTAACATGGTCTTACATTTCCTATAAGCTGTAAAATATGCTTGTCAGGTCTAAAATGGTCTAACATTTCCTATAAGCATTAACATATGTTTGTCAAGTCTAAAATGGTCTTACATTTCCTATAAGCTGTAAAATATGTTTGTCAAGTCTAACATGGTCTTACATTTCCTATAAGCTGTAAAATATGTTTGTCAGGTCTAAAATGGTCTAACATTTCCTATAAGCTGTAAAATATGTTTGTCAAGTCTAAAATGGTCTTACATTTCCTATAAGTTGTAAAATATGCTTGTCAAGTCTAAAATGGTCTTACATTTCCTATAAGCAGTAAAATATGTTTGTCAGGTCTAAAATGGTCTTACATTTCCTATAAGCTGTAAAATATGTTTGTCAAGTCTAAAATGGTCTAACATTTCCTATAAGCTGTAAAATATGTTTGTCAAGTCTAAAATGGTCTTACATTTCCTATAAGCTGTAAAATATGTTTGTCAAGTCTAAAATGGTCTTACATTTCCTATAAGCAGTAAAATATGTTTGTCAGGTCTAAAATGGTCTTACATTTCCTATAAGCTGTAAAATATGTTTGTCAAGTCTAAAATGGTCTAACATTTCCTATAAGCTGTAAAATATGTTTGTCAAGTCTAAAATGGTCTTACATTTCCTATAAGCTGTAAAATATGTTTGTCAGGTCTAAAATGGTCTTACATTTCCTATAAGCTGTAAAATATGTTTGTCAGGTCTAAAATGGTCTTACATTTCCTATAAGCTGTAAAATATGCTTGTCAAGTCTAAAATGGTCTTACATTTCCTATAAGCTGTAAAATATGTTTGTCAAGTCTAAAATGGTCTTACATTTCCTATAAGCTGTAAATTATGTTTGTCAGGTCTAAAATGGTCTTACATTTCCTATAAGCTGTAAAATATGTTTGTCAAGTCTAAAATGGTCTTACATTTCCTATAAGCTGTAAAATATGTTTGTCAGGTCTAAAATGGTCTTACATTTCCTATAAGCTGTAAAATATGTTTGTCAGGTCTAAAATGGTCTTACATTTCCTATAAGATGTAAAATATGTTTGTCAAGTCTAAAATGGTCTTACATTTCCTATGAGCTGTAAAATATGTTTGTCAAGTCTAAAATGGTCTTACATTTCTATAAGCTGTAAAATATGTTTGTCGTGTCTAAAATGGTCTTACATTTCCTATTAGCTGTAAAATATGTTTGTCAAGTCTAAAATGGTCTTACAGTTCCTATAAGCTGTAAAATATGTTTGTCAAGTCTAAAATGGTCTAACATTTCCTATAAGCTGTAAAATATGTTTGTCGTGTCTAAACTGGTCTTACATTTCCTATAAGCTGTAAAATATGTTTGTCAAGTCTAAAATGGTCTTACAGTTCCTATAAGCTGTAAAATATGTTTGTCAAGTCTAAAATGGTCTAACATTTCCTATAAGCTGTAAAATATGTTTGTCGTGTCTAAACTGGTCTTACATTTCCTATAAGCTGTAAAATATGTTTGTCAAGTCTAAAATGGTCTTACATTTCCTATAAGCATTAACATATGTTTGTCAAGTCTAAAATGGTCTTACATTTCCTATAAGCTGTAAAATATGTTTGTCAAGTCTAACATGGTCTTACATTTCCTATAAGCTGTAAAATATGTTTGTCAGGTCTAAAATGGTCTAACATTTCCTATAAGCTGTAAAATATGTTTGTCAAGTCTAAAATGGTCTTACATTTCCTATAAGTTGTAAAATATGCTTGTCAAGTCTAAAATGGTCTTACATTTCCTATTAGCTGTAAAATATGTTTGTCAGATCTAAAATGGTCTTACATTTCCTATAAGCAGTAAAATATGTTTGTCAGGTCTAAAATGGTCTTACATTTCCTATAAGCTGTAAAATATGTTTGTCAAGTCTAAAATGGTCTAACATTTCCTATAAGCTGTAAAATATGTTTGTCAAGTCTAAAATGGTCTTACATTTCCTATTAGCTGTAAAATATGTTTGTCAAGTCTAAAATGGTCTTACATTTCCTATAAGCAGTAAAATATGTTTGTCAGGTCTAAAATGGTCTTACATTTCCTATAAGCTGTAAAATATGTTTGTCAAGTCTAAAATGGTCTAACATTTCCTATAAGCTGTAAAATATGTTTGTCAAGTCTAAAATGGTCTTACATTTCCTATAAGCTGTAAAATATGTTTGTCGGGTCTAAAATGGTCTTACATTTCCTATGAGCTGTAAAATATGTTTGTCAGGTCTAAAATGGTCTTACATTTCCTATAAGTTGTAAAATATGCTTGTCAAGTCTAACATGGTCTTACATTTCCTATTAGCTGTAAAATATGTTTGTCAAGTCTAAAATGGTCTTACATTTCCTATAAGCTGTAAATTATGTTTGTCAGGTCTAAAATGGTCTTACGTTTCCTATAAGCTGTAAAATATGTTTGTCAAGTCTAAAATGGTCTTACATTTCCTATAAGCTGTAAAATATGTTTGTCAGGTCTAAAATGGTCTTACATTTCCTATTAGCTGTAAAATATGTTTGTCAGGTCTAAAATGGTCTTACATTTCCTATAAGATGTAAAATATGTTTGTCAAGTCTAAAATGGTCTTACATTTCCTATGAGCTGTAAAATATGTTTGTCAAGTCTAAAATGGTCTTACATTTCCTATAAGCTGTAAAATATGTTTGTCATGTCTAAAATGGTCTTACATTTCCTATAAGCTGTAAAATATGTTTGTCAAGTCTAAAATGGTCTAACATTTCCTATAAGCTGTAAAATATGTTTGTCAAGTCTAAAATGGTCTTACATTTCCTATAAGCTGTAAAATATGTTTGTCATGTCTAAAATGGTCTAACATTTCCTATAAGCTGTAAAATATGTTTGTCAAGTCTAAAATGGTCTTACATTTCCTATAAGCATTAAAATATGTTTGTCAAGTCTAAAATGGTCTAACATTTCCTATAAGCATTAACATATGTTTGTCAAGTCTAAAATGGTCTAACATTTCCTATAAGCTGTAAAATATGTTTGTCAGGTCTAAAATGGTCTAACATTTCCTATAAGCTGTAAAATATGCTTGTCAGGCCTAAAATGGTCTAACATTTCCTATAAGCTGTAAAATATGTTGTCAAGTCTAACATGGTCTTACATTTCCTATAAGCTGTAAAATATGCTTGTCAGGTCTAAAATGGTCTAACATTTCCTATAAGCATTAACATATGTTTGTCAAGTCTAAAATGGTCTTACATTTCCTATAAGCTGTAAAATATGTTTGTCAAGTCTAACATGGTCTTACATTTCCTATAAGCTGTAAAATATGTTTGTCAGGTCTAAAATGGTCTAACATTTCCTATAAGCTGTAAAATATGTTTGTCAAGTCTAAAATGGTCTTACATTTCCTATAAGTTGTAAAATATGCTTGTCAAGTCTAAAATGGTCTTACATTTCCTATTAGCTGTAAAATATGTTTGTCAGGTCTAAAATGGTCTTACATTTCCTATAAGCAGTAAAATATGTTTGTCAGGTCTAAAATGGTCTTACATTTCCTATAAGCTGTAAAATATGTTTGTCAAGTCTAAAATGGTCTAACATTTCCTATAAGCTGTAAAATATGTTTGTCAAGTCTAAAATGGTCTTACATTTCCTATAAGCTGTAAAATATGTTTGTCAAGTCTAAAATGGTCTTACATTTCCTATAAGCAGTAAAATATGTTTGTCAGGTCTAAAATGGTCTTACATTTCCTATAAGCTGTAAAATATGTTTGTCAAGTCTAAAATGGTCTAACATTTCCTATAAGCTTTAAAATATGTTTGTCAAGTCTAAAATGGTCTAACATTTCCTATAAGCTGTAAAATATGTTTGTCAAGTCTAAAATGGTCTTACATTTCCTATAAGCTGTAAAATATGCTTGTCAGGTCTAAAATGGTCTAACATTTCCTATAAGCTGTAAAATATGTTTGTCAAGTCTAAAATGGTCTTACATTTCCTATAAGCTGTAAAATATGTTTGTCAGGTCTAAAATGGTCTTACATTTCCTATAAGCTGTAAAATATGTTTGTCAAGTCTAAAATGGTCTAACATTTCCTATAAGCTGTAAAATATGTTTGTCAAGTCTAACATGGTCTTACATTTCCTATAAGCTGTAAAATATGTTTGTCAGGTCTAAAATGGTCTAACATTTCCTATAAGCTGTAAAATATGTTTGTCAAGTCTAAAATGGTCTTACATTTCCTATAAGTTGTAAAATATGCTTGTCAAGTCTAAAATGGTCTTACATTTCCTATTAGCTGTAAAATATGTTTGTCAGGTCTAAAATGGTCTTACATTTCCTATAAGCAGTAAAATATGTTTGTCAGGTCTAAAATGGTCTTACATTTCCTATAAGCTGTAAAATATGTTTGTCAAGTCTAAAATGGTCTAACATTTCCTATAAGCTGTAAAATATGTTTGTCAAGTCTAAAATGGTCTTACATTTCCTATTAGCTGTAAAATATGTTTGTCAAGTCTAAAATGGTCTTACATTTCCTATAAGCAGTAAAATATGTTTGTCAGGTCTAAAATGGTCTTACATTTCCTATAAGCTGTAAAATATGTTTGTCAAGTCTAAAATGGTCTAACATTTCCTATAAGCTGTAAAATATGTTTGTCAAGTCTAAAATGGTCTTACATTTCCTATAAGCTGTCAAATATGTTTGTCGGGTCTAAAATGGTCTTACATTTCCTATGAGCTGTAAAATATGTTTGTCAGGTCTAAAATGGTCTTACATTTCCTATAAGTTGTAAAATATGCTTGTCAAGTCTAACATGGTCTTACATTTCCTATTAGCTGTAAAATATGTTTGTCAAGTCTAAAATGGTCTTACATTTCCTATAAGCTGTAAATTATGTTTGTCAGGTCTAAAATGGTCTTACGTTTCCTATAAGCTGTAAAATATGTTTGTCAAGTCTAAAATGGTCTTACATTTCCTATAAGCTGTAAAATATGTTTGTCAGGTCTAAAATGGTCTTACATTTCCTATAAGATGTAAAATATGTTTGTCAAGTCTAAAATGGTCTTACATTTCCTATGAGCTGTAAAATATGTTTGTCAAGTCTAAAATGGTCTTACATTTCTATAGGCTGTAAAATATGTTTGTCGTGTCTAAAATGGTCTTACATTTCCTATTAGCTGTAAAATATGTTTGTCAAGTCTAAAATGGTCTAACAGTTCCTATAAGCTGTAAAATATGTTTGTCAAGTCTAAAATGGTCTAACATTTCCTATAAGCTGTAAAATATGTTTGTCGTGTCTAAACTGGTCTTACATTTCCTATAAGCTGTAAAATATGTTTGTCAAGTCTAAAATGGTCTTACAGTTCCTATAAGCTGTAAAATATGTTTGTCAAGTCTAAAATGGTCTTACATTTCCTATAAGCTGTAAAATGTTTGTCAAGTCTAAAATGGTCTTACATTTCCTATAAGCTGTACAATATGTTTGTCAAGTCTAAAATGGTCTTACATTTCCTATGAGCTGTAAAATGTGTTTGTCAAGTCTAAAATGGTCTTATATTTCATATACAGTCTACATTCCTAACATCGAATTCCGTCGGACCGAACAAAATACATTGTACTTCATAACCTAAGTTTTACTTAACGAAATTCTATATAAACGGAGCCAGTTATATGTAAAATGATGTTTGAAACGGGACTTTGGTCCGACTTCGAGATAACCGGAGAATTCGACATAAACAACTTTGACAGAACAGATGTAGACTGTAATACTTAAGCTGTAAAATATGTTTGTCAAGTTTAAAATGGTCATACATTTCAGGCAAGATGTGCAATATGCTTTTCAATTATTAAATGAACTTACATTTCAGATAAACTAACCATATTCCTGCAGAAACTATTGCTTCTCGAGCACAAGTGACAACCATGCCATATCCACAGCGTACAATGACATACCATAGTTTAGCTCGATTGCGTAACAAGTTCTTACAACTTATATCAATCACTATCAAGACCTCATTCCTGATGGAATCCATCGCCACTAGGGAGAGAGAAGAGGCAACGTGGAATTTAAATGCCTTGCCTAAGGATACAATCGTAACGGCTCCAGTGGTGCTCAAACTCCAGACCCTTCGTAGTATAGACTTCCATGTTGGACTGCAATGATGTCCTCTCACTTGCTCATCAAATAATGTGGCACTGTTTCTCAGCACTTCACATTCCCATGTCATAATATGGCACTGTTTCTCAGCACTTCACATTCCCATGTCATAATATGGCACTGTTTCTCAGCACTTCACATTCCCATGTCATAATGTGGCACTGTTTCTCAGCACTTCACATTCCCATGTCATAATGTGGCACTGTTTCTCAGCACTTCACATGTCATAATATGGCACTGTTCCTCAGCACTTCACATTCCCATGTCATAATATGGCACTGTTTCTCAGCACTTCACATTCCCATGTCATAATATGGCACTGTTTCTCAGCACTTTTCCAAGCGCTTCATACTTCCATGCCGGTGTGTGTTACTTTTCCAAGCGCTTCATACTTCCATGCTGGTATGTGCTACTTTTCCAAGAGCTTCATACTTCCATGCCGGTGTGTGCTACTTTTCCAAGCACTTCATACTTCCATGCCGGTGTGTGCTACTTTTCCAAGAGCTTCATACTTCCATGCCGGTGTGTGCTACTTTTCCAAGCGCCCCATACTTCCATGCAGGTGTGTGCTACTTTCGCAAGCGCTTCATACTTCCATGCAGATGTGTGCAACTTTTCCAAGAGCTTCTTACTTCCATACCGGTGTGTGCTACTTTTCCAAGTGCTTCATACTTCCATGCAGGTGTGTGCAACTTATCCAAGAGCTTCATACTTCCATACATGTGTGTGCTACTTTTCCAAGTGCTTCATACTTCCATGCCGGTGTGTGCTACTTTTCCAAGCACTTCATACTTCCATGCCGGTGTGTGCTACTTTTCCAAGTGCCTCATACTTCCATGCCGGTGTGTGCTACTTTTCCAAGTGCTTCATACTTCCATGCTGGTGTGTGCTAATTTTCCAAGCACTTCATACTTCCATGCCGGTGTGTTTTACTTTTCCAAGCGCTTCATATGTCCATGCCGGTGTGTGTTACTTTTCCAAGCACTTCATACTTCCATGCCTGGATGTGTTACTTTTCCCAAGAGCTTCATACTTCCATGCAGGTGTGTGCTACTTTTCCAAGAGCTTCATACTTCCATGCAGGTGTGTGCAACTTATCCAAGAGCTTCATACTTCCATACATGTGTGTGCTACTTTTCCAAGTGCTTCATACTTCCATGCCGGTGTGTGCTACTTTTCCAAGCACTTCATACTTCCATGCCGGTGTGTGCTACTTTTCCAAGTGCCTCATACTTCCATGGCGGTGTGTGCTACTTTTCCAAGTGCTTCATACTTCCATGCTGGTGTGTGCTAATTTTCCAAGCGCTTCATACTTCCATGCCGGTGTGTGCTACTTTTCCAAGCGCTTCATACGTACATGCCGGTGTGTGTTACTTTTCCAAGCACTTCATACTTCCATGCCTGTGTGTGTTACTTTTCCCAAGAGCTTCATACATCCATGCAGGTGTGTGCTACTTTTCCAAGAGCTTCATACTTCCATGCCGGTGTGTGCTACTTTTCCAAGCGCTTCATACGTCCATGCCGGTGTGTGTTACTTTTACAAGCACTTCATACTTCCATGCCTGTGTGTGTTACTTTTCCCAAGAGCTTCATACTTCCATGCAGGTGTGTGCTACTTTTCCAAGAGCTTCATACTTCCATGCAGGTGTGTGCTACTTTTCCAAGCGCTTCATACTTCCATGCCAGTGTGTGTTACTTTTCCAAGCACTTCATACTTCCATGCCGGTGTGTGTTACTTTTCAAAGCACTTCATACTTCCATGCAGGTGTATGCTACTTTTCCAAGAGCTTCATACTTCCATGTCGGTGTGTGCTACTTTTCCAAACACTTCATACTTCCATGCAGGTGTGTGCAACTTTTCCAAGAGCTTCATACTTCCATACCGGTGTGTGCTACTTTTCCAAGAGCTTCATACTTCCATACCGGTGTGTGCTACTTTTCCAAGTGCTTCATACTTCCATGCAGGTGTGTGCTACTTTTCCAAGAGCTTCATACTTCCATGACGGTGTGTGTTACTTTTCCATTGGGCTTCTTACTTCCATGCAGGTGATTGCTACTTTTCCAAGTGCTTCATACTTCCATGCAGGTGTGTGCTACTTTTCCAAGTGCTTCATACTTCCATACCGGTGTGTGCTACTTTTCCAAGAGCTTCATACTTCCATGCCGGTGTGTGCTACTTTTCCAAGAGCTTCATACTTCCATGCCGGTGTGTGCTACTTGTCCAAGAGCTTCATACTTCCATGCTGGTGTGTGCTACTTTTCCAAGCGCTTCATACGTCCATGCCGGTGTGTGTTACTTTTACAAGCACTTCATACTTCCATGCCTGTGTGTGTTACTTTTCCCAAGAGCTTCATACTTCCATGCAGGTGTGTGCTACTTTTCCAAGAGCTTCATACTTCCATGCAGGTGTGTGCTACTTTTCCAAGCGCTTCATACTTCCATGCCAGTGTGTGTTACTTTTCCAAGCACTTCATACTTCCATGCCGGTGTGTGTTACTTTTCCAAGCACTTCATACTTCCATGCAGGTGTATGCTACTTTTCCAAGAGCTTCATACTTCCATGTCGGTGTGTGCTACTTTTCCAAACACTTCATACTTCCATGCAGGTGTGTGCAACTTTTCCAAGAGCTTCATACTTCCATACCGGTGTGTGCTACTTTTCCAAGTGCTTCATACTTCCATGCAGGTGTGTGCTACTTTTCCAAGCACATCATACTTCCATGCAGGTGTGTGCTACTTTTCCAAGAGCTTCATACTTCCATACCGGTGTGTGCTACTTTTCCAAGTGCTTCATACTTCCATGCAGGTGTGTGCTACTTTTCCAAGAGCTTCATACTTCCATGACGGTGTGTGTTACTTTTCCATGGGCTTCTTACTTCCATGCAGGTGATTGCTACTTTTCCAAGTGCTTCATACTTCCATGCAGGTGTGTGCTACTTTTCCAAGTGCTTCATACTTCCATACCGGTGTGTGCTACTTTTCCAAGAGCTTCATACTTCCATGCCGGTGTGTGCTACTTTTCCAAGAGCTTCATACTTCCATGCCGGTGTGTGCTACTTTTCCAAGAGCTTCATACTTCCATGCCGGTGTGTGCTACTTTTCCAAGCGCTTCATACTTCCATGCCGGTGTGTGCTACTTTTCCAAGCGCTTCGTACTTCCATGCAGGTGTGTGTTACTTTTCCAAGAGCTTCATACTACTATGCAGGTGTGTGTTACTTTTCCAAGAGCTTCATACTTCCATGCAGGTGTGTGTTACTTTTCCAAGCACTTCATACTTACATGCAGGTGTGTGCTACTTTTCCAAGAGCTTCATACTTCCATGCAGGTGTGTGCTACTTTTCCAAGCACTTCATACTTCCATGCCGGTGTGTGCTACTTTTCCAAGCACTTCATACTTCCATGCAGGTGTGTGCTACCTTTCCAAGCGCCTCATACTTCCATGCCGGTGTGTGCTACTTTTCCAAGAGCTTCATACTTCCATGCCGGTGTGTGTTACTTTTCCAAGCGCTTCATACTTCCATGCCGGTATGTGTTACTTTTCCAAGAGCTTCATACTTCCATGCCAGTGTGTGTTACTTTTCCAAGCGCCTCATACTTCCATGCCGGTGTGTGCTACTTTTCCAAGCGCTTCATACTTCCATGCCGGTGTGTGCTACTTTTCCAAGTGCTTCATACTTCCATGCAGGTGTGTGTTACTTTTCCAAGTGCTTCATACTTCCATGCCGGTGTGTGCTACTTTTCCAAGCGCTTCGTACTTCCATGCAGGTGTGTGTTACTTTTCCCAAGAGCTTCATACTACTATGCAGGTGTGTGTTACTTTTCCAAGAGCTTCATACTTCCATGCAGGTGTGTGTTACTTTTCCCAAGCACTTCATACTTCCATGCAGGTGTGTGCTACTTTTCCAAGAGCTTCATACTTCCATGCAGGTGTGTGCTACTTTTCCAAGCACTTCATACTTCCATGCCGGTGTGTGCTACTTTTCCAAGCACTTCATACTTCCATGCAGGTGTGTGCTACTTTTCCAAGCGCTTCATACTTCCATGCCGGTGTGTGCTACTTTTCCAAGAGCTTCATACTTCCATGCCGGTGTGTGCTACTTTTCCAAGCCCTTCATACTTCCATGCCGGTGTGTGTTACTTTTCCAAGCACTTCATACTTCCATGCCGGTGTGTGCTACTTTTCCAAGCACTTCATACTTCCATGCCGGTGTGTGTTACTTTACCAAGCACTTCATACTTCCATACCGGTGTGTACTACTTTTTCAAGAGCTTCATACTTCCATGCCGGTGTGTGCTACTTTTCCAAGTGCCTCATACTTCCATGCCGGTGTGTGCTACTTTTCCAAGCGCTTCATACTTCCATGCCGGTGTGTGCTACTTTTCCAAGCGCTTCATACTTCCATACCGGTGTGTGTTACTTTTCCAAGAGCTTCATACTTCCATGCAGGTGTGTGCTACTTTCCAAGGGCTTCATACTTCCATGCCGGTGTGTGTTACTTTTCCAAGCACTTCATACTTCCATGCCGGTGTGTGCTACTTTTCCAAGCGCCTCATACTTCCATGCCGGTGTGTGCTACTTTTCCAAGCGCTTCATAAAACCAATTGAAGAACATAGGCTGAATGATCTTATAATACAATTACCCACTCCATATATAATAGGTGATTTCAATGCACATAACATCATCTGGGGTTGTAATAATACAAATCAAAGAGGTCTCCAGATAGAGAATTTCATCTCTGATAATTCTCTTTCTTACATGAACGATCCATCTTCCAAAACATATTTACACCCAGGAACAGGATCCTATTCTGCAATAGATCTTACACTATGTAGCCCAGTCATACTTCCAGATTTCTCATGAAAAGTCGATGATGATCTCCACGGAAGCGACCACTTCCCCATCCTCATATCTGAAAATCAGCCAACAGCTTATAGTCAACCCAGAAGATGGAAACTTTCTAAAGCAAATTGGACTAAATTCCAACAACTTTGTGAACACACAATTTCATATGAAACATTCAAGGATTGTCGTGATCAAACACAGCTATTCACTACATTACTAATAAAAGCAGCAGAACAATCCATACCTCAGACTTCACCTAATCCAAAGAGACCATACAAACCCTGGTATGATGATGATTGTAAGAAAGCCATCCAAAATAGGAAATCAGCCATAAGAAAATTCAATTTGAGACCCACCACAGAAAATTTAAACAACATTCGCATATATAGAGCAAAAGCACGACGTACAATACAAAGCAGCAAACGCAAATGTTGGAAACAATACATCTCAAGACTAAATAACAGAACAACAACTAAGAAAACCTGGGACATGATAAGAAAAATTAATGGCAAAGGTACTTCACCTATTGACCACCTCACTGCAAACAACAAACAAATCACCACACCTCTGGGGAAAATTCAAACACCTTAGCAGAAACATTTGCACAAAAATCATCAGCAAATAATTATTCACAAAAATTTCAGAAATTCAAAGACACTAAAGAAAAGAAAAAACTAAACTTCAATTCAAAGAACAAAGAACATTACAACAAACTATTTAATCTTAAAGAACTCAAGTCTGCTTTGTCAAAAGCACATGATACATCTCCAGGTCCAGATAAAATCCACTATCAATTCTTAAAACATCTACCTAGCTCCTCCCTCTTTATCTTATTGGAAATGTTTAATTCTATATGGCAAACTGGTGAGTTTCCTACATCTTGGAGGGAGGCTTTAGTCATCCCAATACCAAAACCAGATAAGGACAAAAAGGATCCAAACAACTATAGACCCATAGCGTTAACGAGTTGTATATGTAAAACTATGGAAAGAATGGTAAACAACCGGCTTGTATGGTTTCTCGAGTCAAATCATTTAATTGTTAATGTCCATAGTGGCTTTCGTCAGCAGCGAAGCACACTGGATCATCTAGTTCGTTTCGAAACATTTATAAGAGAGGGCTTTGTCAATAAACAACATGTTGCTTCAGTATTTTTCGACCTTGAGAGTGCTTATGACACAACCTGGAAATATGGCATTTTAAAAGATCTTCACGACTTTGACCTCAGAGGACGCCTTCCATTGTTTATTTCTGCATTTTTAAATGAAAGACTTTTTCGTGTTCGTGTTTGTAATACCCTATCAGATGCTCGGGAACAGCAGATGGGTGTACCACAGGGTTGTATTTTGTCCGTTACATTGTTTAGTATTAAGATAAACAATATTGTTAAATCAATAACTCCAGTGGTTGAGTGCTCCCTTTATGTAGATGATTTTGTTATTTGCTTCAGGTCTAGTAATATGAACATAATAGAACGCCAACTCCAGCAATGTCTGAATAATCTTCAGACTTGGTCGGATGAAAATGGTTTTAAATTTTCTAAATCAAAAACTAAATGTATGCATTTTTGTAATCTACGTGGACTTCATCTAGACCCAGAAATTTTCCTGGATGGCTCACGTGTAGAAGTAGTCTCAGAATACAAATGTTTAGGTGTTATCTTTGATAAAAAAAACTCTCATTCATTCCTCATATCAATAATTTAAAAAAGAAATGTCAAAAAGCTCTAAATATTATAAAGGTTGTGGCACATTCCGATTGGGGAGCTGATAGAAAGGTACTTCTACGGCTCTATCGGTCATTGGTTCGCTCTAAGCTGGATTATGGTTCGATAATTTACGGATCTGCACGAAAATCATACCTGAAAATACTTGATCCTATACATAATCAAGGTCTACGATTAGTCCTTGGAGCTTTCAGAACTTCCCCTGTTAAAAGTCGTTATGCTGAAGCAAATGAACCCTCTCTGTATGCTAGACGACAGAAGCTAGCTCTTCAATACCTACTGAAACTCAAGTCAAATCCTCTAAACCCAGCTCACAAAGTGGTCTTTCAACCCCAATTTAAAGTGCAGTTTCAAAGAAAACCGAGAGCTATTGCCCCACTAGGTATACGCATGGAACAATGTCTAGATGACCTACATATTGACATGAAATCTATTGCACAGTATAAAATCCCAGATACTCCTCCTTGGACCCTTAAAACTGCCGAGTTTCGCTTTGATCTCACTTCTGATAAAAAGTCTATTACAGACAGGAGCCAGTTCCAATTAAAATATGAAATCAGGGAATTTTATTCTGACTTCAAAGCCATATACACAGATGGTTCAAAAGCTGGTGACACTGTTACGTCAGCAGCAATCTTTGGGAATAAAAATCGGAAATGTAGACTTCCAAACAAGTCCTCAATTTTCTCTGCCGAACTGAAGGCCATAGATCTCGCTCTAGATCTTGCAGTGGAATCACACTATGTTCAATATATCATTTTCTCATGTTCAATATATCATTTTCTCTGATTCCTTGTCTGTTTTACAGGCTTTGTATTATGAAAAGTTTGAAAATCCTATTGTTTGTACTTTGCTTGAAAGGATCTCTTCCCTTTCAGAAACAAATACATTTGTGTTCTGCTGGCTTCCGAGTCATATGGGTATAAAAGATAATGAAATGGCTGACCAGAATGCAAAGCTGGCTTTGTCATTACCAATTTCTAGGATTAAAGTGTGTTATACCGATTTTAAGTTTACAATTCTTACCTTAATTCAATCCTCTTGGCAGGCACAATGGGATGGTGAAATTTTTAACAAACTTCATTCGATCAAACCAACACTTGGCGAATGGTGCCCAATTTACAGGCCTATTCGTCGAGAAGAAGTCATTCTTACCCGTCTCAGGATTTGTCATTCTCGAATATCACATTCATGGCTGTTGTCACGAGATGATGCACCAGAATGTATCCCATGCAATACTCTATACACGGTGGAGCATATCTTAATACACTGTGTTGACCTTCAACCAATCCGGTTGCAGTACTACAATGTGGACAACATTAAAAAACTCTTCGACTCTATCAGAGTAGAGTCCATCATATCATTTATCAAGGCAATAGGAATCTATAATAAGCTGTGATATCAATTGTTAATCATGCCTTTGTAATAATCATTCATTCATATATTACCTGTAATTAATCTTACGTCTTTATAACTTCTTAGTATTAATTTTTACGTAATGCATATACTTATATAGAATTTTATTTCATACACTCGACAATAAACATAACTTTAATGCGTGCTACATGACCTTAGATGTTCATTCATACGTCCATGCCGGTGTGTGTTACTTTTCCAAGCACTTCATACTTCCATGCCGGTGTGTGTTACTTTTCCAAGAGCTTCATACTTCCATACCGGTGTGTGCTACTTTTCCAAGCACTTCATACTTCTATGCCGGTGTGTGTTACTTTTCCAAGCACTTCATACTTCTATGCCGGTGTGTGTTACTTTTCCAAGAGCTTCATACTTCCATGCAGGTGTGTGTTACTTTTCCAAGCACTTCATACTTCTATGCCGGTGTGTGTTACTTTTCCAAGCACTTCATACTTCCATGCTGGTGTGTGTTACTTTTCCAAGAGCTTCATACTTCCATTCAGGTGTGTGCTACGTTTCCAAGTGCTTCATACTTCCATGCAGGTATGTGCTACTTTTCCAAGAGCTACATACTTCCATGCAGGTGTGTGCTACTTTTCCAAGAGCTTCATACTTCCATGCCGGTGTGTGCTACTTTTCCAAGAGCTTCATACTTCCATGCAGATGTGTGCTACGTTTCCAAGTGCTTTATACTTCCATGCAGGTGTGTGCTACTTTTCCAAGAGCTTCATACTTCCATGCAGGTGTCTGTTACTTTTCCCCAAGTGCTTCATACTTCCATGCCGGTGTGTGCTACTTTTCCAAGCGCTTCATACGTCCATGCCGGTGTGTTTAACTTTTCCAAGCGCTTCATACTTCCATGCCGGTGTGTGTTACTTTTCCAAGCACTTCATACTTCCATGCCTGTGTGTGTTACTTTCCCAAGAGCTTCATACTTTCATGCAGGTGTGTGCTACTTTTCCAAGAGCTTCATACTTTCATGCAGGTGTGTGCTACTTTTCCAAGAGCTTCATACTTCCATGCCGGTGTGTGTTACTTTTCCAAGCGCTTCATACTTCCATGCCGGTGTGTGTTACTTTTCCAAGCACTTCATACTTCCATGCCTGTGTGTGTTACTTTCCCAAGAGCTTCATACTTTCATGCAGGTGTGTGCTACTTTTCCAAGAGCTTCATACTTTCATGCAGGTGTGTGCTACTTTTCCAAGAGCTTCATACTTCCATGCCGGTGTGTGTTACTTTTCCAAGCGCTTCATACTTCCATGCCGGTGTGTGTTACTTTTCCAAGCACTTCATACTTCCATGCCTGTGTGTGTTACTTTCCCAAGAGCTTCATACTTTCATGCAGGTGTGTGCTACTTTTCCAAGAGCTTCATACTTCCATGCAGGTGTGTGCTACTTTTCCAAGAGCTTCATACTTCCATGCAGGTGTCTGTTACTTTTCCCCAAGTGCTTCATACTTCCATGCCGGTGTGTGCTACTTTTCCAAGCGCTTCATACGTCCATGCCGGTGTGTTTTACTTTTCCAAGCGCTTCATACTTCCATGCCGGTGTGTGTTACTTTTCCAAGCACTTCATACTTCCATGCCTGTGTGTGTTACTTTCCCAAGAGCTTCATACTTTCATGCAGGTGTGTGCTACTTTTCCAAGAGCTTCATACTTCCATGCCGGTGTGTGTTACTTTTCCAAGCACTTCATACTTCCATGCCGATGTGTGTTACTGTTCCAAGCACTTCATACTTCCATGCCGGTGTGTGTTACTTTCCAAGCACTTCATACTTCCATACTGGTGTGTGTTACTTTTCCAAGCACTTCATACTTCCATGTCGGTGTGTGTTACTTTTCCAAGCACTTCATACTTCCATGCCGATGTTTGTTACTGTTCCAAGCACTTCATACTTCCATGCCGGTGTGTGTTACTTTTCCAAGCACTTCCTACTTCCATGCAGGTGTGTGCTACTTTTCCAAGAGCTTCATACTTCCATGCCGTTTGTGCTACTTTTCCAAGCACTTCATACTTCCATGCCGGTGTGTACTACTTTTCCAAGAGCTTCATACTTCCATGCCGGTGTGTGTTACTTTTCCCAAGTGCTTCATACTTCCATGCCGGTGTGTGTTACTTTTCCAAGCACTTCATACTTCCATGCCGGTGTGTGCTACTTTTCCAAGAGCTTCATACTTCCATGCCGGTGTGTTACTTTTCCCAAGTGCTTCATACTTCCATGCCGGTGTGTGCTACTTTTTCAAGTGCTTCATACTTCCATGCCGGTGTGTGTTACTTTTCCCAAGTGCTTCATACTTCCATGCCGGTGTGTGCTACTTGTTCAAGTGCTTCATACTTCCATGCCGGTGTGTGTTACTTTTCCCAAGTGCTTCATACTTCCATGCCGGTGTGTGCTACTTTTCCCAAGTGCTTCATACTTCCATGCCGGTGTGTTTTACTTTTCGAAGCGCTTTATACTACCCTGTCATAATGTGGCACTCTTTCATTACTCCATACTTCCCTGTCATAATGTGGCACTCTCTCATTACTCCATACTTCCCTGTCATAATGTGGCACTCTCTCATTACTCCATACTTCCCTGTCATAATGTGGCACTCTCTCATTACTCCATACTTCCCTGTCATAATGTGGCACTCTCTCATTACTCCATACTTCCCTGTCATAATGTGGCACTCTCTCATTACTCCATACTTCCCTGTCATAATGTGGCACTCTTTCATTACTCCATACTTCCCTGTCATAATGTGGCACTCTCTCATTACTCCATACTTCCCTGTCATAATGTGGTTTTTTGTTTGTGGTTTTCATTACTCCATACTTCCTGTCATAATGTGGCACTCTTATTATCCATACTTCCTGTCATAATGTGGTACTCTCTCAT
The DNA here is from genome assembly GCA_014843695.1 of Archivesica marissinica. Lineage (NCBI taxonomy): Eukaryota > Metazoa > Mollusca > Bivalvia > Venerida > Vesicomyidae > Archivesica > Archivesica marissinica. The sequence continues at coordinate 24,753,440 of CM026395.1, read as the reverse complement.
TACTCCATACTTCCCTGTCATAATGTGGTACTCTTTCATTACTCCATACTTCCCTGTCATAATGTGGTACTCTCTCATTACTCCATACTTCCCTGTCATAATGTGGTACTCTTTCATTACTCCATACTTTCCTGTCATAATGTGGTACTCTTTCATTACTCCATACTTCCCTGTCATAATGTGGCACTCTTTCTTATTACTCCATATTTCCCTGTCATAATGTGGTACTCTCTCTTATTGCTTCATACTTCCATGTCATAATATGGCACTCTCTCTCTCTCTCTGATTGCTTTATACTTCCATGTCATAATACGGCACTCTCTCTCTCTCTCTCTCTCTCTGATTGCTTCATACTTCCATGTCATAATGTGGCACTCTCTCTCTCTCTGATTGCTTCATACTTCCCGGTCATAATGTGGCACTATCTTATTGCTTCATACTTCCCTGTCATGATGTGGCACTCTCTTATTGCTTCATACCTCCATGTCATAATGTGATACTCTTTCTCACTGCTTCATACTTCCCTGTCATAATGTGGCACGCTCTCTCTTATTGCTTCATACTTCCCTGTCATAATGTGGCACTCTCTCTGATTGCTTCATACTTCCCTGTCATAATGTGGCACTCTCTTATTGCTTCATACTTCCCGGTCATAATGTGGCACTCTCTCTTATTGCTTCATACTTCCCTGTCATAATGTGGCACTCTCTCTGATTGCTTCATACTTCCCTGTCATAATATGGCACTCTCTCATATTGTCATATTGCTTCATACTTCCCTGTCATAATGTGGCACTCTCTCTTATTGCTTCATACTTCCCTGTCATAATGTGGCACTCACTTATTGCTTCATACTTCCCGGTCATAATGTGGCACTATCTCTTATTGCTTCATACGTCCATGTCATAATGTGGCACTCTCTTATTGCTTCATACTTCCCGGTCATAATGTGGCACTCTCTTATTGCTTCATACGTCCATGTCATAATGTGGCACTCTCTTATTGCTTCATACTTCCCTATCATAATGTAGCACTGTCTCTTATTGCTTCATACTTCCCTGTCATGATGTGGCACTCTCTTATTGCTTCATACCTCCATGTCATAATGTGATACTCTTTCTCACTGCTTCATACTTCCCTGTCATAATGTGGCACGCTC
>CM026395.1:24702910-24741456 GCA_014843695.1 Archivesica marissinica | reverse complement strand
CGGTGTGTGCTACTTTTTCAAGAGCTTCATACTTCCATGCCGGTGTGTGCTACTTTTCCAAGTGCCTCATACTTCCATGCCGGTGTGTGCTACTTTTTCAAGAGCTTCATACTTCCATGCCGGTGTGTGCTACTTTTCCAAGTGCCCCATACTTCCATGCCGGTGTGTGCTACTTTTCCAAGCGCTTCATACTTCCATGCCGGTGTGTGCTACTTTTCCAAGCACTTCATACTTCCATGCCGGTGTGTGTTACTTTACCAAGCACTTCATACTTCCATACCGGTGTGTACTACTTTTTCAAGAGCTTCATACTTCCATGCCGGTGTGTGCTACTTTTCCAAGTGCCCCATACTTCCATGCCGGTATGTACTACTTTTTCAAGAGCTTCTTACTTCCATGCCGGTGTGTGCTACTTTTCCAAGTGCCCCATACTTCCATGCCGGTGTGTGCTACTTTTCCAAGCGCTTCATACTTCCATGCCGGTGTGTGCTACTTTTCCAAGCACTTCATACTTCCATGCCGGTGTGTGTTACTTTACCAAGCACTTCATACTTCCATACCGGTGTGTACTACTTTTTCAAGAGCTTCATACTTCCATGCCGGTGTGTGCTACTTTTCCAAGCGCCCATACTTCCATGCCGGTGTGTGCTACTTTTCCAATGCTTCATACTTCCATGCAGGTGTGTGTTACTTTTCCAAGTGCTTCATACTTCCATGCCGGTGTGTGCTACTTTTCCCAAGAGCTTCATACTTCTATGCAGGTGTGTGTTACTTTTCCAAGAGCTTCATACTTCCATGCAGGTGTGTGTTACTTTTCTCAAGCACTTCATACTTCCATGCAGGTGTGTGCTACTTTTCCAAGAGCTTCATACTTCCATACAGGTGTGTGCTACTTTTCCAAGCACTTCATACTTCCATGCCGGTGTGTGCTACTTTTCCAAGCACTTCATATTTCCATGCCGGTGTGTGCTACTTTTCCAAGAGCTTCATACTTCCATGCCGGTGTGTGCTACTTTTCCAAGCCCTTCATACTTCCATGCCGATGTGTATTACTTTTCCAAGCACTTCATACTTCCATGCCGGTGTGTGCTACTTTTCCAAGCGCTTCGTACTTCCATGCAGGTGTGTGTTACTTTTCCAAGAGCTTCATACTTCCATGCAGGTGTGTGTTACTTTTCCCAAGCACTTCATACTTCCATGCAGGTGTGTGCTACTTTTCCAAGAGCTTCATACTTCCATGCAGGTGTGTGCTACTTTTCCAAGCACTTCATACTTCCATGCCGGTGTGTGCTACTTTTCCAAGCACTTCATACTTCCATGCAGGTGTGTGCTACCTTTCCAAGCGCCTCATACTTCCATGCCGGTGTGTGCTACTTTTCCAAGCGCTTCATACTTCCATGCCGGTGTGTGCTACTTTTCCAAGAGCTTCATACTTCCATGCCGGTGTGTGCTACTTTTCCAAGCACTTCATACTTCCATGCCGGTGTGTGCTACTTTTCCAAGCACTTCATACTTCCATGCCGGTGTGTGTTACTTTACCAAGCACTTCATACTTCCATACCGGTGTGTACTACTTTTTCAAGAGCTTCATACTTCCATGCCGGTGTGTGCTACTTTTCCAAGCGCCCCATACTTCCATGCCGGTGTGTGCTACTTTTCCAAGCGCTTCATACTTCCATGCCGGTGTGTGCTACTTTTCCAAGCGCTTCATACTTCCATGCCGGTGTGTGTTACTTTTCCAAGCACTTCATACTTCCATGCCGGTGTGTGCTACTTTTCCAAGCGCTTCATACTTCCATGCAGGTGTGTGTTACTTTTCCAAGAGCTTCATACTTCCATGCAGGTGTGTGTTACTTTTCCCAAGCACTTCATACTTCCATGCAGGTGTGTGCTACTTTTCCAAGAGCTTCATACTTCCATGCAGGTGTGTGCTACTTTTCCAAGCACTTCATACTTCCATGCCGGTGTGTGCTACTTTTCCAAGCACTTCATACTTCCATGCAGGTGTGTGCTACCTTTCCAAGCGCCTCATACTTCCATGCCGGTGTGTGCTACTTTTCCAAGCGCTTCATACTTCCATGCCGGTGTGTGCTACTTTTCCAAGCGCTTCATACTTCCATGCCGGTGTGTGTTACTTTTCCAAGCCTTCATACTTCCATGCCGGTGTGTGCTACTTTTCCAAGCACTTCATACTTCCATGCCGGTGTGTGTTACTTTCCAAGCACTTCATACTTCCATGCCGGTGTGTGCTACTTTTCAAGAGCTTCATACTTCCATGCCGGTGTGTGCTACTTTTCCAAGCGCCCCATACTTCCATGCCGGTGTGTGCTACTTTTCCAAGCGCTTCATACTTCCATGCCGGTGTGTGCTACTTTTCCAAGCGCTTCATACTTCCATGCCGGTGTGTGTTACTTTTCCAAGAGCTTCATACTTCCATGCCGGTGTGTGCTACTTTCCAGCTTCATACTTCCATGCCGGTGTGTACTTTTCCAAGGCTTCATACTTCCATCGGTGTGTGCTACTTTCCAAGCGCTTCATACTTCCATGCCGGTGTGTGCTACTTTTCCAAGCGCTTCATACTTCCATGCCGGGATGTGTTACTTTTCCAAGAGCTTCATACTTCCATGCCAGTGTGTGTTACTTTTCCAAGCGCCTCATACTTCCATGCCGGGATGTGTTACTTTTCCAAGAGCTTCATACTTCCATGCAGGTGTGTGCTACTTCCATGGGCTTCATACTTCCATGCCGATGTGTGTTACTTTTCCAAGAGCTTCATACTTCCATGCCAGTGTGTGTTACTTTTCCAAGCGCCTCATACTTCCATGCCGGTGTGTGCTACTTTTCCAAGCGCTTCATACTTCCATGCCGGGATGTGTTACTTTTCCAAGAGCTTCATACTTCCATGCCAGTGTGTGTTACTTTTCCAAGCGCCTCATACTTCCATGCCGGGATGTGTTACTTTTCCAAGAGCTTCATACTTCCATGCAGGTGTGTGCTACTCTCCATTGGGCTTCATACTTCCATGCCGATGTGTGTTACTTTTCCAAGAGCTTCATACTTCCATGCCAGTGTGTGTTACTTTTCCAAGCGCCTCATACTTCCATGCCGGTGTGTGCTACTTTTCCAAGCGCTTCATACTTCCATGCCGGTATGTGTTACTTTTCCAAGAGCTTCATACTTCCATGCCAGTGTGTGTTACTTTTCCAAGCGCCTCATACTTCCATGCCGGTGTGTGCTACTTTTCCAAGCGCTTCATACTTCCATGCCGGTGTGTGCTACTTTTCCAACTGCTTCATACTTCCATGCAGGTGTGTGTTACTTTTCCAAGTGCTTCATACTTCCATGCCGGTGTGTGCTACTTTTCCAAGCGCTTCGTACTTCCATGCAGGTGTGTGTTACTTTTCCAAGAGCTTCATACTTCCATGCAGGTGTGTGTTACTTTTCCCAAGCACTTCATACTTCCATGCAGGTGTGTGCTACTTTTCCAAGAGCTTCATACTTCCATGCAGGTGTGTGCTACTTTTCCAAGCACTTCATACTTCCATGCAGGTGTGTGCTACCTTTCCAAGCGCCTCATACTTCCATGCCGGTGTGTGCTACTTTTCCAAGAGCTTCATACTTCCATGCCGGTGTGTGCTACTTTTCCAAGCCCTTCATACTTCCATGCCGATGTGTGTTACTTTTCCAAGCACTTCATACTTCCATGCCGGTGTGTGCTACTTTTCCAAGCACTTCATACTTCCATGCCGGTGTGTGTTACTTTACCAAGCACTTCATACTTCCATACCGGTGTGTGCTACTTTTCCAAGCGCTTCATACTTCCATGCCGGTGTGTGCTACTTTTCCAAGCGCTTCATACTTCCATGCCGGTGTGTGTTACTTTTCCAAGCGCTTCATACTTCCATGCCGGTGTGTGCTACTTTTCCAAGCGCTTCATACTTCCATGCCGGTGTGTGCTACTTTTCCAAGCGCTTCATACTTCCATGCCGGTGTGTTTACTTTTCCAAGAGCTTCATACTTCCATGCAGGTGTGTGCTACTTTCCAAGGCTTCATACTTCCATGCCGGTGTGTGTTACTTTTCCAAGAGCTTCATACTTCCATGCCGGTGTGTGCTACTTTTCCAAGCGCCTCATACTTCCATGCCGGTGTGTGCTACTTTTCCAAGCGCTTCATACTTCCATGCCGGTGTGTGCTACTTTTCCAAGTGCTTCATACTTCCATGCCGGTGTGTGCTACTTTTCCAAGCGCTTCATACTTCCATGCAGGTGTGTGTTACTTTTCCAAGAGCTTCATACTTCCATGCAGGTGTGTGTTACTTTTCCAAGCACTTCATACTTCCATGCAGGTGTGTGCTACTTTTCCAAGCACTTCATACTTCCATGCAGGTGTGTGCTACTTTTCCAAGAGCTTCATACTTCCATGCCGGTGTGTGCTACTTTTCCAAGAGCTTCATACTTCCATGCAGGTGTGTGCTACTTTTCCAAGCACTTCATACTTCCATGCCGGTGTGTGCTACTTTTCCAAGCACTTCATACTTCCATGCAGGTGTGTGCTACCTTTCCAAGTGCCTCATACTTCCATGCCGGTGTGTGCTACTTTTCCAAGAGCTTCATACTTCCATGCCGGTGTGTGCTACTTTTCCAAGCCCTTCATACTTCCATGCCGATGTGTGTTACTTTTCCAAGCACTTCATACTTCCATGCCGGTGTGTGCTACTTTTCCAAGCACTTCATACTTCCATGCCGGTGTGTGTTACTTTACCAAGCACTTCATACTTCCATACCGGTGTGTACTACTTTTTCAAGAGCTTCATACTTCCATGCCGGTGTGTGCTACTTTTCCAAGTGCCCCATACTTCCATGCCGGTGTGTGCTACTTTTCCAAGCGCTTCATACTTCCATGCCGGTGTGTGCTACTTTTCCAAGCGCTTCATACTTCCATGCCGGTATGTGTTACTTTTCCAAGAGCTTCATACTTCCATGCCTGTGTGTGTTACTTTTCCAAGCGCCTCATACTTCCATGCCGGTGTGTGCTACTTTTCCAAGCGCTTCATACTTCCATGCCGGTGTGTGCTACTTTTCCAACTGCTTCATACTTCCATGCAGGTGTGTGTTACTTTTCCAAGTGCTTCATACTTCCATGCCGGTGTGTGCTACTTTTCCAAGCGCTTCATACTTCCATGCCGGTGTGTGCTACTTTTCCAATGCCCCATACTTCCATGCCGGTGTGTGCTACTTTTCCAAGCGCTTCATACTTCCATGCCGGTGTGTGCTACTTTTCCAAGCACTTCATACTTCCATGCGGTGTGTGTTACTTTACCAAGCACTTCATACTTCCATGCCGGTGTGTACTACTTTTTCAAGAGCTTCATACTTCCATGCCGGTGTGTGCTACTTTTCCAAGCGCCCATACTTCCATGCCGGTGTGTGCTACTTTCCAAGCGCTTCATACTTCCATGCCGGTGTGTGCTACTTTTCCAAGAGCTTCATACTTCCATGCCGGTGTGTGCTACTTTTCCAAGCGCTTCATACTTCCATGCCGGTGTGTGCTACTTTTCCAAGCGCTTCATACTTCCATGCCGGTGTGTGCTACTTTTCCAAGCACTTCATACTTCCATGCCGGTGTGTGTTACTTTACCAAGCACTTCATACTTCCATACCGGTGTGTACTACTTTTTCAAGAGCTTCATACTTCCATGCCGGTGTGTGCTACTTTTCCAAGCGCCCCATACTTCCATGCCGGTGTGTGCTACTTTTCCAAGCGCTTCATACTTCCATGCCGGTGTGTGCTACTTTTCCAAGCGCTTCATACTTCCATGCCGGTGTGTGTTACTTTTCCAAGAGCTTCATACTTCCATGCAGGTGTGTGCTACTTTCCAAGGGCTTCATACTTCCATGCCGGTGTGTGTTACTTTTCCAAGCGCTTCATACTTCCATGCCGGTGTGTGTTACTTTTCCAAGCACTTCATACTTCCATGCCGGTGTGTGTTACTTTTCCAAGCACTTCATACTTCCATGCCGGTGTGTGCTACTTTTCCAAGAGCTTCATACTTCCATGCCGGTGTGTGCTACTTTTCCAAGCGCTTCATACTTCCATGCCGGTGTGTGTTACTTTTCCAAGAGCTTCATACTTCCATGCAGGTGTGTGCTACTTTCCAAGGCTTCATACTTCCATGCGGTGTGTGTTACTTTTCCAAGAGCTTCATACTTCCATGCCGGTGTGTGCTACTTTTCCAAGCGCTTCATACTTCCATGCAGGTGTGTGTTACTTTTCCCAAGCACTTCATACTTCCATGCAGGTGTGTGCTACTTTTCCAAGAGCTTCATACTTCCATGCAGGTGTGTGCTACTTTTCCAAGCACTTCATACTTCCATGCCGGTGTGTGCTACTTTTCCAAGCACTTCATACTTCCATGCAGGTGTGTGCTACCTTTCCAAGCGCCTCATACTTCCATGCCGGTGTGTGCTACTTTTCCAAGAGCTTCATACTTCCATGCCGGTGTGTGCTACTTTTCCAAGCCCTTCATACTTCCATGCCGATGTGTGTTACTTTTCCAAGCACTTCATACTTCCATGCCGGTGTGTGCTACTTTTCCAAGCACTTCATACTTCCATGCCGGTGTGTGTTACTTTACCAAGCACTTCATACTTCCATACCGGTGTGTGCTACTTTTCCAAGCGCTTCATACTTCCATGCCGGTGTGTGCTACTTTTCCAAGCGCTTCATACTTCCATACCGGTGTGTGTTACTTTTCCAAGTGCTTCATACTTCCATGCAGGTGTGTGCTACTCTCCATTGGGCTCATACTTCCATGCCGGTGTGTGTTACTTTTCCAAGAGCTTCATACTTCATGCCGGTGTGTGCTACTTTTCCAAGCGCCCCATACTTCCATGCCGGTGTGTGCTACTTTTCCAAGCGCTTCATACTTCCATGCCGGTATGTGTTACTTTTCCAAGAGCTTCATACTTCCATGCCAGTGTGTGTTACTTTTCCAAGCGCCTCATACTTCCATGCCGGTGTGTGCTACTTTTCCAAGCGCTTCATACTTCCATGCCGGTGTGTGCTACTTTTCCAACTGCTTCATACTTCCATGCAGGTGTGTGTTACTTTTCCAAGTGCTTCATACTTCCATGCCGGTGTGTGCTACTTTTCCAAGCGCTTCATACTTCCATGCCGGTGTGTGCTACTTTTCCAAGTGCCCCATACTTCCATGCCGGTGTGTGCTACTTTTCCAAGCGCTTCATACTTCCATGCCGGTGTGTGCTACTTTTCCAAGCACTTCATACTTCCATGCCGGTGTGTGTTACTTTTCCAAGCACTTCATACTTCCATGCCGGTGTGTGCTACTTTTCCAAGCGCTTCATACTTCCATGCCGGTGTGTGCTACTTTTCCAAGAGCTTCATACTTCCATGCCGGTGTGTGCTACTTTTCCAAGCGCTTCATACTTCCATGCCGGTGTGTGCTACTTTTCCAAGCGCTTCATACTTCCATGCCGGTGTGTGCTACTTTTCCAAGTGCTTCATACTTCCATGCAGGTGTGTTACTTTTCCAAGTGCTTCATACTTCCATGCCGGTGTGTGCTACTTTTCCAAGCGCTTCATACTTCCATGCCGGTGTGTGCTACTTTTCCAAGTGCCCCATACTTCCATGCCGGTGTGTGCTACTTTTCCAAGCGCTTCATACTTCCATGCCGGTGTGTGCTACTTTTCCAAGCACTTCATACTTCCATGCCGGTGTGTGTTACTTTACCAAGCACTTCATACTTCCATACCGGTGTGTACTACTTTTTCAAGAGCTTCATACTTCCATGCCGGTGTGTGCTACTTTTCCAAGCGCCCCATACTTCCATGCCGGTGTGTGCTACTTTTCCAACTGCTTCATACTTCCATGCAGGTGTGTGTTACTTTTCCAAGTGCTTCATACTTCCATGCCGGTGTGTGCTACTTTTCCAAGCGCTTCGTACTTCCATGCAGGTGTGTGTTACTTTTCCCAAGAGCTTCATACTTCTATGCAGGTGTGTGTTACTTTTCCAAGAGCTTCATACTTCCATGCAGGTGTGTGTTACTTTTCCCAAGCACTTCATACTTCCATGCAGGTGTGTGCTACTTTTCCAAGAGCTTCATACTTCCATACAGGTGTGTGCTACTTTTCCAAGCACTTCATACTTCCATGCCGGTGTGTGCTACTTTTCCAAGCACTTCATACTTCCATGCAGGTGTGTGCTACCTTTCCAAGTGCCTCATACTTCCATGCCGGTGTGTGCTACTTTTCCAAGAGCTTCATACTTCCATGCCGGTGTGTGCTACTTTTCCAAGCCCTTCATACTTCCATGCCGATGTGTGTTACTTTTCCAAGCACTTCATACTTCCATGCCGGTGTGTGCTACTTTTCCAAGCACTTCATACTTCCATGCCGGTGTGTGTTACTTTACCAAGCACTTCATACTTCCATACCGGTGTGTACTACTTTTTCAAGAGCTTCATACTTCCATGCCGGTGTGTGCTACTTTTCCAAGTGCCCCATACTTCCATGCCGGTGTGTGCTACTTTCCAAGGCTTCACTTCATGCCGTGTGTCTTTTTCAAGCGCCATACTTCCATGCCGGTGTGTGCTACTTTTCCAAGCGCTTCATACTTCCATGCCGGTGTGTGTTACTTTTCCAAGAGCTTCATACTTCCATGCCGGTGTGTGTTACTTTTCCAAGCGCCTCATACTTCCATGCCGGTGTGTGCTACTTTTCCAAGCGCTTCATACTTCCATGCCGGTGTGTGCTACTTTTCCAACTGCTTCATACTTCCATGCAGGTGTGTGTTACTTTTCCAAGTGCTTCATACTTCCATGCCGGTGTGTGCTACTTTTCCAAGCGCTTCGTACTTCCATGCAGGTGTGTGTTACTTTTCCAAGAGCTTCATACTTCCATGCAGGTGTGTGTTACTTTTCCAAGCACTTCATACTTCCATGCAGGTGTGTGCTACTTTTCCAAGAGCTTCATACTTCCATGCAGGTGTGTGCTACTTTTCCAAGCACTTCATACTTCCATGCCGGTGTGTGCTACTTTTCCAAGCACTTCATACTTCCATGCAGGTGTGTGCTACCTTTCCAAGCGCCTCATACTTCCATGCCGGTGTGTGCTACTTTTCCAAGCGCTTCATACTTCCATGCCGGTGTGTGCTACTTTTCCAAGTGCTTCATACTTCCATGCAGGTGTGTGTTACTTTTCCAAGTGCTTCATACTTCCATGCCGGTGTGTGCTACTTTTCCAAGCGCTTCATACTTCCATGCCGGTGTGTGCTACTTTTCCAAGTGCCCCATACTTCCATGCCGGTGTGTGCTACTTTTCCAAGCGCTTCATACTTCCATGCCGGTGTGTGCTACTTTTCCAAGCACTTCATACTTCCATGCCGGTGTGTGTTACTTTACCAAGCACTTCATACTTCCATACCGGTGTGTACTACTTTTTCAAGAGCTTCATACTTCCATGCCGGTGTGTGCTACTTTTCCAAGCGCCCAATACTTCCATGCCGGTGTGTGCTACTTTTCCAACTGCTTCATACTTCCATGCAGGTGTGTGTTACTTTTCCAAGTGCTTCATACTTCCATGCCGGTGTGTGCTACTTTTCCAAGCACTTCGTACTTCCATGCAGGTGTGTGTTACTTTTCCAAGAGCTTCATACTTCTATGCAGGTGTGTGTTACTTTTCCAAGAGCTTCATACTTCCATGCAGGTGTGTGTTACTTTTCCCAAGCACTTCATACTTCCATGCAGGTGTGTGCTACTTTTCCAAGAGCTTCATACTTCCATGCAGGTGTGTGCTACTTTTCCAAGCACTTCATACTTCCATGCCGGTGTGTGCTACTTTTCCAAGCACTTCATACTTCCATGCAGGTGTGTGCTACCTTTCCAAGTGCCTCATACTTCCATGCCGGTGTGTGCTACTTTTCCAAGAGCTTCATACTTCCATGCCGGTGTGTGCTACTTTTCCAAGCCCTTCATACTTCCATGCCGATGTGTGTTACTTTTCCAAGCACTTCATACTTCCATGCCGGTGTGTGCTACTTTTCCAAGCACTTCATACTTCCATGCCGGTGTGTGTTACTTTACCAAGCACTTCATACTTCCATACCGGTGTGTACTACTTTTTCAAGAGCTTCATACTTCCATGCCGGTGTGTGCTACTTTTCCAAGTGCCCCATACTTCCATGCCGGTGTGTGCTACTTTTCCAAGCGCTTCATACTTCCATGCCGGTGTGTGCTACTTTTCCAAGCGCCCCATACTTCCATGCCGGTGTGTGCTACTTTTCCAAGCGCTTCATACTTCCATGCCGGTGTGTGTTACTTTTCCAAGAGCTTCATACTTCCATGCCAGTGTGTGTTACTTTTCCAAGCGCCTCATACTTCCATGCCGGTGTGTGCTACTTTTCCAAGCGCTTCATACTTCCATGCCGGTGTGTGCTACTTTTCCAACTGCTTCATACTTCCATGCAGGTGTGTGTTACTTTTCCAAGTGCTTCATACTTCCATGCCGGTGTGTGCTACTTTTCCAAGCGCTTCGTACTTCCATGCAGGTGTGTGTTACTTTTCCAAGAGCTTCATACTTCCATGCAGGTGTGTGTTACTTTTCCCAAGCACTTCATACTTCCATGCAGGTGTGTGCTACTTTTCCAAGAGCTTCATACTTCCATGCAGGTGTGTGCTACTTTTCCAAGCACTTCATACTTCCATGCCGGTGTGTGCTACTTTTCCAAGCACTTCATACTTCCATGCAGGTGTGTGCTACCTTTCCAAGCGCCTCATACTTCCATGCCGGTGTGTGCTACTTTTCCAAGAGCTTCATACTTCCATGCCGGTGTGTGCTACTTTTCCAAGCCCTTCATACTTCCATGCCGGTGTGTGTTACTTTTCCAAGCACTTCATACTTCCATGCCGGTGTGTGCTACTTTTCCAAGCACTTCATACTTCCATGCCGGTGTGTGTTACTTTACCAAGCACTTCATACTTCCATACCGGTGTGTGCTACTTTTCCAAGCGCTTCATACTTCCATGCCGGTGTGTGCTACTTTTCCAAGCGCTTCATACTTCCATGCCGGTGTGTGTTACTTTTCCAAGAGCTTCATACTTCCATGCAGGTGTGTGCTACTCTCCATGGGCTTCATACTTCCATGCCGGTGTGTGTTACTTTTCCAAGAGCTTCATACTTCATGCCGGTGTGTGCTACTTTTCCAAGCGCCCCATACTTCCATGCCGGTGTGTGCTACTTTTCCAAGCGCTTCATACTTCCATGCCGGTGTGTGTTACTTTTCCAAGAGCTTCATACTTCCATGCCGGTGTGTGCTACTTTTCCAAGCGCCTCATACTTCCATGCCGGTGTGTGCTACTTTTCCAAGCGCTTCATACAAGCCATCCAAAATAGGAAATCGGCCATAAGAAAATTCAATTTGAGACCCACCACAGAAAATTTAAACAACATTCGCATATATAGAGCAAAAGCACGACGTACAATACAAAGCAGCAAACGCAAATGTTGGAAACAATACATCTCAAGACTAAATAACAGAACAACAACTAAGAAAACCTGGGACATGATAAGAAAAATTAATGGCAAAGGTACTTCACCTATTGACCACCTCACTGCAAACAACAAACAAATCACCACACCTCTGGGGAAAATTCAAAACCTTAGCAGAAACATTTGCACAAAAATCATCAGCAAATAATTATTCACAAAAATTTCAGAAATTCAAAGACACTAAAGAAAAGAAAAAACTAAACTTCAATTCAAAGAACAAAGAACATTACAACAAACTATTTAATCTTAAAGAACTCAAGTCTGCTTTGTCAAAAGCACATGATACATCTCCAGGTCCAGATAAAATCCACTATCAATTCTTAAAACATCTACCTAGCTCCTCCCTCTTTATCTTATTGGAAATGTTTAATTCTATATGGCAAACTGGTGAGTTTCCTACATCTTGGAGGGAGGCTTTAGTCATCCCAATACCAAAACCAGATAAGGACAAAAAGGATCCAAACAACTATAGACCCATAGCGTTAACGAGTTGTATATGTAAAACTATGGAAAGAATGGTAAACAACCGGCTTGTATGGTTTCTCGAGTCAAATCATTTAATTGTTAATGTCCATAGTGGCTTTCGTCAGCAGCGAAGCACACTGGATCATCTAGTTCGTTTCGAAACATTTATAAGAGAGGGCTTTGTCAATAAACAACATGTTGCTTCAGTATTTTTCGACCTTGAGAGTGCTTATGACACAACCTGGAAATATGGCATTTTAAAAGATCTTCACGACTTTGACCTCAGAGGACGCCTTCCATTGTTTATTTCTGCATTTTTAATGAAAGACTTTTTCGTGTTCGTGTTTGTAATACCCTATCAGATGCTCGGGAACAGCAGATGGGTGTACCACAGGGTTGTATTTTGTCCGTTACATTGTTTAGTATTAAGATAAACAATATTGTTAAATCAATAACTCCAGTGGTTGAGTGCTCCCTTTATGTAGATGATTTTGTTATTTGCTTCAGGTCTAGTAATATGAACATAATAGAACGCCAACTCCAGCAATGTCTGAATAATCTTCAGACTTGGTCGGATGAAAATGGTTTTAAATTTTCTAAATCAAAAACTAAATGTATGCATTTTTGTAATCTACGTGGACTTCATCTAGACCCAGAAATTTTCCTGGATGGCTCACGTGTAGAAGTAGTCTCAGAATACAAATGTTTAGGTGTTATCTTTGATAAAAAAACTCTCATTCATTCCTCATATCAATAATTTAAAAAAGAAATGTCAAAAAGCTCTAAATATTATAAAGGTTGTGGCACATTCCGATTGGGGAGCTGATAGAAAGGTACTTCTACGGCTCTATCGGTCATTGGTTCGCTCTAAGCTGGATTATGGTTCGATAATTTACGGATCTGCACGAAAATCATACCTGAAAATACTTGATCCTATACATAATCAAGGTCTACGATTAGTCCTTGGAGCTTTCAGAACTTCCCCTGTTAAAAGTCGTTATGCTGAAGCAAATGAACCCTCTCTGTATGCTAGACGACAGAAGCTAGCTCTTCAATACCTACTGAAACTCAAGTCAAATCCTCTAAACCCAGCTCACAAAGTGGTCTTTCAACCCCAATTTAAAGTGCAGTTTCAAAGAAAACCGAGAGCTATTGCCCCACTAGGTATACGCATGGAACAATGTCTAGATGACCTACATATTGACATGAAATCTATTGCACAGTATAAAATCCCAGATACTCCTCCTTGGACCCTTAAAACTGCCGAGTTTCGCTTTGATCTCACTTCTGATAAAAAGTCTATTACAGACAGGAGCCAGTTCCAATTAAAATATGAAATCAGGGAATTTTATTCTGACTTCAAAGCCATATACACAGATGGTTCAAAAGCTGGTGACACTGTTGCGTCAGCAGCAATCTTTGGGAATAAAAATCGGAAATGTAGACTTCCAAACAAGTCCTCAATTTTCTCTGCCGAACTGAAGGCCATAGATCTCGCTCTAGATCTTGCAGTGGAATCACACTATGTTCAATATATCATTTTCTCATGTTCAATATATCATTTTCTCTGATTCCTTGTCTGTTTTACAGGCTTTGTATTATGAAAAGTTTGAAAATCCTATTGTTTGTACTTTGCTTGAAAGGATCTCTTCCCTTTCAGAAACAAATACATTTGTGTTCTGCTGGCTTCCGAGTCATATGGGTATAAAAGATAATGAAATGGCTGACCAGAATGCAAAGCTGGCTTTGTCATTACCAATTTCTAGGATTAAAGTGTGTTATACCGATTTTAAGTTTACAATTCTTACCTTAATTCAATCCTCTTGGCAGGCACAATGGGATGGTGAAATTTTTAACAAACTTCATTCGATCAAACCAACACTTGGCGAATGGTGCCCAATTTACAGGCCTATTCGTCGAGAAGAAGTCATTCTTACCCGTCTCAGGATTGGTCATTCTCGAATATCACATTCATGGCTGTTGTCACGAGATGATGCACCAGAATGTATCCCATGCAATACTCTATACACGGTGGAGCATATCTTAATACACTGTGTTGACCTTCAACCAATCCGGTTGCAGTACTACAATGTGGACAACATTAAAAAACTCTTCGACTCTATCAGAGTAGAGTCCATCATATCATTTATCAAGGCAATAGGAATTTATAATAAGCTGTGATATCAATTGTTAATCATGCCTTTGTAGTAATCATTCATTCATATATTACCTGTAATTAATCTTACGTCTTTATAACTTCTTAGTATTAATTTTTACGTAATGCATATACTTATATAGAATTTTATTTCATACACTCGACAATAAACATAACTTTAATGCGTGCTACATGACCTTAGATGTCGATGCGCCGTAAAACACCATTCATTCATTCATTCATTCATTCATACGTCCATGCCGGTGTGTGTTACTTTTCCAAGCACTTCATACTTCCATGCCGGTGTGTGTTACTTTTCCAAGAGCTTCATACTTCCATACCGGTGTGTGCTACTTTTCCAAGCACTTCATACTTCTATGCCGGTGTGTGTTACTTTTCCAAGCACTTCATACTTCTATGCCGGTGTGTGTTACTTTTCCAAGAGCTTCATACTTCCATGCAGGTGTGTGTTACTTTTCCAAGCACTTCATACTTCTATGCCGGTGTGTGTTACTTTTCCAAGCACTTCATACTTCCATGCTGGTGTGTGTTACTTTTCCAAGAGCTTCATACTTCCATTCAGGTGTGTGCTACGTTTCCAAGTGCTTCATACTTCCATGCAGGTATGTGCTACTTTTCCAAGAGCTACATACTTCCATGCAGGTGTGTGCTACTTTTCCAAGAGCTTCATACTTCCATGCCGGTGTGTGCTACTTTTCCAAGAGCTTCATACTTCCATGCAGATGTGTGCTACGTTTCCAAGTGCTTTATACTTCCATGCAGGTGTGTGCTACTTTTCCAAGAGCTTCATACTTCCATGCAGGTGTCTGTTACTTTTCCCCAAGTGCTTCATACTTCCATGCCGGTGTGTGCTACTTTTCCAAGCGCTTCATACGTCCATGCCGGTGTGTTTAACTTTTCCAAGCGCTTCATACTTCCATGCCGGTGTGTGTTACTTTTCCAAGCACTTCATACTTCCATGCCTGTGTGTGTTACTTTCCCAAGAGCTTCATACTTTCATGCAGGTGTGTGCTACTTTTCCAAGAGCTTCATACTTTCATGCAGGTGTGTGCTACTTTTCCAAGAGCTTCATACTTCCATGCCGGTGTGTGTTACTTTTCCAAGCGCTTCATACTTCCATGCCGGTGTGTGTTACTTTTCCAAGCACTTCATACTTCCATGCCTGTGTGTGTTACTTTCCCAAGAGCTTCATACTTTCATGCAGGTGTGTGCTACTTTTCCAAGAGCTTCATACTTCCATGCTGGTGTGTGCTACTTTTCCAAGCGCTTCATACTTCCATGCCGGTGTGTGTTACTTTTCCAAGCGCTTCATACTTCCATGCCGGTGTGTGTTACTTTTCCAAGCACTTCATACTTCCATGCCTGTGTGTGTTACTTTTCCAAGAGCTTCATACTTCCATGCAGGTGTGTGCTACTTTTCCAAGCGCTTCATACTTCCATGCCGGTGTGTGTTACTTTTCCAAGCACTTCATACTTCCATGCTGGTGTGTGTTACTTTTCCAAGAGCTTCATACTTCCATGCAGGTGTGTGCTACGTTTCCAAGTGCTTCATACTTCCATGCAGGTGTGTGCTACTTTTCCAAGAGCTACATACTTCCATGCAGGTGTGTGTTACTTTTCCAAGAGCTTCATACTTCCATGCCGGTGTGTGCTACTTTTCCAAGAGCTTCATACTTCCATGCAGGTGTGTGTTACTTTTCCAAGAGCTTCATACTTCCATGCCGGTGTGTGCTACTTTTCCAAGCGCTTCATACTTCCATGCAGGTGTGTTTTACTTTTCCAAGCGCTTCATACTTCCATGCCGGTGTGTGTTACTTTTCCAAGCACTTCATACTTCCATGCCGGTGTGTGCTACTTTCCCAAGAGCTTCATACTTCCATGCAGGTGTGTGCTACTTTTCCAAGAGCTTCATACTTCCATGCCGGTGTGTGTTACTTTTCCAAGCACTTCATACTTCCATGCCGATGTGTGTTACTTTTCCAAGCACTTCATACTTCCATGCCGGTGTGTGTTACTTTCCAAGCACTTCATACTTCCATACCGGTGTGTGTTACTTTTCCAAGCACTTCATACTTCCATGCCGGTGTGTGTTACTTTTCCAAGCACTTCATACTTCCATGCCGGTGTGTGTTACTTTTCCAAGCACTTCATACTTCCATGCCGGTGTGTGTTACTTTTCCAAGTGCTTCATACTTCCATGCCGGTGTGTGCTACTTTTCCAAGCGCTTCGTACTTCCATGCCGGTGTGTGCTACTTTTCCAAGTGCCCCATACTTCCATGCCGGTGTGTGCTACTTTTCCAAGCGCTTCATACTTCCATGCCGGTGTGTGCTACTTTTCCAAGCACTTCATACTTCCATGCCGGTGTGTGTTACTTTACCAAGCACTTCATACTTCCATACCGGTGTGTACTACTTTTTCAAGAGCTTCATACTTCCATGCCGGTGTGTGCTACTTTTCCAAGCGCCCAATACTTCCATGCCGGTGTGTGCTACTTTTCCAACTGCTTCATACTTCCATGCAGGTGTGTGTTACTTTTCCAAGTGCTTCATACTTCCATGCCGGTGTGTGCTACTTTTCCAAGCACTTCGTACTTCCATGCAGGTGTGTGTTACATTTCCCAAGAGCTTCATACTTCTATGCAGGTGTGTGTTACTTTTCCAAGAGCTTCATACTTCCATGCAGGTGTGTGTTACTTTTCCCAAGCACTTCATACTTCCATGCAGGTGTGTGCTACTTTTCCAAGAGCTTCATACTTCCATACAGGTGTGTGCTACTTTTCCAAGCACTTCATACTTCCATGCCGGTGTGTGCTACTTTTCCAAGCACTTCATACTTCCATGCAGGTGTGTGCTACCTTTCCAAGTGCCTCATACTTCCATGCCGGTGTGTGCTACTTTTCCAAGAGCTTCATACTTCCATGCCGGTGTGTGCTACTTTTCCAAGCCCTTCATACTTCCATGCCGATGTGTGTTACTTTTCCAAGCACTTCATACTTCCATGCCGGTGTGTGCTACTTTTCCAAGCACTTCATACTTCCATGCCGGTGTGTGTTACTTTACCAAGCACTTCATACTTCCATACCGGTGTGTACTACTTTTTCAAGAGCTTCATACTTCCATGCCGGTGTGTGCTATTTTTCCAAGTGCCCCATACTTCCATGCCGGTGTGTGCTACTTTTCCAACTGCTTCATACTTCCATGCAGGTGTGTGCTACTTTTCCAAGCGCTTCATACTTCCATGCCGGTATGTGTTACTTTTCCAAGAGCTTCATACTTCCATGCCTGTGTGTGTTACTTTTCCAAGCGCCTCATACTTCCATGCCGGTGTGTGCTACTTTTCCAAGCGCTTCATACTTCCATGCCGGTGTGTGCTACTTTTCCAACTGCTTCATACTTCCATGCAGGTGTGTGTTACTTTTCCAAGTGCTTCATACTTCCATGCCGGTGTGTGCTACTTTTCCAAGCGCTTCGTACTTCCATGCAGGTGTGTGTTACTTTTCCAAGAGCTTCATACTTCCATGCAGGTGTGTGTTACTTTTCCCAAGCACTTCATACTTCCATGCAGGTGTGTACTACTTTTCCAAGAGCTTCATACTTCCATGCAGGTGTGTGCTACTTTTCCAAGCACCTCATACTTCCATGCAGGTGTGTGCTACCTTTCCAAGCGCCTCATACTTCCATGCCGGTGTGTGCTACTTTTCCAAGAGCTTCATACTTCCATGCCGGTGTGTGCTACTTTTCCAAGCCCTTCATACTTCCATGCCGATGTGTGTTACTTTTCCAAGCACTTCATACTTCCATGCCGGTGTGTGCTACTTTTCCAAGCACTTCATACTTCCATGCCGGTGTGTGTTACTTTACCAAGCACTTCATACTTCCATACCGGTGTGTACTACTTTTTCAAGAGCTTCATACTTCCATGCCGGTGTGTGCTACTTTTCCAAGTGCCCCATACTTCCATGCCGGTGTGTGCTACTTTTCCAAGCGCTTCATACTTCCATGCCGGTGTGTGCTACTTTTCCAAGCGCTTCATACTTCCATACCGGTGTGTGTTACTTTTCCAAGAGCTTCATACTTCCATGCAGGTGTGTGCTACTCTCCATTGGGCTTCATACTTCCATGCCGGTGTGTGTTACTTTTCCAAGCACTTCATACTTCCATGCAGGTGTGTGCTACCTTTCCAAGCGCCTCATACTTCCATGCCAGTGTGTGCTACTTTTCCAAGCGCTTCATACCAAGTAAACCAATTGAAGAACATAGGCTGAATGATCTTATAATACAATTACCCACTCCATATATAATAGGTGATTTCAATGCACA
This sequence comes from Archivesica marissinica, assembly GCA_014843695.1. Taxonomy (NCBI): domain Eukaryota; kingdom Metazoa; phylum Mollusca; class Bivalvia; order Venerida; family Vesicomyidae; genus Archivesica; species Archivesica marissinica. Next base: position 24,722,927 of record CM026395.1, on the reverse strand, counting down.
TAACATCATCTGGGGTTGTAATAATACAAATCAAAGAGGTCTCCAGATAGAGAATTTCATCTCTGATAATTCTCTTTCTTACATGAACGATCCATCTTCCAAAAATATTTACACCCAGGAACAGGATCCTATTCTGCAATAGATCTTACACTATGTAGCCCAGTCATACTTCCAGATTTCTCATGGAAAGTCGATGATGATCTCCACGGAAGCGACCACTTCCCCATCCTCATATCTGAAAATCAGCAAACAGCTTATAGTCAACCCAGAAGATGGAAACTTTCTAAAGCAAATTGGACTAAATTCCAACAACTTTGTGAACAAACAATTTCATATGAAACATTCAAGGATTGTCGTGATCAAACACAGCTATTCACTACATTACTAATAAAAGCAGCAGAACAATCCATACCTCAGACTTCACTAATCCAAAGAGACCATACAAACCCTGGTATGATGATGATTGTAAGAAAGCCATCCAAAATAGGAAATCGGCCATAAGAAAATTCAATTTGAGACCCACCACAGAAAATTTAAACAACATTCGCATATATAGAGCAAAAGCACGACGTACAATACAAAGCAGCAAACGCAAATGTTGGAAACAATACATCTCAAGACTAAATAACAGAACAACAACTAAGAAAACCTGGGACATGATAAGAAAAATTAATGGCAAAGGTACTTCACCTATTGACCACCTCACTGCAAACAACAAACAAATCACCACACCTCTGGGGAAAATTCAAACACCTTAGCAGAAACATTTGCACAAAAATCATCAGCAAATAATTATTCACAAAAATTTCAGAAATTCAAAGACACTAAAGAAAAGAAAAAACTAAACTTCAATTCAAAGAACAAAGAACATTACAACAAACTATTTAATCTTAAAGAACTCAAGTCTGCTTTGTCAAAAGCACATGATACATCTCCAGGTCCAGATAAAATCCACTATCAATTCTTAAAACATCTACCTAGCTCCTCCCTCTTTATCTTATTGGAAATGTTTAATTCTATATGGCAAACTGGTGAGTTTCCTACATCTTGGAGGGAGGCTTTAGTCATCCCAATACCAAAACCAGATAAGGACAAAAAGGATCCAAACAACTATAGACCCATAGCGTTAACGAGTTGTATATGTAAAACTATGGAAAGAATGGTAAACAACCGGCTTGTATGGTTTCTCGAGTCAAATCATTTAATTGTTAATGTCCATAGTGGCTTTCGTCAGCAGCGAAGCACACTGGATCATCTAGTTCGTTTCGAAACATTTATAAGAGAGGGCTTTGTCAATAAACAACATGTTGCTTCAGTATTTTTCGACCTTGAGAGTGCTTATGACACAACCTGGAAATATGGCATTTTAAAAGATCTTCACGACTTTGACCTCAGAGGACGCCTTCCATTGTTTATTTCTGCATTTTTAAATGAAAGACTTTTTCGTGTTCGTGTTTGTAATACCCTATCAGATGCTCGGGAACAGCAGATGGGTGTACCACAGGGTTGTATTTTGTCCGTTACATTGTTTAGTATTAAGATAAACAATATTGTTAAATCAATAACTCCAGTGGTTGAGTGCTCCCTTTATGTAGATGATTTTGTTATTTGCTTCAGGTCTAGTAATATGAACATAATAGAACGCCAACTCCAGCAATGTCTGAATAATCTTCAGACTTGGTCGGATGAAAATGGTTTTAAATTTTCTAAATCAAAAACTAAATGTATGCATTTTTGTAATCTACGTGGACTTCATCTAGACCCAGAAATTTTCCTGGATGGCTCACGTGTAGAAGTAGTCTCAGAATACAAATGTTTAGGTGTTATCTTTGATAAAAAAAACTCTCATTCATTCCTCATATCAATAATTTAAAAAAGAAATGTCAAAAAGCTCTAAATATTATAAAGGTTGTGGCACATTCCGATTGGGGAGCTGATAGAAAGGTACTTCTACGGCTCTATCGGTCATTGGTTCGCTCTAAGCTGGATTATGGTTCGATAATTTACGGATCTGCACGAAAATCATACCTGAAAATACTTGATCCTATACATAATCAAGGTCTACGATTAGTCCTTGGAGCTTTCAGAACTTCCCCTGTTAAAAGTCGTTATGCTGAAGCAAATGAACCCTCTCTGTATGCTAGACGACAGAAGCTAGCTCTTCAATACCTACTGAAACTCAAGTCAAATCCTCTAAACCCAGCTCACAAAGTGGTCTTTCAACCCCAATTTAAAGTGCAGTTTCAAAGAAAACCGAGAGCTATTGCCCCACTAGGTATACGCATGGAACAATGTCTAGATGACCTACATATTGACATGAAATCTATTGCACAGTATAAAATCCCAGATACTCCTCCTTGGACCCTTAAAACTGCCGAGTTTCGCTTTGATCTCACTTCTGATAAAAAGTCTATTACAGACAGGAGCCAGTTCCAATTAAAATATGAAATCAGGGAATTTTATTCTGACTTCAAAGCCATATACACAGATGGTTCAAAAGCTGGTGACACTGTTACGTCAGCAGCAATCTTTGGGAATAAAAATCGGAAATGTAGACTTCCAAACAAGTCCTCAATTTTCTCTGCCGAACTGAAGGCCATAGATCTCGCTCTAGATCTTGCAGTGGAATCACACTATGTTCAATATATCATTTTCTCATGTTCAATATATCATTTTCTCTGATTCCTTGTCTGTTTTACAGGCTTTGTATTATGAAAAGTTTGAAAATCCTATTGTTTGTACTTTGCTTGAAAGGATCTCTTCCCTTTCAGAAACAAATACATTTGTGTTCTGCTGGCTTCCGAGTCATATGGGTATAAAAGATAATGAAATGGCTGACCAGAATGCAAAGCTGGCTTTGTCATTACCAATTTCTAGGATTAAAGTGTGTTATACCGATTTTAAGTTTACAATTCTTACCTTAATTCAATCCTCTTGGCAGGCACAATGGGATGGTGAAATTTTTAACAAACTTCATTCGATCAAACCAACACTTGGCGAATGGTGCCCAATTTACAGGCCTATTCGTCGAGAAGAAGTCATTCTTACCCGTCTCAGGATTGGTCATTCTCGAATATCACATTCATGGCTGTTGTCACGAGATGATGCACCAGAATGTATCCCATGCAATACTCTATACACGGTGGAGCATATCTTAATACACTGTGTTGACCTTCAACCAATCCGGTTGCAGTACTACAATGTGGACAACATTAAAAAACTCTTCGACTCGACTCTATCAGAGTAGAGTCCATCATATCATTTATCAAGGCAATAGGAATTTATAATAAGCTGTGATATCAATTGTTAATCATGCCTTTGTAGTAATCATTCATTCATATATTACCTGTAATTAATCTTACGTCTTTATAACTTCTTAGTATTAATTTTTACGTAATGCATATACTTATATAGAATTTTATTTCATACACTCGACAATAAACATAACTTTAATGCGTGCTACATGACCTTAGATGTCGATGCGCCGTAAAACACCATTCATTCATTCATTCATTCATTCATACGTCCATGCCGGTGTGTGTTACTTTTCCAAGCACTTCATACTTCCATGCCGGTGTGTGTTACTTTTCCAAGAGCTTCATACTTCCATACCGGTGTGTGCTACTTTTCCAAGCACTTCATACTTCTATGCCGGTGTGTGTTACTTTTCCAAGCACTTCATACTTCTATGCCGGTGTGTGTTACTTTTCCAAGAGCTTCATACTTCCATGCAGGTGTGTGTTACTTTTCCAAGCACTTCATACTTCTATGCCGGTGTGTGTTACTTTTCCAAGCACTTCATACTTCCATGCTGGTGTGTGTTACTTTTCCAAGAGCTTCATACTTCCATTCAGGTGTGTGCTACGTTTCCAAGTGCTTCATACTTCCATGCAGGTATGTGCTACTTTTCCAAGAGCTACATACTTCCATGCAGGTGTGTGCTACTTTTCCAAGAGCTTCATACTTCCATGCCGGTGTGTGCTACTTTTCCAAGAGCTTCATACTTCCATGCAGATGTGTGCTACGTTTCCAAGTGCTTTATACTTCCATGCAGGTGTGTGCTACTTTTCCAAGAGCTTCATACTTCCATGCAGGTGTCTGTTACTTTTCCCCAAGTGCTTCATACTTCCATGCCGGTGTGTGCTACTTTTCCAAGCGCTTCATACGTCCATGCCGGTGTGTTTAACTTTTCCAAGCGCTTCATACTTCCATGCCGGTGTGTGTTACTTTTCCAAGCACTTCATACTTCCATGCCTGTGTGTGTTACTTTCCCAAGAGCTTCATACTTTCATGCAGGTGTGTGCTACTTTTCCAAGAGCTTCATACTTTCATGCAGGTGTGTGCTACTTTTCCAAGAGCTTCATACTTCCATGCCGGTGTGTGTTACTTTTCCAAGCGCTTCATACTTCCATGCCGGTGTGTGTTACTTTTCCAAGCACTTCATACTTCCATGCCTGTGTGTGTTACTTTCCCAAGAGCTTCATACTTTCATGCAGGTGTGTGCTACTTTTCCAAGAGCTTCATACTTTCATGCAGGTGTGTGCTACTTTTCCAAGAGCTTCATACTTCCATGCCGGTGTGTGTTACTTTTCCAAGCGCTTCATACTTCCATGCCGGTGTGTGTTACTTTTCCAAGCACTTCATACTTCCATGCCTGTGTGTGTTACTTTCCCAAGAGCTTCATACTTTCATGCAGGTGTGTGCTACTTTTCCAAGAGCTTCATACTTCATGCGGTGTGTGTACTTTTCCAAGGCTTCTACTCCTGCGGTGTTGTTACTTTTAGCTTCACTTCCATGCGGTGTGTGCACTTTTCAAGGCTTCATACTCCATGCCGGTGTGTTTTACTTTTCCAAGCGCTTCATACTTCCATGCCGGTGTTTACTTTTCCACTTCATACTTCCATGCCGTGTGTGTTACTTTCCCAAGAGCTTCATACTTTCATGCAGGTGTGTGCTACTTTTCCAAGAGCTTCATACTTCCATGCGGTGTGTGTTACTTTTCCAAGCGCTTCATACTTCCATGCCGGTGTGTGTTACTTCAAGCCTTCATACTTCCATGCGGTGTGTGTTACTTTCCAAGGCTTCATACTTCCATGCTGGTGTGTGTTACTTTTCCAAGCACTTCATACTTCCATGCCGGTGTGTGTTACTTTTCCAAGCACTTCATACTTCCATGCCGATGTTTGTTACTTTTCCAAGCACTTCATACTTCCATGCCGGTGTGTGTTACTTTTCCAAGCACTTCTACTTCCATGCGGTGTGTGTACTTTTCCAAGGCTTCATACTTCCATGCCGTTTGTGCTACTTTTCAAGCTTCATACTTCCATGCCGGTGTGTCTATTTTCCAAGGCTTCATACTTCCATGCCGGTGTGTGTTACTTTTCCAAGTGCTTCATACTTCCATGCCGGTGTGTGTTACTTTTCCAAGCCTTCATACTTCCATGCCGGTGTGTGTACTTTTCCAAGAGCTTCATACTTCCATGCCGGTGTGTTACTTTTCCCAAGTGCTTCATACTTCCATGCCGGTGTGTGCTACTTTTTCAAGTGCTTCATACTTCCATGCCGGTGTGTGTTACTTTTCCCAAGTGCTTCATACTTCCATGCCGGTGTGTGCTACTTGTTCAAGTGCTTCATACTTCCATGCCGGTGTGTGTTACTTTTCCCAAGTGCTTCATACTTCCATGCCGGTGTGTGCTACTTTTCCCAAGTGCTTCATACTTCCATGCCGGTGTGTTTTACTTTTCGAAGCGCTTTATACTACCCTGTCATAATGTGGCACTCTTTCATTACTCCATACTTCCCTGTCATAATGTGGCACTCTCTCATTACTCCATACTTCCCTGTCATAATGTGGCACTCTCTCATTACTCCATACTTCCCTGTCATAATGTGGCACTCTCTCATTACTCCATACTTCCCTGTCATAATGTGGCACTCTCTCATTACTCCATACTTCCCTGTCATAATGTGGCACTCTCTCATTACTCCATACTTCCCTGTCATAATGTGGCACTCTTTCATTACTCCATACTTCCCTGTCATAATGTGGCACTCTCTCATTACTCCATACTTCCCTGTCATAATGTGGTCTCTCATTACTCCATACTTCCCTGTCATAATGTGGCACTCTCTCATTACTCCATACTTCCCTGTCATAATGTGGCACTCTCTCATTACTCCATACTTCCCTGTCATAATGTGGCACTCTTTCATTACTCCATACTTCCCTGTCATAATGTGGCACTCTCTCATTACTCCATACTTCCCTGTCATAATGTGGTACTCTCTCATTACTCCATACTTCCCTGTCATAATGTGGTACTCTTTCATTACTCCATACTTCCCTGTCATAATGTGGTACTCTCTCATTACTCCATACTTCCCTGTCATAATGTGGTACTCTTTCATTACTCCATACTTTCCTGTCATAATGTGGTACTCTTTCATTACTCCATACTTCCCTGTCATAATGTGGCACTCTTTCTTATTACTCCATATTTCCCTGTCATAATGTGGTACTCTCTCTTATTGCTTCATACTTCCATGTCATAATATGGCACTCTCTCTCTCTCTCTGATTGCTTTATACTTCCATGTCATAATACGGCACTCTCTCTCTCTCTCTCTCTCTCTGATTGCTTCATACTTCCATGTCATAATGTGGCACTCTCTCTCTCTCTGATTGCTTCATACTTCCCGGTCATAATGTGGCACTATCTTATTGCTTCATACTTCCCTGTCATGATGTGGCACTCTCTTATTGCTTCATACCTCCATGTCATAATGTGATACTCTTTCTCACTGCTTCATACTTCCCTGTCATAATGTGGCACGCTCTCTCTTATTGCTTCATACTTCCCTGTCATAATGTGGCACTCTCTCTGATTGCTTCATACTTCCCTGTCATAATGTGGCACTCTCTTATTGCTTCATACTTCCCGGTCATAATGTGGCACTCTCTCTTATTGCTTCATACTTCCCTGTCATAATGTGGCACTCTCTCTGATTGCTTCATACTTCCCTGTCATAATATGGCACTCTCTCATATTGTCATATTGCTTCATACTTCCCTGTCATAATGTGGCACTCTCTCTTATTGCTTCATACTTCCCTGTCATAATGTGGCACTCACTTATTGCTTCATACTTCCCGGTCATAATGTGGCACTATCTCTTATTGCTTCATACGTCCATGTCATAATGTGGCACTCTCTTATTGCTTCATACTTCCCGGTCATAATGTGGCACTCTCTTATTGCTTCATACGTCCATGTCATAATGTGGCACTCTCTTATTGCTTCATACTTCCCTATCATAATGTAGCACTGTCTCTTATTGCTTCATACTTCCCTGTCATGATGTGGCACTCTCTTATTGCTTCATACCTCCATGTCATAATGTGATACTCTTTCTCACTGCTTCATACTTCCCTGTCATAATGTGGCACGCTCTCTCTTATTGCTTCATACTTCCCTGTCATAATATGGCACTCTCTTATTGCTTCATACTTCCCGGTCATAATGTGGCACTCTCTTATTGCTTCATACGTCCATGTCATAATGTGGCACTCTCTTATTGCTTCATACTTCCCTATCATAATGTAGCACTGTCTCTTATTGCTTCATACTTCCCTGTCATGATGTGGCACTCTCTTATTGCTTCATACCTCCATGTCATAATGTGATACTCTTTCTCACTGCTTCATACTTCCCTGTCATAATGTGGCACGCTCTCTCTTATTGCTTCATACTTCCCTGTCATAATATGGCACTCTCTTATTGCTTCATACTTCCCGGTCATAATGTGGCACTCTCTTATTGCTTCATACGTCCATGTCATAATGTGGCACTCTCTTATTGCTTCATACTTCCCTATCATAATGTAGCACTGTCTCTTATTGCTTCATACTTCCCTGTCATGATGTGGCACTCTCTTATTGCTTCATACCTCCATGTCATAATGTGATACTCTTTCTCACTGCTTCATACTTCCCTGTCATAATGTGGCACGCTCTCTCTGATTGCTTCATACTTCCCTGTCATAATTTGGCACTCTCATATTGCTTCATACTTCCCTGTCATAATGTGACTCTCTCTGGTTGCTTCATATTTCCATGTCATAATGTGGCATTCTCTCTTATTGCTTCATACGTCCATGTCATAATGTGGCACTCTCTTATTGCTTCATACTTCCCGGTCATAAGGTGGCACTCTCTTATTGCTTCATACTTCCCGGTCATAATGTGGCACTCTCTCTTATTGCTTCATACGTCCATGTCATAATATGGCACTCTCTTATTGCTTCATACTTCCCGGTCATAATGTGACACACTCTCAGCGCATTATACTACCCTGTCATAATGTGACACACTCTCAGCGCATTATACTACCCTGTCATAATGTGACACACTCTCAGCGTGTTATACTACCATGTCATAATGTGACACACTCTCAGCGTGTTATACTACCATGTCATAATGTGACACACTCAGCGCGTTATACTACCATGTCATAATGTGGCACTGTCTCTTATTGTTATACTTCCCTGTCATGATGTGGCACTCTCTTATTGCTTCATACCTCCATGTCATAATGTGATACTCTTTCTCACTGCTTCATACTTCCCTGTCATAATGTGGCACGCTCTCTCTGATTGCTTCATACTTCCCTGTCATAATTTGGCACTCTCATATTGCTTCATACTTCCCTGTCATAATGTGACTCTCTCTGGTTGCTTCATATTTCCATGTCATAATGTGGCATTCTCTCTTATTGCTTCATACGTCCATGTCATAATGTGGCACTCTCTTATTGCTTCATACTTCCCGGTCATAAGGTGGCACTCTCTTATTGCTTCATACTTCCCGGTCATAATGTGGCACTCTCTCTTATTGCTTCATACGTCCATGTCATAATATGGCACTCTCTTATTGCTTCATACTTCCCGGTCATAATGTGACACACTCTCAGCGCATTATACTACCCTGTCATAATGTGACACTCTCAGCGCATTATACTACCCTGTCATAATGTGACACACTCTCAGCGTGTTATACTACCATGTCATAATGTGACACACTCTCAGCGTGTTATACTACCATGTCATAATGTGACACACTCAGCGCGTTATACTACCATGTCATAATGTGACACACTCTCAGCGTGTTATACTACCATGTCATAATGTGACACACTCTCAGCGCGTTATACTACCATGTCATAATGTGACACACTCAGCACGTTATACTACCATGTCATAATGTGACACACTCAGCGCGTTATACAACCATGTCATAATGTGACACACTCTCAGCGCGTTATACTACCATGTCATAATGTGACACACTCTCAGCACTTCATACTGCCATGTCATAATGTGACACACTCTCAGCGCGTTATACTACCATGTCATAATGTGACACACTCTCAGCACTTCATACTGCCATGTCATAATGTGACACACTCTCAGCACTTCATACTGCCATGTCATAATGTGACACACTCAGCGCGTTATACTACCATGTCATAATGTGACACACTCAGCGCGTTATACTACCATGTCATAATGTGACACACTCTCAGCGCGTTATACTACCATGTCATAATGTGACACACTCTCAGCGCGTTATACTACCATGTCATAATGTGACACACTCTCAGCGCGTTATACTACCATGTCATAATGTGACACACTCTCAGCACTTCATACTACCATGTCATAATGTGACACACTCAGCACTTCATACTGCCATGTCATAATGTGACACACTCTCAGCACTTCATACTGCCATGTCATAATGTGACACACTCTCAGCACTTCATACTGCCATGTCATAATGTGACACACTCTCAGCACTTCATACTGCCATGTCATAATGTGACACACTCTCAGCACTTCATACTGCCATATTGTCGTAATGTTGCACTATATTTGATTGCTTCATACGCCTTCCATGTCACAATTTGACACTGTTTCTCAGTGTTTTATACTACTTCCATGCACAGATGCTTGGGGTCTGGACAAGTGGTTTATACTACTTCCATGCACATATGCTTGGGGTCTGGACAAGTGGTTTATACTACTTCCATGCACAGATGCTTGTTGGGGTCTGGACAAGTGGTTTATACTACTTCCATGCACAGATGCTTGGGGTCTGGACAAGTGGTTTATACTACTTCCATGCACAGATGCTTGTTGGGGTCTGGACAAGTGGTTTATACTACTTCCATGCACAGATGCTTGGGGTCTGGACAAGTGGTTTATACTACTTCCATGCACAGATGCTTGTTGGGGTCTGGACAAGTGGTTTATACTACTTCCATGCACAGATGCTTGTTGGGGTCTGGACAAGTGGTTTATACTACTTCCATGCACAGATGCTTGTTGGGGTCTGGACAAGTGGTTTATACTACTTCCATGCACAGATGCTTGGGGTCTGGACAAGTGGTTTATACTACTTCCATGCACAGATGCTTGGGGTCTGGACAAGTGGTTTCGGGTTCAAAACCAATTTTTTATTTTTGATAAAACCATAGGCTTGACACTACACATACAACACATTTAGGATATATCCAATTATATTTAAAATTGTCAACCAGGGGCGTAGATTGGCTGGAATCGATGTGTAGGCCAACTTAGAACTTACGACGGGAGGTTGGTCCGGCGGTCGTCCCCAGGAAAACTATTTATAGCGTATATAATTTAATCCTGGCCTCCCGATTTTTGTTGCAGATTTTGCATTTTTATGTTTTCGATTTTTCGAGGGAAAGTGCCTACACGAAGCTACGCCAATGACATCGCGTCATCATCAGAGTAATCCATAACATCCAAGTAAGAATTTTTTTACTGCTGATGATGAAAACATTAAAAGTGATAGCATGTTATGTTTGTTTATTAGTTCGGCTTTTACGCCTGCATCAGCACCATTTCGGGCTATATCGCCAGCGGGCAGTTTACCTAACAACACCTATTCTGGGCAGGCTCCAGTGGTTAACCAGTACTTGGGGACACCAACCTCCGTAAGAAATTGCCAACTTTTTCACTTAAATGAGACATGGCCTGAGCGGGGCTCGAATCCTTGATCATCAGTGATAATCGGTTACAGTGGTATACAAGTTGGCGACCTTAACCACTCGACGACGGAGGCAGACTGATAGCATGGTGTACAAAGGAAACAACACTAAAACACAGGAAACAAAAGGATCTATCCCCCATCAGGGGCAGTATCTGACCAATGTTTGTAATTTGAAATGGCATTATCTAGAAGTACATTAATCATGATAATGACCACAAAACACCATACACTATAAAATACTGATTATCTCAAATGTTCACAAGGGTAGTCAGAGTAGATGTTGTAAGTGGTACCATCATATCTTCAGCCCTTACCACTCGCTGTTTTTTCAGTTCATCAATCCTTTTACCGACTTTCTGGTTGATTGTTGTTGTCAATGACAACAGATCTTCTCGATCACCCGGTGCGCGGCATCTATTCTCAATCAGCGTTTCACCCAATGCTTTAATCAAGAACGATGGATTTGGCTCATCTGGTTTAGAATTCATTTTAGCAAGTTTCTGAGGGATATCTGACATTATAACAAGTCGGTCGGCATCCTGTGGAATTATTTTTATATGTTCAGTTTTTTTAGTTTCATCATCACCTTTTATGTACGGTTTTTCATATAGCAAAGTGATGTTGTCTGCTTGAATTATGAATATCTTGGGTTTCATTCTCATTGCTTCAACCTTCTTTATTTCATCATAAAATTCCTGCATTGGACATAACCCATCATCCAGATGAATTCTCTCATCACTGTAAAGTGTACCTGTATTCTCATACGACAGGTACGTCAAAAACACGAAGAAGAAACATTCATATTCTTCACATTTCTTTGTTTGACCCAGCTCATGGATGTATTTTTTGATTTGTGCTTTTGTACGCCGATTTTTTAATTCCACATCTGCATTTTCTAAGCAAGAGCTTCCAAATACTTGCTGTAAATAGTCAGCATCAACGTCTCTGTTGGCGCCATACTGATCTTGTAACATGCTCTTTTTCAAATCTTCGTTGTCTCCCTTGTTCAAAGGGAAAGGTTGGGAAAAGATAGTGACACAAATTGTTTTCCTCCCCGTGTGCTCTACATTCTTGGACATGGCCATTACTCTAAGTATGACTATGGCAACTGTCTCACAACTCTCACCTGAAATATATATGGCATGTTATCTTACTTTTCTAAATATCATTAAGATCAGGTTGTTTCCTTTTTGATGTTTGCCTCCATAGTGATCTGATTTTACAGTGCCACATTTATGTTCCCTCTGGCATACAACTAACTTACTGACGTGTTAGTTTTGGAAGAACAGAGCCACACATGTGAGAAAATTGAAAATGGGCCTTTATTAAAGCAATGCAGAGCCAAACATGTGAAAAAAATGTAAATGGGCCTTTAATAAAGCAATGCAGAGCCAAACATGTAAACAAATTGTTTCAGATGGGACTATAAACGAGAGACATGTCTCGTTGCTATGCACCATGCATACTAAGAATAACTATGGGGTTAGCGAATGTAGGACATCTCAGTCCCCCCCCCCCCACATCTGCCTTGTTTCAGATGGGACTATAAACGAGAGACGTGTCTCGTTGCTATACACCATGTACACTAAGAATAACTATGGGGTTAGCGAATGTAGGACGTTAAGACTTTATTTACGATATCTTAGCTGAGACTTTGTTGATAAAACGGACCATGGTCTTAACCAAGACGTTACGACGGCGTAACTCGGTCTTAAGCAATAATCTTAACTAAGATTGACTTACGACCGTTGATAAAACGGGGCCCAGGCATATAAAACAACCAACGTGTGGACACTAATTATACTAAGAATAACTATGGCATGGTTTACTGTTAAGCATGAGAAACGACAATATAGGAAACATGTCGACGGTTTTGTAGGAAAGGGCTGTTGCACTGACTCTATGCATATACACATGGTTAGCTAAAGAATGTCATTCAATCTAAATGTATATTCAATATCAAAGGCCACTTGCATAAGTGGCGAAGGGTGGTAGGGGAAACCTACATTTGTATATCCAACCTGTAAATAGGGATGAAAAGGTTAGACAAGGAAGTAGCAGTTAATGGAAATTAAACATTGGAAAGCAGTGCTTAGGTAAATACATTAAGACAATATTATACATATTAGAAAATTTCGTATATTTCAATTCAATTCAATTTATTTACCCTTTATTTCCCTCGACATACAAGGATTACAAGTGCTAAACACCGATTAGAAGAAACAATGTCAACATTTGGAGGATCACGTACTGGGCTGTCCGATTAGCGCAGTGGTTAGCACGCTCGCGTTTCACCATACTCAAGTATATAATATTATACATATTAGATCGTTTTCGGCTTATATCCTACACCTATACATGTACAGCATATTTGAATCCTGTATTTCAATTCAATTCAAAGTGTTTCTCTCATTTCATGTAACCATGACAATATGAGGTCTGTAACAACAAATCATGATATAACGAGGCAACTTGTAACATACAACTGTGTACATGATTTACAGATAAATACTGTTTTTATAATTAACTGTATTATAATGAAAAGTATTGCATACGTTACTATAAATAGTAACACATTTAACGGTAGAAAGCAAAATATCTGGTCGACGCGGGCAATATATTTCGATTTTCGGCTCTGCCGGGCCAATATCCGATATTGGCACGCGCCGAGAACGAATCACGAGCACGTGCCACAGGTAGCAACAACATAGTAACTACATTGTGTAAACATGGCCGCCGAAGCAACACTAAAGTCGTTGTCTGACAGATTGTTGTCTCTTGACGGTAAAATGGCTGAGCGAAATAAGCAAATAACAGCAGAAGAAACATACGGCTATGTATGCAATAAAGAAGTTATTATACGGCTGCGGTGGGCCATTTGTGGATATTGGCGCACCTATCCGATATTGGCCCTCGTGCCTAACGGCCCTCTGGCCAATATCTCTATAGGGTGCGCCAATATCCACAAATGGCCCACCTCCGCGGTTTAATAACCTCTAAGTATTACATGCACACTTTACTTCGGGGGGGGGGGGGTAACTCTGAATTTCAATTTATTACTTAATATCTAGAGAACAAATAACAACAATTTCTGCATGAGAATAGTGATACCGCATTATATCAATATTTAAGCTTATATCATCTAAATTTAAGTATACATCATTTTCTGTAGCACCATCGTTAAAACATCCCACCATGTCGAACGATGTAACTCGAAATATAATCAATCATGCACATGTAATCATCGGTTGAATTTCTATTGTTCAGAGGATGGAGATTGACATCTGCCTTTTTAGCGCCTCAAGTAACTTTGTCGTCTGCGCGCTTAAAGTCGGTATTGTTAAAAATAGTTTCGGTCCAAATACAGCGTCAGTTAATACAACAGAGGACTGACTAGAGCTTGTTGATTGCGTTGAAAAGAAACGTTGTTTGGATATTAATAAGACACTTTAACTGAACGTTGCTGGGTAAGACATTAAAAACGAAAATTCATTGCGGTTAGATTTCGTAAAAATGGATCAATCTGGATTAATGTTCATGACATGTTTGTCTTTTGGCATCCAAGAAAGCTTGGCAGCATCGGAGCGGTGTAAGTATAACAGCATTTTATTATAAGCATATCTAAATAAAAGATTAGCCATACGACTAGCGTGGATTGTGTGTTTTACGTTTATTTATCGTCGCATACATGTATATAGCTTGTCTCTATCGACCATACTACCCTCAGACAGACGGATATGTAGTCCAGTGGTTAACACGTTGGACTGGTAATCCAGGGATCGAAGGTTCGATCCCCTGTATGACCCGAATAAAATTAACAGTCTTTCATGTGGGAATTTAAACCGAAGTCTCGTGTCGGTGCTTTACACCCCGTGCATGCAAACGAACCAGAAGAGACTCTGGAATGGGTCTCTGTTTGTATCATTGCATTATCCTCCAAAAATCTAAAATGACTAATCTCTTCAGAAGTCGTCGCTCATATTGGCAACCGGTAGCGACGATAAATAAACGTAAAACACACACTACTGCCATCTGATGGTATCAGTGGCCACACTTTAAGGTCGTGGCTCCAATGCCTATTTCGAACATGCCGATCATGTCGCAGTTTATTAATGTATATCAATATAAATGTACATGGTGTTGAACACAATAACTGTTACACTCTCTGTCCGCTACATTTATTTTGTTATTCCCAAATGACCTGCTTCACGTTTATAATTCATTACTTTTCAGGTAATACAACATATAGTTTAGTTGATAAAATATTAATTATCTTAATTAAAATCAGTTGTCCCGGCAACTCTGTGCAGTGTATGTCTAGTTGATAAGGAACATGATTGATGTTTTAGGGTATTGCTTTCACTGAAAGATTAAATTATGCCAACATATCTAACTTGTGATCTTGATCACCGGACGTTGCAACTTTGTCCAAATGATGCACACCTTCCTCCCCAATCTCAATAAACACCGTCCCTTTTCCATACATTTCATCCACAATCAAGTTATAAAAAGAATGGTTGACCCCTATACTTATCCACCGGTGAAAATCAATTGAGTCAAAACGACCAATGTTGGTCATATGTTGTCCAATAAAGCGCATGCAATGATATTTGTACCCGCCAACATAATGCGATGGTGAGGCATTACCCGGCACAGATCAACCCCAGTAAGATCGGTATACAAACTCAACTGTACAGGCAGGCAGGCAGACAGGCAGGCAGGTAGAATCAGGATCAGAAAGTTGAAGTGCATCATTGGGCGCTCATTAAAGTAAGTCGACCGCTTGCGTGGTCGAGTGGTTAATGTCGCTCACATGTATGCCACTAAAATCTATCAATACTGATGGTCACGGGTTCGTGTCTCTATATATGAAAACGTTGAGTTTTTTACGGAGGTTGGTACACCGAGTACTGGTTAACCACTGATGCCTGCCCAGGAAAGCTGTTTTTACGGAGGTTGGTACACCGAGTACTGGTTAACCACTGATGCCTGCCCAGGAAAGCTGTTTTTACGGAGGTTGGTACACCGAGTACTGGTTAACCACTGATGCCTGCCCAGGAAAGCTGTTTTTACGGAGGTTGGTACACCGAGTACTGGTTAACCACTGATGCCTGCCCAGGAAAGCTGTTTTTACGGAGGTTGGTACACCGAGTACTGGTTAACCACTGATGCCTGCCCAGGAAAGCTGTTTTTAGGTAAACTGCCCGACGATCAAATGGACAACGGGTAGCGACTTTAAATAATCTTAAATCAAAAATCAAATCGTTAAAGTAAGATCGAGCACACATTGGTAGGACCATGCTAACATATCACATAGTATAAAGATAGTTCTGAACCGCGAAGAATGTCCATCCAAATCTCCTGGTTTGACAACCAACATCGAAACCATATACTTATTTATAAATTAGCAGCTACACACATAATATTAATGACATACTTAACTTCCGAATGAATTCATTATTTTCGATCTTAGCTGCACTACTGTTTAATTTTGTGTTTCGTCCACATTGGGTAGTTGGGTGTGTGTTGTGGCTAAATATGAATGTTATGTTCCATTAATGTCAAACCCCTTGCGGGGACCTAGACATGTTTACCATGGGCAGGCCTAGCCGACCTAAGCAGTTAACCAGTACTAAGTAATGCGCGTGAGGTACCTCGCTCATTGACACTACATACGTGGCCTTACTGAGTATCGAACACGGGAACGTTCGATTCCAAATCCAACGCTTTACCACCGGACTAAGGACACCACACGCCGTTGCCTTTGGAACCATTTACTTTATGTGTTGGAGTGATTGAAACTCTTTGTTGGCTCTTGCAGTTTTTTGTGAGACAACCGTTGTAGTATCTTCGTACACGTGCCACATGGGAGACAACCGGTGTAGTAACCTCCGTACACGTGCCACATGGGGGAAATCGTTTTAGTATCTCCGTGCACGTGCAGCATGGGAGACACTCGTTGTAGTATCTCCGTACACGTGCAGCATGGGAGACAACCGTTGTAGTAACCTCCGTACACGTGCCACATGGGAGAAATCGTTGTAGTATCTCCATACACGTGCCGCATGGGAGACAACCGTTGTAGTAATCTATGTACACGTGCAGGATGGGAGACAACCGTTGTAGTAACCTCCGTACACGTGCCACATGGGGGAAATCGTTGTAGTATCTCCGTACACGTGCAGCATGGGAGACAATCGTTGTAGTATCTCCGTACACGTGCAGCATGGGAGACAATCGTTGTAGTATCTTCGTACACGTGCCTCATGGGAGACAATCGTTGTAGTATCTCCGTACACGTGCAGCATGGGAGACAACCGTTGTAGTAACCTCCGTACACGTGACACATGGGGGACAATCGTTGTAGTATCTACGTACACGTGACACATGGGAGACAACCGTTGTAGTAATCTAGGTACACGTGCAGCACCGGAGACAACCGTTGTAGTAAACTCCGTATACGTGCAGCATGGTAGACAACCGTTGTAGTATCTCCGTACACGTGCAGCATGGGGTTCAACTGTTGTAGCAATCTCCGTACACGTGTCCCATGGGGGTCAACTGTATGTTGTAGTAATCCCCGTACACGTGCCACATGGGAGACAACTGTTGTAGTATACTCCGTGCACGTGCATGATGGTTGTGTACTAAACCTTCATGAGCTATCGCTGTACACGTGCATGGTGGTTTTGTACTAAACCTTCATGAGCTATCTCTCTGTACACATGCGTGATGGTTTTGTACTAAACCCTCATGAGCTATCTCTCTGTACACATGCATGATGGTTTTGTACTAAACCCTCATGAGCTATCTCTCTGTACACGTGCATGATGGTTTTGTACTAAACCCTCATGAGCTATCTCTCTGTACACGTGCATGATGGTTTTGTACTAAACCCTCATGAGCTATCTCTCTGTACACGTGCATGATGGTTCTGTACTAAACCGTCATGAGCTATCTCTCTGTACACGTGCATGGTGGTTTTGTACTAAACCGTCATGAGCTATCTCTCTGTACACGTGCAGGATGGTTTTGTACTACCGTCATGAGCTATCTCTTGTACACGTGCATGTGGTTTTGTACTAAACCTCATGAGCTATCTCTCTGTACACTGCATGGTGGTTTTGTACTAAACCTCATGAGCTATCTCTTGTTGTGGTGGTTTTGTTTTGGTTTTTGTTGTGGTGTTTTGTTAACCGTCATGAGCTATCTCTATGTACACGTGCATGGTGGTTTTGTACTAAACCGTCATGAGCTATCTCTCTGTACACGTGCATGGTGGTTTTGTACTAAACCCTCATGAGCTATCTCTCTGTACACATGCATGGTGGTTTTGTACTAAACCCTCATGAGCTATCTCTCTGTACACGTGCATGGTGGTTTTGTACTAAACCCTTATGAGCTATCTCTCTGTACACGTGCATGGTGTTTTTGTACTAAACCGTCATGAGCTATCTCTCTGTACACTTGCATGGTGGTTTTGTACTAAACCGTCATGAGCTATCTCTCTGTACACGTGCATGGTGGTTTTGTACTAAACTGTCATGAGCTATCTCTCTGTACACGTGCATGATGGTTTTGTACTAAACCTTCATGAGCTATCCATCTGTACACGTGCATGATAGTTCTGTACTAAACCGTCATGAGCTATCTCTCTGTACACGTGCATGGTGGTTTTGTACTAAACCGTCATGAGCTATCTCTCTGTACACGTGCATGGTGGTTCTGTACTAAACCGTCATGAGCTATCTCTCTGTACACGTGCATGATGGTTTTGTACTAAACCGTCATGAGCTATCTCTCTGTACACGTGCATGGTGGTTCTGTACTAAACCCTCATGAGCTATCTCTCTGTACACGTGCATGGTGGTTTTGTACTAAACCGTCATGAGCTATCTCTCTGTACACGTGCATGATGGTTCTGTACTAAACCCTCATGAGCTATCTCTCTGTACACGTGCATGTGTTTGTTGTTTTTTTGTGTGGTTTTGTTTGGTTTTTGTGTGTGTGGTTTTGTACTAAACCCTCATGAGCTATCTCTCTGTACACGTGCATGGTGGTTTTGTACTAAACCCTCATGAGCTATCTCTCTGTACACGTGCATGGTGGTTTTGTACTAAACCCTCATGAGCTATCTCTCTGTACACGTGCATGATAGTTCTGTACTAAACCGTCATGAGCTATCTCTCTGTACACGTGCATGATGGTTTTGTACTAGCCGTCATGAGCTATCTCTCTGTACACGTGCATGATGGTTTTGTACTAAACCCTCATGAGCTATCTCTCTGTACACGTGCATGGTGGTTTTGTACTAAACCGTCATGAGCTATCTCTCTGTACACGTGCATGATGGTTTTGTACTAAACCCTCATGAGCTATCTCTCTGTACACGTGCATGATAGTTCTGTACTAAACCGTCATGAGCTATCTCTCTGTACACGTGCATGATGGTTTTGTACTAAACCGTCATGAGCTATCTCTCTGTACACGTGCATGATGGTTTTGTACTAAACCCTCATGAGCTATCTCTCTGTACACGTGCATGGTGGTTTTGTACTAAACCCTCATGAGCTATCTCTCTGTACACGTGCATGATAGTTCTGTACTAAACCGTCATGAGCTATCTCTCTGTACACGTGCATGATGGTTTTGTACTAGCCGTCATGAGCTATCTCTCTGTACACGTGCATGGTGGTTTTGTACTAAACCCTCATGAGCTATCTCTCTGTACACGTGCATGGTGGTTTTGTACTAAACCGTCATGAGCTATCTCTATGTACATGTGCATGGTGGTTTTGTACTAAATCGTCATGAGCTTTCTCTCTGTACACGTGCATGATGGTTTTGTACTAAACCCTCATGAGCTATCTCTCTGTACACGTGCATGATAGTTCTGTACTAAACCCTCATGAGCTATCTCTCTGTACACGTGCATGATAGTTCTG
>CM026395.1:24681186-24701910 GCA_014843695.1 Archivesica marissinica | reverse complement strand
AAGTGGGAAAAGGAGCCTTATATCATTATAGGACGACCCAACCCAGATATACCAGTCTACAAGGTCAAGAAGGAATCCAGCAAAGGACGAGAGAGGATACTGCACAGAAACTTACTTCTTCCTCTGATGTCCATCCCATATGAGGAGATTCCGAGTGCAAGACCATACACACCCAGAGAGAACCAACAACCCCAGAAGAGTATTCCGAGACCTACATATGTAGAGACGAGTACGAGAGAGGACAGTATCTCGGACAGTAGCACTGACAGTGAACAACCTAGAAGTCCAAGATATGTAGCTCCACACAGAAGACCAGTACCTGCGCCCCGTGTACGTATGAGACCGGAGCAACCATCCAACAGTTCACATGTTGTTTGTGAGGGTCAACCGAATCTTCAAACTTCGTTGGAGAATACATGGATTCAGCCTAGTAATTTGAATTTGAATTCTAGTAGGCCTAGTTCTTTTAATTCTACTGATTTTCACATTTCAGATAGAAGTCAGCCAGCTATTGCTAACCGGGAGATTTCTAGAAACAACACTAGTAATACAAATCATAGTAAAACTATTAATAAAGTTTCAGAGGTTTCAGGAACTCCAGTTGCAGCTCCGAGAGGACAGAGACCGCAACGACAGCAAAAACCGCCTGACAGATACGGTGAATGGGTAGCACCAGTTATCGCTACAACAACTGAGAATTATTTTCCTGAACAGGAAATGTGTGGATTCTACGGTTATTGGTAGACAGGGGAGAATGTCGGAGGATAAATTTCAATGTACATGTATACTGTTGAAATTCTTTGTTTGTCTGTATTTTGTATATATAATATAGTTTCTGATGATCCTATTACATGTAGGTTATTTCAGTTTCAGATTACTTATATTTTTCAGTTTCAGAGTAAAAATTGCATTTACTCAGATATTTGAAATTTCAGACATCTACGGGAAGTGTTTAACACAATCAATGTTAACATGTTTATTTCCGGTATGTCATTTGAGCATACTACATGTATCTAGTTTGTTGTGACCATGATTTGCTAATATTTTAGTGTTTTATAGATGTGGAGAAATTGAGCTATAAATTGCTATTGTTTATATTCTCTTCATATTGGAGAGAGTACCTTTAAATGCATGTGTTTTTATTGTGAAACAGTAACTATAATTCTGTATATTTCAGGGTTAGTACCTTTAATGTGTCAATGAGGATTAATAGCTTTAATTTTAGTAATTATGTAAATTTCAGGAACAGTACCTTTAAAGTGGTTATGTATTAAAGTGCAGATACATAAACTGGTTCTATACAGTTAGAATTATTACGGAATGTAGTACAATACATATAATTGTATTATTGTGATTTTGCAGCAATTATTAATGTTAGCAGTAGTTCACGGCTGATGAAAGTGTCGTTCAACAACAACAACACATGTGTGTGAATTAATTGCGAGATAACATTTCAGATAATTATATCATATGATTACGCATCGTATGATAATGGTTTGCTGTAGTTTAATGGTACATTATCTATTACTTTCAATTTCATTTCAGATTGCTCAGTTTGCACGAGATAATATGTTTAGAATAAATGTGTTCTTGTAGTAGGGTAGATCGCTGTGATCAATAGTTTGTATTCTTTGGTCGAGTACTGACTGGTATTGTAATTATGGAGTTATTGGAATTGTAGATTGTGTGGTTGTATATTAGTAAATGTCGGGAGCCATTTTCTCCTAGCAGGGGAGAATGTCACAGGTTGTGTTTTTATATGTATGTGTTTATATGACGGATGCGGCGTTCCATAGTTAACGCAGTTTCAATAGCGCATGCGTCGTATATACGGATGACTTCATGTCTTGTCGTTGTCTGTTCACTCGAGTGTGAATCGGTGACGATCGGCAATGTCCGCCTGTGGCGGAAATTGTCGACGTTTGCCGAATCAACCCCAGGTGAGCAGTTGTCACTGTATGTCCAATCGTTTTGTCTGTTGTATGTATATGAATGAGAGATGTATGAAAGGTTTGAATGCATTGGCTCCTTGCTAATCTAATCCCTTTTCTGGTTATTCTGGACTGTTTCTCAGTGCAGATCGATAGATGAACTCTTACGAGATAGTTGTTTCTTATTTAAAGACTTTCCAATTTATATTGGAAAGATGCTTAGTTAACGCTGTGGTAAGATATTTATATTGAATTACTATAGAGATAATATATATATGTTGTATTGTGTACATACGCGTGGAATTAATTATGTGCAATATTGTATTGTTTTATCATGTTTTTACTGTAGATTTATGAGTGTATATATTGTATGTTTTAGGCCCTATCCCTATACGTACAGAAAATAAACAATCGAACCTACGCCAGGCGTTGTTGTGCAAGTGAGCCCTGTGACATTTGCATCACTTAAAGTGTTACAAATGGAAGTTGATTGTGTGTGTATTTTACGGATATTTAACATCGCTACCTGTTGCCCATATGATCTACACCTCTTGAAGAGATTAGTGATATTAGTGGATTGTGCAATGATACATACAGTCTCCTCTGCCTCGTTTACGTGAACGGTTTTGAGTCTTATCCGAAAGACTATGATGCGAGTCATTTTAGTATGGTATAGTGGTGAGTTTAACCTGCGTGTTTAACCACTGGACCGCTACATAATTGAAGTTGATTCTGATCACACATTATTATTCACTTGTTTATAAGTAACCTCACGTATATAGTTGTGGCTGTCCGATTAGCGCAGTCGCTTCTCACAAATGCAACCCGTGTTCGATCCTCACATTTGGAAGTATGTGAGATGGTACGGTGGCCACCAGATCAGACAGGTGGGTTTTCTCCGGGTACTCTGGTTTCCTCCGACACGAATGACCACAAATACTCAGTCATCCGCTCAAACAAGAGTGATTAATACAAGATGTTACAGCTTGTTTCCCAGTCATTATATAAATAAAGTTTAAACTTAACCTCGTACAGTTGTCACAGGTGAGCTTCCATTGGACATCATTGATATACCTCATCCCCCCTCCCTTATGTCATAATGTTAATTGACGAAACTTCCAACATTTTAAAAATCATCTTTAATATCAGAAACCATAATTCTCTTCTCAGATAATGTGGCTAGTGGATATGTATACTAGCTGTGTTGCAACTATAAGCATTCATTGGGCGACCTGTTATGTTAAACTAGCATTAAATAGAATACAAATAGTGTAAAGCATTGTTTATTTTAATGTCACCCTTATTGAAAGGGCCAGCCATTTCTTGCATTAACCACTATGCCATGGAGAATATGCGAACGTTCCAGATACTGTGTTTGTATAACCCTTTGAACTCTGGTGAGCACACTGAGGCCTTCAAAAGTTCATGGTGCTCTTGTTTAAATTAACAACTAATACGAAATGTCAATAATACATTCAGGCTTTTGATGATAATTTACTATTGTTTCAGATTGAACGGTTGATCCTAGACGGACAGGTTCTGACATTGTCTTCGGTACTACATGGAAATGTTGGGACGCAATGGAACAAACTAATAACCAATCTTAATGAAATGAATTGCTGTACAATCATCTGGAATAAAAGTGCATTAAATGACAATTGTTCTCTTTTATTTCTTTGTTTCAAATAAAGTTTTAGTTTGAGGGGGAGATAAGTTAGTCAGTAATCCTCAAATCATGTTGACTCATCACAGTTTGTTCTGTCCGTTTTTCTTCACACTGCATAGTGTCTGGATATGATTGGCATTATCGCATATATATATCCATACTATTTTGGTTCTTTCACAACATAACGTGTCCAGTTGTTGCTATATTCTACATAGCCTGTAAATAAAATACAATATCAATAATACTGGTACTAAACCTAACTAGAGACAGTTTACCCTGACAAACCAGACAATGGTTAAAATTATCGTCAAACTACTGATCTGGTTGTGTACGAAGCAACTGTTGTGTAAATGAGTTATCACACAAGTTAGTATTGTAAGCTGGCCTAGTTTTACACAATGATCCCATTTTAACTCGGAAGTTTATATGAAGCTATTGACAGAGTGCTACATCCACTATCTGTCTGCAACACCCACTATATCTCCATAGATGAGTATCTAAGGTAGTCGGTCACCTGCTTCTCAACTATATAGGTTCAAATTCCACTGGTGGTGTCCAATTATATCAGGTTGGTGGTTTTACAAGGTGCATGAAATAATGCTCAGAGGGCACCTGGATATATAAGCTGTTCTGCTGTCGGTAATATACAAATTTCAGAATGACCATAAAGTCTAGATAGGCCTGTAAACAGTTTTACAAAATGTCACAAATACATCTATAAAACATGAAAAAGTTGGCAGTTTCTTACGGAGGTCGTGCACCCAAGTACTGGTTAACTGCTGGAGCCTGCCCAGGAAAGGTGTTGTTAGGTAAACTGCCCGCCAGCGATATAGCCCAAAATGGTGCTGATGCAGGTGTAAAACCCGAAATATAACATCTATAAAACTAGAGAATAGCACTTGGATTGCTGGTATTTGACAAAAGATTAGCATGACCCCGATTCGACATTGAAAGGTCAAACACATGGTATTGTTTATTTGACAGTTCATACGAGGTTTCCTACTATAGAAATCAATTGGAGTGGACTCGTCGCTGATCACACAGACATTTGACCGAATTCACACACAATCGTACATCCGCAAACATCCACAAAGTCTTATCAACATAATTTTGAGATACCCTGTCCTCAGACAGACGTAGCTATAAACATTAGCACCCATTCCTATCGCATGGTTAATTATTTATTGATGGAAAAAAACATTACATTCTTCAAGTAATATGAACATTTCTTTAGGTGGTGGCATATTCACGACCCTTTGAGGAGGGTTATATAGTGTCCAAAGTATCGATACATAGTCGATAGAATAAACTATTACATGGTCATTCAGGCATTATAAATTTGTACCTGTTTATATAATAAATTAAATAAGGTGTGGGAATCTGGTAATATTTAAATAATTAATATGCGACACAACTGCTTTAGTGTAGATTCAATGTATTAATGAAGTTACCTTATGAATGATCTCTGTTATTCAATATTGTGGTGTTTGCGTCCTCGTTCATCTTGTGGACACTCGACAGTACCCTGATGTCTTCAATAATACACAGTTCTGATCCAATTCTGCAACAAGAATGACACATACCCATAACATTAACAATTCTTAATTTTAGCTGGGTGAATATCTTATCTAGTTTATTCAAATTGCTTGATTGCGAAACAAGTTATTTCATCATTAGTTTAATTGATATCGCTGCCTCATCCCCTTAATGGAACACATTGTCACGAGGAAGAGACAGTGTTGATTTAAACGGCTTCACTACATACATCATCACTATGGTTCTGGAGGGCGCAAACTCACACCATTATGGTATATTATTAAAACCTTGTGGGTATGCAAACTCACAAAATGAAATGGGTGTTAATTAGATTCCTGGCAAAAAGAACAACAAATGCCTAGCAGACATCTGTTAACCCTTTCCTTTTATAGAGATTTAGGTTAATATACTATTATATCTCCATACAAACGACAGCCATTTAGCTATCATGCAGTGGATAAGAAGCCGCCATATATATCCCACCTCCATAGATATTACTGGGACTACATGATATTCTGGCCTTTATTATGAACATTGGTTTGGCTACTACATTGTCAATGTATATCACATTGGTAATGGCGTCAAGAGGTGCTTCTATGAGGGAATGGGTTAAGGTACAAATATGTAATTTGCAGTTGTCCCTAAACAAAGACCCCCCTGTTCAAGCAGGTTGTCAACCCTGCCCCACATTGGCCATTTTAGAAAGGTGTATGGTAAGTGGAGTAACATGTAGATGTGTTGCCAGAAATAAACCCACCAAAAATGCAAACTGGTTTTGACGCCCCCCCCCCCCCCGACAAAAGAACGTCCAAAGGGGGGCGGGGCTATTTTTTTCGAATAGCCTTTAATGCATGAGAATCAGTAATAGAAATGTATGCAATGATTCGTAATAATTATGTATCAATCTTTCTTATAGCAGTCTTTGATATTGCTAAACACCATTTCCCACTTGTCTCCTGCATGTATATATTACATTTAGAATTAATAGCGTATTAACTGTAAAAACAAATACATGCATTGTTACTTTTGAAAGTATCAAAAGTATTACAAGCACAACCAATTTGGTATTTACGAACATATATAGTCGATAAAGTAACTGTCTTCCTCCTCAAATATGTCTTGGTTTTATACCCCGTGGGGAGCCCCATAAATTATAATGATTGTTTGTAAACAAGTATACATCCAGTTTGTCCACTGACATATACCATAGTATGTTGATTTTAACCGCTACAATGATTAAACAACTACTGGTAGTTATAAGATACATCGTTAGTGCTCAAAACTAAATAATTCTTACAAAATAAAACGTTGCAACAAATCTTGCGTTTAGTAGATAATACGCGACGGAATTTTGGTGAATTTCAATGTCTTTGTCTTTCTAAATCCTCCACATTTGCCCCACGTTGTCTGTTTTAATTGAATTACTTGATATGTCGATTCATAACTACTGTTGTACATCCTGTACTACTACTGTTGTACATCCTGTAAACTATACTGAGTCAAAAAAGAAACGATACATGGTGTTTATGTGTCTATAATTTCAACATTTATTAAGAAAATTCTTTGAAAATTCATAAGATGATAGTCCAACATGTTTGAAAGAGGAGCACATACAGCATAATGAGCCTCCGAAACTGTCTGCTGCGTGATGACGTAATTCGTCGGACATGGGTCTAATGGAGTTTTCACACAGACGTCAATACCGAGTATGGGCACCATGTGCGTCTCTCACTGCAATGCACCGCCGTCGCATCGAACGGAAGAGTGTCTGAATCTCTTGCTGGTCAATATGTGTCCACTCCTGACGCAAAACATCTCTCAGTTGGTTTAACGTTACCGGCCCACAACTGTTCTATGGGTGACAAGTCTGGTGACAAAGCAGGCCACGGCAGGGTTTCAATATTGTTCTGCTCCAATAATGTGGTGGAAATCCGAGCAGTATGACACATGGCGTTGTCCTGTTGGAACAGTGTGACGTTTCTGTTGGCGTTAAAGAACGGCACAACAACTGGCTCAAGGATCTCATCACAGTACCGCTGGGCGTTTAGGTTCCCGTCCACCACTAACAGTTCAGTGCGACTGCCGAAGGTGATACCGCCCCACGCCATAACGCTTCCGCCCCCGAACAGATCGACCTGACGTACACATGCGTCGGCGTAACGTTCACCGCGTCTGCGATATACCCGCTCTCTGCCATCCGCTCGACGCAAACAGAACCGCGATTCATCGCTAAACATCACCGAATTCCACTGTAACCGAGTCCAGCGAGCACGTTCCGTCGTCCATTCCCGCCGTACGTCACGGTGACGTCGTGTCAGGATGGGTCCAACGTATGGCCGATAGGCACGAATGCCACGTTCACCGAGCCGGTTCCTGACTGTTTGTGCACTGATGCGATTGTTGGTCATCCCAGGTGTAACGGCAGCTGTGTGCGTAGCAAGTAGGAACCGGTCACGTAAATGTGACGGTCCTGTTCACGCGTCGTCACACGTGGTCGATCAGATCTTGGACGGTCGTCCACCGATCCATGTGTTCGATAACGTCGAAGTAGACGTGTTATCGTGATCCGCGTAACCCCGAGTCGATTTGCGACGTCACGCTGACGTAAACCGCCGTCAATAATGCCAATGGCACGCATTCTCTGATTGCGGTTTAGCCTAGGCATTTTGTTAGAGGTAACAATGGGTATGTAAGGTGTTTTTCCTCGATGATAATGCAATACCAGTACAATAAACCGGTTTTCCGATTTGTACATGTGTAGGAAGTTGTCTTTGTTGAGGAGCACGTGCAAATCGGAAATTGGGCGTTCCAGGATTATCGGGTGTTTATTTACCTGTGTTTATGGTTGGCTGACGTTGCAATAAGATACCCGGTACTGATACGTAATAATATATTAAACCTTTCTATGGTTTTATCCGTTTGACGTCATTTTTAGTTTGGTTTTAGTTTGGTATCGTTTCTTTTTTGACTCAGTATATATACTCCACAGCAGTTACCAGTTCTAACATGTCATGAAACAAATATGATATTGTTTATCGAACTATAGGATAAATTATGAAACCTGCCATCAATGATATAACACATGTGATCATTTGGCTCCTCTGGTTTATACATACATGAACTGTTTTCTATTATAACCACACACAATGGGTTCGCATGTAGCAATGTTAACAGAGTAATTATTTAAAATACAATCAACAGTTCAAGTAAACACCATCTTAATATGGTAATATCTGATATATTAAACAATATAAAAGAGGCAAACATAAAAAACATAACACTGATCAACATATAATGGGATGTGGCGGGAGGGATAACAAATACAGCCTGACTGTCAGAGAATATCTAAGCACGCGACATTAGCACGATATTTTCCAACTACATGTATATACCCCCGGTTGGTACCCAACTTTGATACCTTCGTACTGCTATACAAACAGAAACCAATAAAATCGGTCGACTATGACTAATGTAATTTGAACAAAGCCGGTGCGTAGCCAACCACATTTCTGAAGGGGATCTCGAAAAAATAACTGAAATTATTTAAATTCTGAAATAATTTTGGATTAATTGATAAGGGCGATAGATCATGTATATTATACATCTCGTCGATGTAGTTTTGTTTAAAGTCGCCACCGCATAAATGCATTTGGGCGACTGTATTCTCTAAGTTGGTTATATTGGTATCTTCTAAGATGCTTATGTTGACGTTCGTTGAAGGCAACTTCTTTCCTCGCAGGGTGACACGTCCTGTGTGTTTCTTCTTTCCTAACGGTCCTTTGTAGGGCCACCCTCCTCACGGTTGGTCACCCCGCAGCAGCATTTATACGGATCTGACAGTTAGACATCTGGTCGTCGATTGTCGCAAACGAGTCTACGTTTGAGCCCGTTTTTTCAAGTGTAGCTCGGGGGAGCGTGGATCCACGACCGTTGCCGCTCCCTCAGGTCCGCCATCTCTTCTAAACGCCGGTGGAGAAAGATCGAAAGTACGAGTGTTCACCTCAAACACTATCTAGAAGAGACGGCTGATGTGCCATAGCCGTGGATCCACATACTGGAGAGATTCCTCCTTCGCAAGATCGACGACCAGAAGATCCCAGTATCCTACGCTGCTGCTGCGGGATGTGCACCGGTCACGACGTGCACGTCGTGAGGAGATCGACCGGCTGTTATACATCTAGCCTTAATTTATCTTTTTATCCGGATTGTCGTAAGAACTTTAGTCCTGCAAATGTATGCTACAAAATGCATTGAAATGCAGGAAATTGCTTCCTCATTTCAAAACATCTCCGGGGGCATGCCCCCGGACCCCCTAGCGTACTCGCTCGATATGCTCACTCGACAAACAAGCATATGTGACCGGGCGTATCATCACAATAGCTCCAGCGACGGCTCTAGTAGATAACATTTCCAAGAAAATGCCCTTTGAGATTCTCCATATAAAGTGAGAACTCTAATTTATTATATCACATGTGTCATGCATACATAACCTAGTTTTTATGATCATTTATCTAATATCCCCAGAATGTTTATGTATAAACATCAATATGATATTGACTTCAGGCTACCTAGCTGTATTATTACCACAGTTGAGGCCCTTATGCTGTGATATATGGGTACTGTTGTCCAATTTAACCTTTTTGAATTCTATGCATACATAACCTAATTTTTATGATCATTTATCTAATATCCCCATAATGTTTATGCTTTTCCATAAACATCAATATGATATTGAGTGACTTCAACTAATCAAATAAGGATACCTAACTGTATTATTACCACAGTTGAGGCCCTTATGCTGTGACATATGTTAAATGCCAAAACCGGGGTTACCCCCACCAGACTCGTTTCTAGTCAATTTAGGTTTGGGGTGGCCTGTCCGTAGTCTACATAGGTACTGGGGTATCCCAGGTTCACTAGTATATTTAAATACTGGGATACCACACCGGGTTAAACCATTCATCAGCCTATTTAACCATTTGGGTACCAGACAAAACCATTCCATAGTCACTTGTAGCACTAGGATACCTATCAGGTCCTTCCCAGCCTACTAAAGTACTGTGGAATCAGGTCCTTCATTCACCCTACTGAAGCATTGGGTACCTACCAGGACGTTTATTGCCCTTTAAGTACTGGAGTACCCACCATGTCCTTCCCCAACAATTTAAGTACAGAGTACCCCACTACACCATTGCTAGCCTATTAAAGTACTAGGGTAGCCACTAGGCCCTTCCCACAGCATATTTAAGTACTGATATACCATACCAAGCCCTTCCGCAGCCTATTTAGGCACTGTTCTGGGTACAACCAGATCATTATGTTGTCGCTGTACCGTACCTTACGCGGCCCTCGGGCCCTGCACTGAATAGCACATAATTACCCACAAATGACATATAATGCAAGGGCATGTAACTGTCAGGGGCGTAGCTTGAGTCATTCCGATGTGCAGGCCGAAAAGGCTAGGGGGGTCCGGGGACATGGTTTCCTACGAGGGAAGTCAACAGTTTACGAGGGAGTCTATATTTTACAGAGGGGAGTCACTTTTTTACAGCGAATAATGACATGTGGGTCACTTTCCGATGGGGGTCACAAATAAACGTTACACCGGCATTATCATTTTTAATTTATTACGTTCTCTGTCTGTCTGTCTGTCTGTCTGTCTGTCTGTCTGTCTGTCTGTCTGTCTGTCTGTCTGTCTGTCTGTCTGTCTGTCTGTCTGTCTGTCTGTCTGTCTGTCTGTCTGTCTGTCACTGTTGTCTGTCTGTCTGTCTGTCTGTCTGTCTGTCTGTCTGTCTGTCTGTCTGTCTGTCTGTCTGTCTGTCTGTCTGTCTGTCTGTCTGTCTGTCTGTCTGTCTGTCTGTCTGTCTGTCTGTCTGTCTGTCTGTCTGTCTGTCTGTCTGTCTGTCTGTCTGTCTGTCTGTCTTCTGTCTGTCTGTCTGTCTGTCTGCTGTCTGTCTGTCTGTCTGTCTGTCTGTCTGTCTGTCTGTCTGTCTGTCGTCTGTCTGTCTGTCTGTCTGTCTGTCTGTCTGTCTGTCTGTCTGTCTGTCTGTCTGTCTGTCTGTTGTCGTCTTCTTTCTGTCTGTCTGTCTGTCTGTCTGTCTGTCTGTCTGTCTGTCTGTCTGTCTGTCTGTCTTGTTTCGTAATAGCTATAATAAATGTGTATACGTTATTTATAGTAACACATTAATGAAATCGGTAGCATAGAAGCATATACGATAAATAAGGAATAAGTTGGTTATATACATTACTCATACTATCATGAAACAAACAAAATATGTCCGATTAGTGCAGTTGTTAGCGCGCTCGCTTCTCACCAATGCAATCGGGTTCGATCCTCGGACCGGGAAGTATGTGAGATGGTACGGTGGTCGCCAGATCGGACAGGTAGGTTTTCTCCGGGTGCTCCGGTTTCCTCCCACACGAATGGTCACATTTACGCTTTCAACGCCAGCGAGAGTGATTAATATATGTTGTTAAAACTTGCTTCGCAATCGTGTGGGAGGAAACCGGAGTACCCGGAGAAAACCGATCTGGCGACCATCGTACCATCTCACGTACTTCCCGGTTCGAGGATCGAACACGAGTTGCATTGGTGAGAAGCGAGCGCGCTAACCACTGCGCTAATCGGACAGCCCAATGGTATTTTGTAACGTGCAAATCTTTTACATATGAGTTTGACTAACTACTATAAATATAAGCATACTAATAATTAGGATTTCTTATACAACACGAATAATAAATAACATACTATTATACAGT
Source organism: Archivesica marissinica (assembly GCA_014843695.1). Lineage (NCBI taxonomy): Eukaryota > Metazoa > Mollusca > Bivalvia > Venerida > Vesicomyidae > Archivesica > Archivesica marissinica. Next base: position 24,690,018 of record CM026395.1, on the reverse strand, counting down.
TTAGAAATATCCACACCATACACTCAGTTCTTTAACCCTTCCCCCCATAGAAGCACCTCTTAACGCCATTGCCAATATGACATACATTGACAATGTAGTAGTCAAACCAATGCTCATAATAAAGGCCAGAATCTCATGTAGTCCTAGTAATATCTATGGAGGTAGGATAGATATGGCGACTACTTATCCACTGTATGGTAGCTAAATGGCTGTCGTTTGTATGGAGATATAATAGTATATTAACCTAAATCTCATGTAGTCCCAGTAATATCTATGGAGGTAGGATAGATATGGCGACTACTTATCCACTGTATGGTAGCTAAATGACTGTCGTTTGTATGTAGATATAATAGTATTACCGGAGTATTACTGTAAGTACATATTGTACAGTTGTGTACATGATGGCCAGACAATGACACTGAACACTATGTGCCGGTAACCTAAGGCTAATGTTGTCATATATATAAAGATTAAATGCGAGAAGATTTAAACATGACCAGGTGTGCAATATTTACAAGTGCCTCGGTAGCGCAGTAGGCAGCGCGTCAGTCTAAACCTAAATCTCTATGAAGTCCCAGTAATATCTATGGATGTGGGATAGATATGGCGACTACTTATCCAATGCATGATAGCTAAATGGCTGTCGTTTGTATGGAGATATAATAGTATATTTACCTAAATCTCATGTAGTCCCAGTAATATCTATGGATGTGGGATAGATATGGCGACTACTTATCCACTGCATGATAGCTAAATGGCTGTCGATTGTATGGAGATATAATAGTATATTAACCTAAATCTCATGTAGTCCCAGTAATATCTATGGAGGTGGGATAGATATGGCGACTACTTATCCACTGCATGATAGCTAAATGACTGTCGTTTGTATGTAGATATAATAGTATATTAACCTAAATCTCTATGAAGGAAAGGGTTAAATAATAGACCGAAAGCTTCACCAGTGCCAGTTCATTCTTAAGTTTTGACACTCGGTGGTAAACGTATAGCCAACCGTTACATTTACCAAATGACTATATAATAATCCTGAACTGAAGTACTTTCGGTTATCTCGGCAATGTACGTAGGAAGGAATTTGGTTGACGTTACTGTCCACATATAGTAAATTGGTGTCATGCGTACACGAAACACTTAATATAATTTCACCAATAGGGACAGACATCACAACTTCAATACAAACTTGTCGAGCAATACCATTATGCTTTAGAAATACACATGTCTCATATGATATGTTCATCTTCTTATATGTGTACTTAGGCGGAAGTGCTTTCGTTCAGTTATATGCGGAAATGTATGTCGCATCCGATGGCGCTGTGATCCAAACTTTGCGCGTGTTTATAGGTTCCGGTTTGTTGGACGTATAATACGGTCCATTTACTGTGTATGCTGAATGATTGGATGGTACGGCGTACATTGGCTGGTGATACGACATAGGTCTGTAATAATGCATGTCACTAATTTCATGTTCGTCTACCGGAGTGGCCGCATCATCCTGTGAAACAGAGAATTCTAAAGTATATTCAACATAAGCTATGGACATCATATATACTCACACGAAAATGAAAGTGTGCACTTGGTTAGAGGGGAAATGTTATACTTGTATTCATACGTAAAACAATGTTCTGATAATTATCAAATTTCAATTAAAAGTAAAACATCGTGTAGCCAATACATTTTTGCACATTTTGATACCAAATTTGCCTATTTTTTGCTTCGATAAGTATAAATGTCTCCCTCTAACAAAGCCAAGTGCACACTTTCTTTTCCGTGTGAGTATATATTGTAGCTTATCACTTGTTCGAACTAATTTACAGTGAATACGGTCAAGAGATCATTATCTCTATGGCATTTCCCCCCACATATGTTTGACTGATGACATCGTAATTCAAACTTGTGTCATTTCCCCCATTCCAATTGTCTATTTTGTTCCAATATATTCAATGTTTTGTAAGTTATGTCAAGAGAATATAAGCAACCAATTAACGACAAGTAAAGCATTACTTTAACCTGGGCATAGCATATAGGAAGCGACAATATAGGAAGCGAATACATTTCCAGGGGCGTAGCCAGGAGGCAAATTATGTGCAGGCCCGGTTAAAAAATGTTGAGTGAGCGTAGCGAACGAGGTTTTTGGTTTTTTGGTTTTTAGGATGCAATTTCCCGCATTCTGCTGCATTTAAAAGACACATTCGGACATGTTTTTATAACAAATAAACATGATAATACACTGTTCTGCTTAGCTATACATGTACATCAAAAGCAATAACAATTCTGCACTCTATCCATGGGCTGAAGGTATAACGATTAGTATCTATTATACATTATTATAGGTCTAGGACAGGAATATCTAGGTAGCCTAGGTCTATTATAGTAAACTATATATTTATTTATTTTGTCAAAATGATGTGCAGGCCCGGGCCTTTTGGCCTAATGGCAGCTACGCGCCTGATTTCCGTGTAATTTGGAAGAATCCTACATGTGTATGTACTCCAAAACAAGATGGCGGCTAAACGCTGTACAACAGGTTTGTTCCATAGAGAATGTGAAATTAGTTTTTGGTAAAACACGCAAACAACTAAGCGTACCAAAATGCATGAACATTGTGAGAATTACATGTTTAAGAACAGCAAGCAGGTATGTATTTTAATAATAATAATAAAGACTTTATTTAACGAGAGTACTCATTTAACAAAAGTGAATCTACCGTGAAGCCCTCAACATATATACAATCAAATGCAATCAAAAAATAGCACTAAGTGAGAACTGCACATTGGAATAATATAGTAATGTAAAAGCTGAAAAATATAGAAACTATATTTAATATGTAATGGAATATGATGATATATGGAATTGGCTAGCAGAGTAGAAAATGGGAATGAGCCAATTAATGATACTAGATATATCTAACAATGTGCAGATTTAACTTGTAGTGGTATCTTCAAAATATGTTTTACAATTAAAGTTTCACAAATATTGATTGGCATGCGACACACGTTAATTGGCATTCTTCGGTGTAATTCCGACACTGTAACGTGGCAACAGTTGCGGTCCTGATGGCCTGTCTCTCGCTCCGTGATCATAAGTCGGTACATAACACGTAGTACCATCTAATACTTTTTATTAATTATTAATATTACAATAGGGTCTGCATCGGTTTAGCATACACACGATACATGGATTCTCGATTAAAACTAAGCACGGTCTCTCCCAAGGAGTCTGCTATTATATACCACTTGTTAAAACAGAACGGTTAAATCAACCAATTAACCACTATTTAGATGTGAGCATATAATGATTCTGAAAATCAATCAGAATTCACTAGACTAATTACCCATGACGCAAACTATCAGATCTTAGTGAAATGCAATGACGCTTTTTTATTCCATTACAATTAATATACCAGACGGGTCAGTAGTTCAGTGATTAAACAGTTAGACTGCGAATCTAGGGATCGCAGTCTCAATCCCCTATTTGACCCAAATACTATTACAGTCTTTCAGATGGGACTTAAAACCTAGGTAAAATATTCCTAGGAGACTCTGGCGTGGTTCTGTATCACTGCACTATCCTCTAACATCTAACATGACTAATCTCTTCAGGAGACGTATGCGCAACTTGTTGCGACAATAAATAAACGCAATACACACATAATTTATATGCAGAGTATATACCTACACACCAACACATGCAACATAAGTCAGAACGCCTACACACAGTTGCAAAGACTACAGGGCTGGAGATCAACATTAAGAAGACCAAGTGCCTCAGGGTAAACGCAGCAAGGAACACACCCATTCAGATAGATGGCCATCCAATCGATAATGTTGACTCCTTCACCTACCTCGGCAGCGTCATCAGCAAAACAGGGGGAACAGAAGAAGACATCCAAGCCAGTATTGGGAAAGCACGACATGCCTTTGTGACGTTGAAGCCAGTATGGAACAACAATAACATCACGGATGTTAAGACAGTCCTCTTGTACGGAGCTGAGAATTGCAGAGGCCCCGAGGTTATAAAACTTTTTTGAGTTCGATCTCAAACTCAACTCAAGTTCTGTGCTCAACTCCTGTCTCAAACTCAGAAACGTAGGTTATAAAAGTTCTGAGTTTGAACTCAGGTTGAGTTTGAGAAAAACTCGAGATTAGCTTTGAACAAACTCAATAACCAAACTCAATTCTCAAAATGGACGATGTAGTCAGACGACACCAAAGACGGAATCGTATAATTCGCGCAATTGGGCAAATTAGACGCCCTCGTGTTTTTCGCGACAGGAGCAATCCACTAGAAGACTTGAGAGAGGACGAGGTGTTTCGTAGATATCGGTTTTTACCCGAAACTATTATGTTTATTATGACAATTATCCCTGACATGTCGGCGAATACGAACAGAAACTTGCCTGTACCACCATTGTTGCAACTTCTGACAACATTACGGTATTTAGCAACCGGCTGCATTCACCAAATTGTTGCCGACACAGTGAACTTATCCCGCAGCACAGCCGGGAGGTGCATACGTGTTGTCACTCGCCATATTGCAGCAGCAACCCCTCAATTTATTAAGTTTCCAACTGGAGAAAGTGCAGCAAAAGTGAAGTGTGCTTTTGCCAAAGTTCACGGTAAGAATGCATTTATATGTACAATAATGTGCGTCATTGATTTTAGTAAAATGTATACTGATTGGCCAATCAAATAACGGATGTTGACACTAACGGGGCGCTTTAGGGTATTACGTTTAATGTTACCTACTGACACCGTTATATGTATTGGTATGTTTATTACCAAAATCATATCGAGTAAATTATGTAATCGGATAGAAAACTATTTTTACTGGGTCCACATGTACACTATAATTAAAAGATTAAAGTGCGCATAAACTTTGTGCAAAAGAAAGCAGACCTATACATTGGTATATTGATCTATATACGCATAAGCTATACATTGACATACATGGGTCCTGTGCTATACAGTGACAGCTATCACACACGGGGCATTGTGCTATACAGTGACAGCTAACACACACGGGTCCCTGTGCTATACAGTGACAGCTAACACACACGGGGCATTGTGCTATACAGTGACAGCTAACACACACGGGTCCCTGTGCTATACAGTGACAGCTAACACACACGGGTCCCTGTGCTATACAGTGACAGCTAACACACACGGGTCCCTGTGCTATACAGTGACAGCTAACACACACGGCTACTTCCTTTACATTTTGGTGTAGCACATCGGATTTGTTGTGATGATAAATCCAAAAATGCTCCTATTTTATACAGATACATATAATGTGATATATTTATTGCTTTAGGCTTTCCTAACGTGCTGGGCTGTATTGATGGCACATTTATACGTCTGCAGAGACCTTCAGAGAATGAAGCGGACTTCGTGAATAGGAAAGGTTATCATGCATTGAATGTACAGGTACATGTCATTCTTCATCCTTTATTAATCTAGCAGATGTACTGTGCTTAATGATAGAAGTACTATAGCCAGTTTGCAAGACAGAAACAACCACATACAGGTAGAAAGCTGTTTAGTTTACACAAATATGGAATGCACTGCCATGAGTGAGAGAGTGAAGCAATGTGGAATTTAAGGGCCTTTTTCTAAGGGCACAATCTTAATGGGTACAGGTAAGGCAGTGAGCCAAATTTAAAATAACAAATAATTGTTTTATGTCTCGATATTTAATGAACACAACATTATTTTCCATATAAAAATACGGATTTGGAGTATCCAACATGAACATCCCGTAGAGACAATTCAAACAAAACTAAGTGAGCTAATAATACTGAACATATTAACAATCAGTAAGCAAAGTATACTGAACATATTAACAATCAGTCAGCTAAGTATACTGAACATATTAACAATCAGTCAGCTAAGCATACTGAACATATTAACAATCAGTCAGCTAAGCATACTGAACATATTAACAATCAGTCAGCTAAGTATACTGAACATATTAACAATCAGTCAGCTAAGCATACTGAACATATTAACAATCAGTCAGCTAAGTATACTGAACATATTAACAATCAGTCAGCTAAGTATACTGAACATATTAACAATCAGTCAGCTAAGTATACTGAACATATTAACAATCAGTCAGCTAAGTATACTGAACATATTAACAATCAGTCAGCTAAGTATACTGAACATATTAACAATCAGTCAGCTAAGCATACTGAACATATTAACAATCAGTCAGCTAAGCATACTGAACATATTAACAATCAGTCAGCTAAGTATACTGAACATATTAACAATCAGTCAGCTAAGCATACTGAACATATTAACAATCAGTCAGCTAAGTATACTGGACATATTAACAATCAGTCAGCTAAGTATACTGAACATATTAACAATCAGTCAGCTAAGCATACTGAACATATTAACAATCAGTCAGCTAAGTATACTGAACACATTAACAATCAGTCAGCTAAGCATACTGGACATATTAACAATCAGTCAGCTAAGTATACTGAACATATTAACAATCAGTCAGCTAAGTATACTGGACATATTAACAATCAGTCAGCTAAGTATACTGAACATATTAACAATCAGTCAGCTAAGCATACTGAACATATTAACAATCAGTCAGCTAAGTATACTGGACATATTAACAATCAGTCAGCTAAGTATACTGGACATATTAACAATCAGTCAGCTAAGTATACTGGACATATTAACAATCAGTCAGCTAAGTATACTGGACATATTAACAATCAGTCAGCTAAGCATACTGAACATATTAACAATCAGTCAGTCAGCTAAGTATACTGAACATATTAACAATCAGACAGTCAGCTAAGCATACTGAACATATTAACAATCAGACAGTCAGCTAAGTATACTAGACATATTAACAGTTATGCTTGTACATGTAACTAACAACTTTAACCTTATTATATGTGGTATTATTCTTATCATGCCTAAATCATTCATACAATTTTGCAGATGTGCTGCGATCCGAACTTTAGAGTTACAAGTCTAAATGCTTCATGGCCGGGCTCTGTACATGACAGCAGAGTGTTTCGTAGTTCAGCTTTATGTTTGCAGTTTGAGAATGGTAACTAAATAATGTTGTGATTTTGTAATGGATTTGGGAGTGGAAAAATTCTGTTAACTAAGTAATTACACATCAAGGCATTTTTAATATAGGTCCACTGGGTAATGCTAGACGACAATCATAAAAAATCATAATATTATGTTTTAAGGGAAGAGGAATTATAAAGATATACTTTAAAATTCTATTGGAAATAGAGCAATAAACATGCTCATCGTTAATAAACATATTAATCTGTAACAAGATCTTCAAGAGTAATACGGTGCCTCCCCCGCTAAATTAATTTACAAATTCAGGAAACGATGACGTATTTCAACACTAGCAGTCAGTACATGTTATTTCAAATACATCACTAATTATTATCTCCACAGGTGAACACGATGGACTACTGCTGGGAGATTCCGGATATGCATGCCGTTATTTCCTAATGACTCCATTTCTAAATCCAGCTACTGATTCACAAATGAAATACAACAATGCCCTGTGTAAGACAAGAGTTTTAATTGAGCAGACATTTGGCATCATTAAGAGGCGTTTTAGAGTGTTACACTGTGAAATGCTGACGAATCCTTCACAGGCAGTCATCAATACGGCTGCATGTGTTGTACTTCACAACATTGGAATTAATCGTGGCGACATTATTAACTACGACCGTTTAGAAGATCAAGACACAAACATCGACATGCAGGAGAACCTGATATTTGATGGTGCTGCAATGAGAGACCACCTCGTGAATACATTTTTTAGTTGAGATGGGTATTACTTTTTGGCTGCCACATGACAAAACTCATAAATCAAGAACTGCTAATGATAGACAGATAAACCTGGTAATGATAGACAGATAAACCTGGTAATGATAGACACATAAACCTGGTAATGATAGAAAGATAGACTTGGTTACAAACTGTTGCTAATATTGTGAAAAACCAATAAGTTTCAAATGACTAATGTTAATAATGCTAGTATCTAAAGTTCAAAATGTATAGGTTCACTGTTCGTCAGTAACTGATAAGCCAAATTCTGATTGGATTTTTAACTGGTAATAAAGATTCATGGTTGAGTAACACAACTTTTGTGCAGTGGCAGCCTCTTTCTGTTCATATAAAACATCTCTTTGCAACGCGATCAGCTGGGTATCTTGAATGGTATTCTCCAACTGGGCACGCTGCAGCTTTCCATTACCTGAAAATGATACTGCTGGTTATTTTATAATTGTGGCTAGACATACCGCACCTAATAATGTTTCGTGGCTAGACATACCGCACCTAATAATGTCTTGTGGCTAGACATACTGCACCTAATAATGTCTCGTGGCTAGACATACCGCACCTAATAATGTCTTGTGGCTAGACATACCGCACCTAATAATGTCTTGTGGCTAGACATACCGCACCTAATAATGTCTCGTGGCTAGACATACCGCACCTAATAATGTCTTGTGGCTAGACATACCGTAACTAATAATGTCGCGTGGCTAAACATACCGCACCTAATAATGTCTCGTGGCTAGACATACCGCACCTAATAATGTCTCGTGGCTAGACATACCGTAACTAATAATGTCTTGTGGCTAGACATACCGCACCTAATAATGTCTTGTGGCTAGACATACCGCACCTAATAATGTCTTGTGGCTGGACATACCGCACCTAATAATGTCTTGTGGCTAGACATACCGCACCTAATAATGTCTTGTGGCTAGACATACCGCACCTAATAATGTCTTGTGGCTAGACATAC
>CM026395.1:24651977-24680186 GCA_014843695.1 Archivesica marissinica | reverse complement strand
AGTCAGCTAAGTATACTGGACATATTAACAATCAGTCAGCTAAGTATACTGGACATATTAACAACCAGTCAGCTAAGTATACTAGACATATTAACAATCAGACAGTCAGCTAAGTATACTGAACATATTAACAATCAGTCAGCTAAGTATACTGAACATATTAACAATCAGACAGTCAGCTAAGTATACTGAACATATTAACAATCAGTCAGCTAAGTATACTGAACATATTAACAATCAGTCAGCTAAGTATACTGGACATATTAACAATCTGTTAGCTAAGTATACTGAACATATTAACAATCAGTCAGTCAGCTAAGTATACTGTACATATTAACAATCAGTCAGCTAAGTATACTGGACATATTAACAATCAGTCAGCTAAGTATACTGAACATATTAACCATCAGTCAGCTAAGTATACTGGACATATTAACAATCAGTCAGCTAAGTATACTGGACATATTAACCATCAGTCAGCTAAGTATACTGAACATATTAACAATCAGTCAGCTAAGTATACTGAACATATTAACCATCAGTCAGCTAAGTATACTGGACATATTAACAATCAGTCAGCTAAGTATACTGAACATATTAACAATCAGTCAGCTAAGTATACTGAACATATTAACCATCAGTCAGCTAAGTATACTGGACATATTAACAATCAGTCAGCTAAGTATACTGGACATATTAACAATCAGACAGTCAGCTAAGTATACTGAACATAACAATTATGCTTGTACATGTAACTAACAACTTTAACCTTATTATATGTGGTATTATTCTTATCATGCCTAAATCATTCATACAATTTTGCAGATGTGCTGCGATCCGAACTTTAGAGTTACAAGTCTAAATGCTTCATGGCCGGGCTCTGTACATGACAGCAGAGTGTTTCGTAGTTCAGCTTTATGTTTGCAGTTTGAGAATGGTAACTAAATAATGTTGTGATTTTGTAATGGATTTGGGAGTGGAAAAATTCTGTTAACTAAGTAATTACACATCAAGGCATTTTTAATATAGGTCCACTGGGTAATGCTAGACGACAATCATAAACAATCATAATATTATGTTTTAAGGGAAGAGGAATTATAAATATATACTTTAAAATTCTTTTGGAAATAGAGCAATAAACATGCTCATCGTTAATAAACATATTAATCTGTAATAAGATCTTCAAGAGTAATACGGTGCCTCCCCCGCTAAATTAATTTACAAATTCAGGAAACGATGACGTATTTCAACACTAGCAGTCAGTACATGTTATTTCAAATACATCACTAATTATTATCTCCACAGGTGAACACGATGGACTACTGCTGGGAGATTCCGGATATGCATGCCGTTATTTCCTAATGACTCCATTTCTAAATCCAGCTACTGATTCACAAATGAAATACAACAATGCCCTGTGTAAGACAAGGGTTTTAATTGAGCAGACATTTGGCATCATTAAGAGGCGTTTTAGAGTGTTACACTGTGAAATGCTGACGAATCCTTCACAGGCTGTCATCAATACGGCTGCATGTGTTGTACTTCACAACATTGGAATTAATCGTGGCGACATTATTAACTACGACCGTTTAGAAGATCAAGACACAAACATCGACATGCAGGAGAACCTGATATTTGATGGTGCTGCAATGAGAGACCACCTCGTGAATACATTTTTTAGTTGAGATGGGTATTACTTTTTGGCTGCCACATGACAAAACTCATAAATCAAGAACTGCTAATGATAGACAGATAAACCTGGTAATGATAGACAGATAAACCTGGTAATGATAGACACATAAACCTGGTAATGATAGAAAGATAGACTTGGTTACAAACTGTTGCTAATATTGTGAAAAACCAATAAGTTTCAAATGACTAATGTTAATAATGCTAGTATCTAAAGTTCAAAATGTATAGGTTCACTGTTCGTCGGTAACTGATAAGCCAAATTCTGATTGGATTTTTAACTGGTAATAAAGATTCATGGTTGAGTAACACAACTTTTGTGCAGTGGCAGCCTCTTTCTGTTCATATAAAACATCTCTTTGCAACGCGATCAGCTGGGTATCTTGAATGGTATTCTCCAACTGGGCACGCTGCAGCTTTCCATTACCTGAAAATGATACTGCTGGTTATTTTATAATTGTGGCTAGACATACCGCACCTAATAATGTTTCGTGGCTAGACATACCGCACCTAATAATGTCTTGTGGCTAGACATACTGCACCTAATAATGTCTCGTGGCTAGACATACCGCACCTAATAATGTCTTGTGGCTAGACATACCGCACCTAATAATGTCTTGTGGCTAGACATACCGCACCTAATAATGTCTTGTGGCTGGACATACCGCACCTAATAATGTCTTGTGGCTGGACATACCGTAACTAATAATGTCTCGTGGCTAGACATACCGCACCTAATAATGTCTCGTGGCTGGACATACCGCACCTAATAATGTCTCGTGGCTAGACATACCGTAACTAATAATGTCTTGTGGCTGGACATACCGCACCTAATAATGTCTTGTGGCTAGACATACCGCACCTAATAATGTCTTGTGGCTGGACATACCGCACCTAATAATGTCTTGTGGCTGGACATACCGCACCTAATAATGTCTTGTGGCTAGACATACCGCACCTAATAATGTCTTGTGGCTAGACATACCGCACCTAATAATGTCTTGTGGCTGGACATACCGCACCTAATAATGTCTTGTGGCTGGACATACCGCACCTAATAATGTCTTGTGGCTAGACATACCGCACCTAATAATGTCTTGTGGCTGGACATACCGTAACTAATAATGTCTCATGGCTAGACATACCGCACCTAATAATGTCTTGTGGCTAGACATACCGCACCTAATAATGTCTTGTGGCTGGACATACCGCACCTAATAATGTCTTGTGGCTGGACATACCGCACCTAATAATGTCTTGTGGCTAGACATACCGCACCTAATAATGTCTTGTGGCTGGACATACCGCACCTAATAATGTCTTGTGGCTAGACATACCGCACCTAATAATGTCTTGTGGCTAGACATACCGCACCTAATAATGTCTTGTGGCTAGACATACCGCACCTAATAATGTCTTGTGGCTAGACATACCGTAACTAATAATGTCGCGTGGCTAGACATACCGCACCTAATAATGTCTCGTGGCTAGACATACCGCACCTAATAATGTCTCGTGGCTAGACATACCGTAACTAATAATGTCTTGTGGCTAGACATACCGCACCTAATATGTCTTGTGCTAGACATACGCACCTTGTCTTGTGGCTAGACATACCGCACCTAATAATGTCTTGTGGCTAGACATACCGCACCTAATAATGTCTTGTGGCTGGACATACCGCACCTAATAATGTCTTGTGGCTAGACATACCGCACCTAATAATGTCTCGTGGCTAGACATACCGCACCTAATAATGTCTCGTGGCTAGACATACCGCACCTAATAATGTCTTGTGGCTAGACATACCGCACCTAATAATGTCTCGTGGCTAGACATACCGCACCTAATAATGTCTTGTGGCTAGACATACCGCACCTAATAATGTCTTGTGGCTAGACATACCGCACCTAATAATGTCTCGTGGCTAGACATACCGCACCTAATAATGTCTTGTGGCTAGACATACCGTAACTAATAATGTCGCGTGGCTAAACATACCGCACCTAATAATGTCTCGTGGCTAGACATACCGCACCTAATAATGTCTCGTGGCTAGACATACCGTAACTAATAATGTCTTGTGGCTAGACATACCGCACCTAATAATGTCTTGTGGCTAGACATACCGCACCTAATAATGTCTTGTGGCTGGACATACCGCACCTAATCTTGTGGCTAGACATACCGCACCTAATAATGTCTTGTGGCTAGACATACTGCACCTAATAATGTCTTGTGGCTAGACATACCGCACCTAATAATGTCTTGTGGCTAGACATACCGCACCTAATAATGTCTTGTGGCTAGACATACCGCACCTAATAATGTCTTGTGGCTAGACATACCGCACCTAATAATGTCTTGTGGCTAGACATACCGTAACTAATAATGTCGCATGGCTAGACATACCGCACCTAATAATGTCTTGTGGCTAGACATACCGCACCTAATAATGTCTTGTGGCTAGACATACCGCACCTAATAATGTCTCGTGGCTAGACATACCGCACCTAATAATGTGTGGCTAGACATACCGCACCTAATAATGTCTTGTGGCTAGACATACCGCACCTAATAATGTCTTGTGGCTAGACATACCGCACCTAATAATGTCTTGTGGCTAGACATACCGCACCTAATAATGTCTTGTGGCTAGACATACCGCACCTAATAATGTCTTGTGGCTAGACATACCGTAACTAATAATGTCGCGTGGCTAGACATACCGCACCTAATAATGTCTCGTGGCTAGACATACCGCACCTAATAATGTCTCGTGGCTAGACATACCGTAACTAATAATGTCTTGTGGCTAGACATACCGCACCTAATAATGTCTTGTGGCTAGACATACCGCACCTAATGTCTTGTGGCTAGACATACCGCACCTAATAATGTATTGTGGCTAGACATACCGCACCTAATAATGTCTTGTGGCTGGACATACCGCACCTAATAATGTCTTGTGGCTAGACATACCGCACCTAATAATGTCTCGTGGCTAGACATACCGCACCTAATAATGTCTCGTGGCTAGACATACCGCACCTAATAATGTCTTGTGGCTAGACATACCGCACCTAATAATGTCTCGTGGCTAGACATACCGCACCTAATAATGTCTTGTGGCTAGACATACTGTAACTAATAATGTCTCGTGGCTGGACATACCGCACCTAATAATGTCTTGTGGCTGGACATACCACACCTAATAATGTCTTGTGGCTGGACATACCATAACTAATACTATCTATTTTATCAGATACTCACATGGAATAGACTTTTTTGGTTTTTCTGTGCCAAGTACGAGTTCTAAAACAGATAGAATGTACATGTGTCAGAATTTGAATTTGTACACTCCAAGCGATGTATCATAGTCACGTTCACATTATCATGTTCAAACAGAACAATTGTGAATATTGCTAAATAAACACTAGTCCATAGTCAAGATAAATATTTTGATCCTTGATCAACTGTGTATTATTAGAATACCGATATTTAATATTGAAATCATTTTGGTCTTTCTGTTGTTTAATGGCAAAAGACATGGTATGGAGTTCTGACGCGTATGATTTAACAATGCAGGCCATAATATGATGTGCATGTAGCAGGAACCTCGTAGGTAGGACCATCACTGGACCATCTATATATATTGTGTGATACACTTTACGGAAAAATATTTTGTTTGTTCGTGATGTTATTTAATTATGTACGTTGTCAAGATGTTGATATCAATTTGAAGCGCTGACACTTTGTTTATATCTCTATGTACTAGTGTTGGCTTAATTAACACACTCACCCGACGTATCCATGATGCTACTGCATCCGGCTTGTTCAACAGATGGAACAATGGGAGCCTGGTTGTCCGTACTGTCACTATCGACAGTGGCTAGTGTAGTAGAATCTGAAATTGACATGAGCTGCATAATAGACAGAGTCAGAGTTCATCCTCCTATGATAACATGTTTGATACGCCATCTGATCATAATAATATTAAGAGGATATATGTTTGTTTTAATGAATGATAGAATTGTAATTCACTTAATGAACAGTGAAAGCATTATTGTCATGAGTGGCCATATAAGATAACAAGAGTTTTCTATGTTCATGAGTTAATTATTATTTGCCGTTCACTTTAATAAACAAATATCATGGATGCTTCTCTTCTTAGCGCTATGTATCAATTCAAATATAAAGCATATTATGCATACATGTACTATAAAGTTTAAATTACCAATTATAAGGATTATTCTCTTAACCAATCATGGTATTACACGTGTGTACATGTAAGACATTATGAGATGACTGTATTACACTGAATACAAGCAAAGTAGTATTCATATTTGTCAGTCTGTTCTACCTTTAATCTTATGCTACCAAAGGGAGGCATATAGTCCCACTTTCAGTTTCGAGTTTGTTTTATCGCAAAAAAATACTGTTTACCAAATGCACAAAAGCGTACAAAATATAATGTTAGAATGTGTAGCAGCATTGCTACCAATACGTAAAAGTTGATTTTTTCAAATATCTTTTACTTCATACGATGTAATGCTGCTTTGAGTGTGAGCTTGACGTAGAAGCCACATGTTTACGTTTTATGTGTAAACAGAGAGTCATTGATGGAAGGAAAGATACAAATGTCACATTAAATTATCCTTACTATCATCTGTATCAACATTTTCACTTCATTTACCACGATAGATTGTAGATTTTCGACAATGAGCTATAATGTAAATACATGTGAGGAAATGAGATGCAAGACTGAGCGAAATGGCTAAAGTCTCAACAAGAGTATTATTGACACATATCTATACAGAATTCACAACATGTAACTTATGTTTATCTTACATCCTTGCTTCAAATTGGCACATTGTTTCTTTATTTTTTCGACATCCTTTTTTGATGAGGTGAACTGTCTGAAAATATATAAATTACAAGCATTTGATGTCCATATCCATCCTCCATAATTTGTGAATGTTGCTATAAACAAATGTTTGTATTCTGTACGGTGGTGCAGATGTATATAGTACAAATGGGGGCATCCCATAGCCGAATGGTTAAGGTTATTGACTTCCAATCACTTGACCCTCACTGCTGTATGTTCGACTGGCTGGCTAACATAAGTTTGGTGGTTACACCATGCGTTTGTCATGAAATACGGATTAGCATACACCAACAACTGTACACAATAGCTTTGCTACTGGTATGACCATTATGACTCATGTCGTATGTTTACAAATAAGTATACATTTGTAGGTCACTTACTTGTAGCTTTAGGTCTACTGACCAACCGCGAGAAAGGATAACATATCCATTCTATATATTGTATTCCTCCAACTTTAATCAGTGTCAAATTAATTAAGACACCGTTGCAACTTTAATCTCCAAAACAAACAGACAGGAATTATTATTTTGTGTGTAGATCGGACCTTGACCCTTTAAATGGATAACAAAGGGAAGTTACTGCTAGCAGTGTCAGTGAATGGGGGTGACATCAGAGAATATTATCAAACTTACGCATTAATTTAAGTCTTTCGGCAACATTATTCCACACATCCTCCCTCAATTTGCCAATGGATTTGTGTTTGGAGGGTCCTTTAATGGCTCCAAATAACATATCCTCTTGAGGTATAACCAAATCGATTAACGTGAGTTCTTCGGCCTCTGACCATCTATGCTTTGAATGAAAGCCCGCATCATCTTTATTCATTGCCGACATTGTAGAAGTATTTATTGTGACGCTTCCGGTTATGGCTTTTTAAGCCTCCATACGAAAGAGTTAAACTCATGCTCAACTGAGTACAGTCTCAAAACGTTTTATAACCTACGATTCTGTCTCAAAACTCCAGTTGGAGTCCAATTGGAGTTTTGAGTCGAGTTTAGAGCTGAGATCAAAAAAGTTTTATAACCTCGGGGCACTGGAGACGCACCAAGGGCCTTGACCACAAACTACAGGTATTCATCAACAACTGCCTCAGACAGATCCAACGCATGAGATGGCCAGAAAAGATCACCAACCAGGAGTTGTGGCGGCGAACAAGACAGGACCCCATCACAGACTCTATCACACAGAGGAAGTGGCGGGCGGTGGATATGGCACACTCTACGACGAGACCAGCCCAACATTGCACGCCAAGCACTGGATTGGAATCCACAGGGCACACGGAAAAGAGGTCGACCAGTTACGACATGGCGAAGGACTCTGGACAGTGAGCTGCGCCGAAGCAGGATGTCCTGGGGGGAAGCCAAGGCAGCAGCAACGGACCAGTCCAAGTGGAGAGCAGTGGTGAAGGCCCTATACCCCAACCTGGGTGAATAGGATTAAGTAAGTAAGTACATACTTACACAATTCTGTGCTAGGACTATAAACTTACCGATATGTCACGCTGATTCAACCGTTTTGTGCTTCCTGATCTCGTCTGCTTATTTCTGAGACAGCAGACACAAAGGAAGATTGCAATAATGGCGAGGAACGCAACAACCCCACCCACTGATATGGCAATAATGGCGGGAACTGATAGTCCACATTGATCGCTATTATCCGTACAGTCGCCGAATCTGTCACAAACTAACTGTTCAGAAATGCAGCGGTCGTTTGAATGGCACTGAAATTCCGTGCTGTAACACTGGTGATCTGGATCTAAAGAAAACGCTTAGTTGAAATCTTTAGTTTTAGTCTAAATTGATCATGGTATAACAGGCAACACATATGTACAAACGTTCACCATTGGAAAACGGTCTGCACCAGGGGAAAAGAACAAGCAACTATCAATAATGCATTGAAGCAGAGGTTTGCTAGAAGCAGACGACATTCTAACAAATAGTGCAATATATATAATAAGTTTACAACACATTCATTCAATCAGTGTTGTTGGTGGTCTGGATTGCTGGCCATATACAGTTCGCCATTTGTTAATCAGCATCTGAGATATCAGGCAAAATGAAACAGAAAACTAACTATGGCTATATCATACACACTATTATTTAAATATCTCCGGCAACATGAAACAGAAAACTAACTATGGCTATAGCATACACACTATTATTTAAATATCTCAGGCAACATGAAACAGAAAACTAACTATGGCTATATCATATACACTATTATTTAAATATCTCAGGCAACATGAAACAGAAAACTAACTATGGCTATAGCATACACACTATTATTTAAATATCTCAGGCAACATGAAACAGAAAACTAACTATGGCTATATCATACACACTATTATTTAAATATCTCAGGCAACATGAAACAGAAAACTAACTATGGCTATATCATACACACTATTATTTAAATATCTCAGGCAACATGAAACAGAAAACTAACTATGGCTATATCATACACACTATTATTTAAATATCTCAGGCAACATGAAACAGAAAACTAACTATGGCTATATCATACACACTATTATTTAAATATCTCGGGCAACATGAAACAGAAAACTAACTATGGCTATAGCATACACACTATTATTTAAATATCTCAGGCAACATGAAACAGAAAACTAACTATGGCTATATCATACACACTATTATTTAAATATCTCAGGCAACATGAAACAGAAAACTAACTATGGCTATATCATACACACTATTATTTAAATATCTCAGGCAACATGAAACCGAAAACTAACTATGGCTATATCATACACACTATTATTTAAATATCTCAGGCAACATGAAACAGAACACTAACTATGGCTATATCATACACACTATTATTTAAATATCTCAGGCAACATGAAACAGAAAACTAACTATGGCTATATCATACACACTATTCGCTTGTAGCATGCCTATCGCATGACCGGTATTAATTGGAAGTTATTATAGCTGTGCTGTTTTTATCACTATTTATTTTAACAGCTAGTGACTTTTGTTAACACTTCTATCGTCAGTAGTTTCTACAGTTCATTAGATATATACACCACCAACATAGTTCTACAGTAGTTTCTACAGTTCATTAGATATATACACCACCAACATAGTTCTACAGTAGTTTCTACAGTTCATTAGATATATACACCACCAACATAGTTCTTCAATTTGGCTTGATAACATTAATGATATATACTTTGTAACACACTATTATAAAATGTGATATTCTAGCAGGAGATTTTGCGAGATTTGCAACCAAAAAACGATTTCCCAATATCTTTTCATGTATACATCTCTGCCGGGTATATTTAAACATCTATACCGGGACTATTTATACATCTCTGCCGGGTATATTTAAACATCTATACCGGGACTATTTATACATCTCTGCCGAGTTTATTTATACATCTATACCGGGACTATTTATACATCTCTGCCGAGTTTATTTATACATCTATCCTGGGACTATTTATACATCTCTGCCGGGACTATTTATACATCTCTGTCGGGACTATTTATACATCTATACCGGGACTATTTATACATCTCTGCCGGGACTATTTATACATCTCTGCCGGGATTATTTATACATCTATACCGGGACTATTTATACATCTATACCGGGACTATTTATACATCTCTGCCGAGTTTATTTATACATCTATACCGGGACTATTTATACATCTCTGTCGGGACTATTTATACATCTCTGCTGGGACTATTTATACATCTCTGCCGGGACTATTTATACATCTCTGTCGGGACTATTAAAACATCTATACCAGATCGAAAAGCAGATATAAGAAGCCGAAATCCGTCCAGCGCTTCTGATTGGTCGCTTCGGAATCTGATAGTTATATAATCACTGGTCGAAGCATAACTCGTTTGTAGGACAGAAGTTGAACACACCCGCCTGTCTAGTCCTGAAACATAGAACCACAAGTGTAAACGTTGAACTCGGATATATTCTTTACATACGCTATATGATAAAACTTTCTTTTCTATGAAAATAATCTGCGTCATTTGGTTTAAAATTTAAACTTTAAATATATCAGGTTTCCTATTCTCCATGTCTGCCAGATGGCGTCCGTGGTCCAGTGGTAGAGCGTCAGATTTGGAATCGAGTGGTCCCGGGTTCGATACTCGGTCAGGCCACGTATGTAGTATCATTGAGCAAGGCACCTCACCCACATTGCTTAGTACTGGTTAACCACTTAGGTCGGCTAAGTATGCCCAGGAAAACATGTCTAGGTCCCCGCAAGTGGGATGACATTAATGGAACATACATACATACAGATCAACCTCCACAACGTGCACGTCGTGACCTGACCTAGGCACGTCCCACAGTAGCAGCTTATTCAAGACCATCCGTCTCTTCGATACAGACTCGGATACTCGTGTAGGGTTGGCACGAGGGGAACAGCTCGCGGATGCCTTGATGTTACGAAGACCCTTGAAGAGGGTATCTAAGTCGGTTTCTGCTACTGCCGGGCGACACATGTGGAGAATGTGGCAGTAACAAGTACACATTGTTCGAAAGAAGCAAGAACAACCGAAGGACTTGTCACCCTGGACCAGCGGAATAAGATGCCTTACTCCTGATGTCACCAGAAACAACGTAAGAAATATAAACGTCTTAGTGAAACCAGTACCCCACATACCTCGGCGCAGGCGACTTGCTTCCTCTTGTCTAGCATTCAACCGTCAGTGGATTAATGATGCAGGAGGAAATTGAACCATCTATTATTGTTCATTGATAAGTTCCGTAAATCTCCACTCACCAGTTAGGATAGCATTGATAAGTTCCGTAAATCTCTACTCACCAGTTAGGATATCATTGATAAGTTCCGTAAAGCTCCACTCACAAGTTAGGATATCATTGATAAGTTCCGTAAAGCTCCACTCACCAGTTAGGATATCATTGATAAGTTCCGTAAAGCTCTACTCACTAGTTAGGATATCATTGATAAGTTCCGTAAAGCTCTACTCACCAGTTAGTATATCATTGATAAGTTCCGTAAAGCTCCACTCACCAGTTAGGATATCATTGATAAGTTCCGTAAAGCTCTACTCACTAGTTAGGATATCATTGATAAGTTCCGTAAAGCTCTACTCACCAGTTAGTATATCATTGATAAGTTCCGTAAAGCTCCACTCACCAGTTAGGATATCATTGATAAGTTCCGTAAAGCTCTACTCACCAGTTAGGATATCATTGATAAGTTCCGTAAAGCTCTACTCACCAGTTAGGATATCATTGATAAGTTCCGTAAAGCTCTACTCACAAGTTAGGATATCATTGATAAGTTCCGTAAAGCTCTACTCACAAGTTAGGATATCATTGATAAGTTCCGTAAAGCTCCACTCACCAGTTAGGATATCATTGATAAGTTCTGTAAAGCTCCACTCGCCAATTAGGATATCATTGATAAGTTCCGTAAAGCTCTACTCACAAGTTAGGATATCATTGATAAGTTCAGTAAAGCTCTACTCACAAGTTAGGATATCATTGATAAGTTCAGTAAAGCTACACTCACCAGTTAGGATATCACTGATCAGTTCTTGTCCGTCATATATCTGCAGGAAATCCTTAGTACAGTTTTCACTAACTTCTATGTTGTTTTCCAAGATCTTCACTTCAAGCCGTTTGTTTTCAGGTGCTTTCAGTCGAAAAACACAATCCAGCGAGTCATGGTATAGCTATGAAATACGTAGAGAATAACACAATCCAGCGACGCATGGTATAGCTATGAAATACTAGTAAGTAGAGAATAACACAATCCAGCGAGGCATGGTATAGCTATGAAATACGTAGAGAATTACACAATCCAGCGAGGCATGGTATAGCTATGAAGTAAGTAGAGAATTACACAATCCAGCGAGGCATGGTATAGCTATGAAGTAAGTAGAGAATTACACAATCCAGCGAGGCATGGTATAGCTATGAAGTAAGTAGAGAATTACACAATCCAGCGAGGCATGGTATAGCTATGAAGTAAGTAGAGAATAACACAATCCAGCGAGGCATGGTATAGCTATGAAGTAAGTAGAGAATTACACAATCCAGCGAGGCATGGTATAGCTATGAAGTAAGTAGAGAATTACACAATCCAGCGAGGCATGGTATAGCTATGAAATAAGTAGAGAATAACACAATCCAGCGAGTCATGGCATAGCTATGAAATTAGTAGAGAATAACACAATCCAGCGAGGCATGGTATAGCTATGAAATTAGTAAAAAAATAACACAGATAACGTTTGAATGTGATTAGTCAAAACATTAACCATGTGAAGTAATCAAAATTATATAAAGTTAACACTAGAAGTGTTAATGCTCGATGGTTTCTTTATGGTTGACTGGTAAACTACAGTTATACTGACTTGGTGGGGGGACTTCTGATACATAGACTCGTTCTTGTGAAGTGGTATTTATCACTGGTTATTCTGTACGATCATAGATAACGAAATATATAATTAATATAATAATAATAGTAGTAATAATAATAAAGACTTTATTTAACGAGAGAACTCATATGAACAATTAAGTCAATCTACCATGGGGCCTAACCGATTACATTATTATTATTATATTTCGGGTTTTACGCCTGCATCAGCACCATTTTGGGCTATATCGCCGGCGAACAGTTTACCTAACAACACCTTTCCTGGGCATGCTCCAACGGTTAACCAGTACTTGGGCTCGAACCCGTGACCATCAGTGATGATAGGTTACAGTGGTATACAAGTCAGCGACCTTAACCACTCGACCACAGAGGCGAACCCTAACCGATTAAAACATGAAATAACATAATGAAACATGTAAACAGTAACCAGTAAAACTTTCATAGGAAATAAGATATAATTTATATTTTACAGTATAAAATGCCATACCTGGAATTTGGTGAGTTCCAACCTTACACTCTCCAGAGATGTAGCTTCCATATCTACCAGATGGCCACATTTGTCTTCCATATAATCTGAAGTGGCAACAGGAACACTTATACTAGAGTACATAGAAAATGCACTAAGTATACTAGAGGACATAGAAAACGCACTAAGTATACTAGAGGACATAGAAAACGCACTATACTAGAGGACATAGAAAATGCACTAAGTATACTAGAGGACATAGAAAACGCACTAAGTATACTAGAGGACATAGAAAACGCACTAAGTATACTAGAGGACATAGAAAACGCACACCTACATTATATACTAGAGGACATAGAAAACGCACACCTACATTATATACTAGAGGACATAGAAAACGCACACCTACATTATATACTAGAGGACATAGAAAACGCACACCTACATTATATACTAGAGGACATAGAAAACGCACACCTACATTATATACTAGAGGACATAGAAAACGCACACCTACATTATATACTAGAGGACATAGAAAACGCACACCTACATTATATACTAGAGGACATAGAAAACGCACACCTACATTATATACTAGAGGACATAGAAAACGCACACCTACATTATATACTAGAGGACATAGAAAACGCACACCTACATTATATACTAGAGGACATAGAAAACGCACACCTACATTATATACTAGAGGACATAGAAAACGCACACCTACATTATATACTAGAGGACATAGAAAACGCACACCTACATTATATACTAGAGGACATAGAAAACGCACACCTACATTATATACTAGAGGACATAGAAAACGCACACCTACATTATATACTAGAGGACATAGAAAACGCACACCTACATTATATACTAGAGGACATAGAAAACGCACACCTACATTATATACTAGAGGACATAGAAAACGCACACCTACATTATATACTAGAGGACATAGAAAACGCACACCTACATTATATACTAGAGGACATAGAAAACGCACACCTACATTATATACTAGAGGACATAGAAAACGCACACCTACATTATATACTAGAGGACATAGAAAACGCACACCTACATTATATACTAGAGGACATAGAAAACGCACACCTACATTATATACTAGAGGACATAGAAAACGCACACCTACATTATATACTAGAGGACATAGAAAACGCACACGAAGCCTACATTATATACTAGAGGACATAGAAAACGCACACCTACATTATATACTAGAGGACATAGAAAACGCACACCTACATTATATACTAGAGGACATAGAAAACGCACACCTACATTATATACTAGAGGACATAGAAAACGCACACCTACATTATATACTAGAGGACATAGAAAACGCACACATACATTATATACTAGAGGACATAGAAAACGCACACCTACATTATATACTAGAGGACATAGAAAACGCACACCTACATTATATACTAGAGGACATAGAAAACGCACACCTACATTATATACTAGAGGACATAGAAAACTCACACCTACATTATATAATAGGGGACATAGAAAACGCACACCTACATTATATACTAATGGACATAGAAAACGCACACCTACATTATATACTAGAGGACATAGAAAACGCACACCTACATTATATACTAGAGGACATAGAAAACACACACCTACATTATATACTAGAGGACATAGGAAACGCACACATACATTATATACTAGAGGACATAGAAAACGCACACCTACATATAGTATGTGTTGTGTGAAAGCTTCCGATATGTGCATATAGTATGTGTTGTGTGAAAACTTCCGATATGTGCATATAGTATGTGTTGTGTGAAAACTTCCGATATGTGCATATAGTATGTGTTGTGTGAAAACTTCCGATATGTGCATATAATATGTGTTGTGTGTAAACTTCCGATATGTGCATGTTGTATGCGTTGTGTGAAAACTGCCGATATGTGCATATAGTATGTGTTGTGTGAAAACTTCCGATATGTGCATATAGTATGTGTTGTGTGAACACTTCCGGTATGTGCATATAGTATGTGTTGTGTGAAAGCTTCCGATATGTGCATATAGTATGTGTTGTGTGAAAGCTTCCGATATGTGCATATAGTATGTGTTGTGTGAAAACTTCTGATATGTGCATATAGTATGTGTTGTGTGAAAGCTTCCGATATGTGCATATAGTATGTGTTGTGTATAAACTTCCGATATGTGCATATAGTATGTGTTGTGTGAAAACTTCCGATATGTGCATATAGTATGTGTTGTGTAAAAACTTCCGATATGTGCATATAGTATGTGTTGTGTGAAAACTTCCGATATGTGCATATAGTATGTGTTGTGTGAACACTTCCGGTATGTGCATATAGTATGTGTTGTGTGAAAGAATCAATCCACTGTGTAGTGAATTGACATTGAACTGTATATCCAGGATTCATGAATTTTACCGAGTATTTTTTCTCAATTAAACGTCGATAACTTGAAACCACAGGAACTGGAAATGTTATCCATAAGCCACAATAAGCCACCAAAGGTCTCATACCTCTATCCCAGGACACCCCCTCTATTAAATTTTTTGTTTTAATAGAGGGGGTGTCCTAGGATAGAGGCACGAGACCTTTGGTGGCTTATGGATAAAACTTCAAGTTCCTGTGTTGAAACTCGCCCATATGGTTCGCCGGCGGCGAGTGTAAATAAGCTCAATCATCATTGAAACTTAATTTGCACGTGAATGTATGGTTTGATATGTCCCGTGGTATTCGCTCAATTTGTGTTAATTTGTAAACATTTGTAAACAATATAACATTTTTTACATTGTAGCATTATTTGCATACAGTCTACATCGGCTATGTCGAATTCCGTTGGACGGAACAAAATACTCCGACATAACCGAAGTTTGACTTAAACTAAATTCTATATAAACGGAGCCAGTTATATGTAAAATGATAGTGTCTGAAACGGGACTTTGATCCGACTTCGAGATAACCGGAGAATTAGACATAACCGACTTTGACGTAACGGTTGTAGACTGTATATGCCAAGAATACCCAATAATTTATGAGAACTGGCATCGCATGCTTAGTTTAAGCACATTCAATGTTTCAATTATTTACAGCAACAAATGAAAATAATACAAAATAAAAGATACGAATCAATCGGTAGTGGCATGCTTGATGCTGGCATGCCGACAGAAGACGCTGCACGTCGTGTTGGGAGTTCTATTCGAGCGGTTCGAAATATGTGCGCACCATTTCGAACATATTTACATAGCTATTGCATTTACTTCGATGCACGTACGTGCCCTGATTGTATACATTTTCGTATGAGGGTTCCCAACTAATGATATATAGCTGACATGCGCACTAGAAGTTAGGGGCAGCATGCAAAGTTGAAAATCTGGACTAAAAGAGCTTGAATGCAAAGTGTGCTATATTTTCTTTGTGTCATTGAAAAGAATAATTAATGTAAATATAAATTAATGTAAATATAAAGTAATGAATCGCGGGTTTCCATCGGGGTATGAACTACATCGGGCTTGGTTAATGTATGTAGGACGATAGTGATATGATACAGACAGATACCTCTGGTTAATGTATGTAGGACGATAGTGATATGATACAGACAGATACCTCTGGTTAATGTATGTAGGACGATAGTGATATGATACAGACAGCTACCTCTGGTTAATGTATGTAGGACGATAGTGATATGATACAGACAGATACCTCTGGTTATTGTATGTAGGACGATAGTGATATGATACAGACAGATACCTCTGGTTAATGTATGTAGGACGATAGTGATATGATACAGACAGCTACCTCTGGTTAATGTATGTAGGACGATAGTGATATGATACAGACAGATACCTCTGGTTATTGTATGTAGGACGATAGTGATATGATACAGACAGATACCTCTGGTTAATGTATGTAGGACGATAGTGATATGATACAGACAGCTACCTCTGGTTAATGTATGTAGGACGATAGTGATATGATACAGACAGATACCTCTGGTTAATGTATGTAGGACGATAGTGATATGATACAGACAGATACCTCTGGTTATTGTATGTAGGACGATAGTGATATGATACAGACAGATACCTCTGGTTATTGTATGTAGGACGATAGTGATATGATACAGACAGATACCTCTGGTTATTGTATGTAGGACGATAGTGATATGATACAGACAGATACCTCTGGTTATTGTATGTAGGACGATAGTGATATGATACAGACAGATACCTCTGGTTATTGTATGTAGGACGATAGTGCTATGATACAGACAGATACCTCTGGTTATTGTATGTAGGACGATAGTGATATGATACAGACAGATACCTCTGGTTATTGTATGTAGGACGATAGTGCTATGATACAGACAGATACCTCTGGTTAATGTATGTAGGACGATAGTGATATGATACAGACAGATACCTCTGGTTAATGTATGTAGGACGATAGTGATATGATACAGACAGATACCTCTGGTTAATGTATGTAGGACGATAGTGATATGATACAGACAGATACCTCTGGTTATTGTATGTAGGACGATAGTGATATGATACAGACAGATACCTCTGGTTATTGTATGTAGGACGATAGTGATATGATACAGACAGATACCTCTGGTTATTGTATGTAGGACGATAGTGATATGATACAGACAGATACCTCTGGTTATTGTATGTAGGACGATAGTGATATGATACAGACAGATACCTCTGGTTATTGTATGTAGGACGATAGTGCTATGATACAGACACCTCTGGTATTGTATGTAGGACGATAGTGATATGATACAGACAGATACCTCTGGTTAATGTATGTAGGACGATAGTGATATGATACAGACAGCTACCTCTGGTTAATGTATGTAGGACGATAGTGATATGATACAGACAGCTACCTCTGGTTAATGTATGTAGGACGATAGTGCTATGATACAGACAGATACCTCTGGTTAATGTATGTAGGACGATAGTGATATGATACAGACAGATACCTCTGGTTATTGTATGTGCACAGTGTAAAGCACCGACACGAGACCCCGGTTTAAAGTCAAATCTGAAAGACTGTTAATAGTATTAGGGTCAGACGAGGGATCGAACCCGTGATCGTGTATCATGTACATATTTATAGAGTCATATAGTTGATGCGGACTCTACAGTCTTGGTTACATACAAGTATTGTTTATATACATATAGAACAGAACAGAACATATTGTTTATTAGACTTACGCATTAATCATCATCATAATAATACATATACAATGTGCATGCAATGGAAAATAGTGATAAATATATGATGAGTGTTTAACTGATGGTAGATATACATGTTGATTAAAATGTTTCCAATGTGAGAGTGTTATGAGAGATACTAGATAGGAATGATCTCAGCATCTCTATTTTAATTCAATTTTATGTAGAGCAAATTAAATTGAATTTTTTTCAAATGGTGTTGTACATCTTGTGGTGTACTTGGCACAGTGTGTTAGGTAGCTGTATAAAATGTTTAATTTCCTAATTATAATAGCATGTACGCGTGAGTTACACACTATATATACAGTACATATGTATATGTTAAATAGTATGTGTGTTAAATATAAAGAACGATGAGAAAGTGTGAGTAGTTTGTTTAGTATTATCTTTGTTTGAATAAATGCATGCATCTAGTATAGTATATCAATCATATTTATGAAGGTATTATAGCAACAGAACAACATTTTATTATAAGACTTGTAATAATATAATAATACATAATTATATAATGTATTTACATCACGTGACTTGGTTAGTTACATATTCAAGTGTGTTCATTGTATTAGTAACAGAGGATGAACATTATATATCAGCAGAATTTAAGTTTAAACTTTATTTATATTACAGCGATTGTGAAATAAGTTTCTACAACTTATATTAATCACTCTCGTTGGCGCGGATGACAGCGTATATATGGTCTTTCGCGTGGGAGGAAACCGGAGTACCCGGAGAAAACCCACCTGTCCGATCTGGCGACCACCGTACCATCTCACATACTTCCCGGTCCGAAGATAGAACCCTGGTTGCATTTGTGAGAAGCGAGCGAGCTAACCACTGCGCTAATCGGACAGCCAGAATATCACACAATATCAAGTGTTATTTATCAAGAAACACATTAAAACTGTTATTAAAGAATTTCTGTAATACAAAGCTGTTTTCATATAAGTTGCTAATTTAAATAGGATTGTTTTATCTGATGTGTTTAATAATTCTAGATATGTGTACACAGAAGGCCTTATGTAATAGTAAGGCTTTAAATACGTTTATCGAATGCTAATGTAGCATGGACAAACACATATAAAATGGTATTCATCCTCTATATCATTGGTATTGCAGTAAATGCAATATCGTTCAGCGCATATCGTCCAGTTTGTATTGTTAGACAGTGGGCAGATAAGTGTAATCTAGATAAGTATACATCCGTTATGCAATAATCGGTTATGTCGAATGATCTGGTTATCTCGAAGTCGGATCAAAGTCCCGTTTCAGACACTATCATTTTACATACTGGATCTGTTTATATCGAATTGTGTTAAGTCAATCTTCGGTTATGTCGAAGTATTTTGTTCGGTCCGACGGAATTCGACATAGCGGATGTACATAAAACATCAAAGTTCTTTATAAAACATCGAAGTAAATCTCATACTCGAATTGAACCTTAACAAATCTATAACTCTCAAGTATTTGGTGAAGTTACGAGAGAAGCGTACCATTCAGGAGTATGCATAATTGTATAAACGTATTCAACATACAGAGGAAGGAATATACCGTTTGACTTATGAATATTCGTATAACCCATAAAAAGGACAGGTCAATATGCACGATCTATACACAGGCCAAGAAACACAACCATAAACAAAACAACAGCGTTCATTCATGTTTTACTTTTCGTCACAGACGGACCTGTAGTCCAGTGGTAACACGCTGGACTGGTAATCCAGGGATCGCAGGTTCAATCCCCCGTCTGACCCTAATAAAATCAACAGTCTTTCAGATGGGACGTTAAACCGAGGTCTCGTGTCGGTGCTTTACACCGTGCACGTAAAAGAACCAGAGGAGACTCTGGAATGGGTCTCTGTCTGTATCATTGCACTTTCCTCCAAAAATCTAAAGTGACAAATATCTCTTCAGGAGGCGTCGCTAATATGGGCAACCGGTAGCGACGATAAATAAACGTAAAAACAACAAGGAAGGAATATAATGTTTACTCAACATTTTCTTGTAGGCTATGACTTATGAATATTCGTATAACCCATAAAAAGGACAGGTCAATATGCACGATCTATACACAGGCCAAGAAACACAACCATAAACAAAACAACAGCGTTCATTCATGTTTTATTTTTCGTCTCGAGTGAGATTACTAAATAAACGGGACAAACGTGTTCCTATATGCTCATATATAATTATGCTAATAACATACAGTAATTATGTGTTTTATAGCATTTTAGAAGTTGTTATGTATCAATTTACTTTTACTTTTATATTTATTGCGTATACGTCCAGATTTAAGTGGTGTTTTATGATAGGTTGCTTGCATGCCTTCACTGTTTAATATTGAGTCTGAACTAAATGATCTTGGATATTCTAAAACATACTACAGTCCAACTGTATCACTCTATTCTATATCTATTCTAAAACACTCTATAGTCCAAATGTATCAATCTATTCTATATATATTCTAAAACATTTTACAGTCCAACTGTATCAATGGTTACCTCTATTCTAAAACACTCTACAGTCCAACTTTATCACTCTATTCTATATCTATTCTAAAACATACTACAGTCCAACTGTATCAATGGTTACCTCTATTCTAATACATACTACAGTCCAACTGTATCAATGGTTACCTCTATTCTAAAACATTCTACAGTCCAACTGTATCAATGGTTACCTCTATTCTAATACATACTACAGTCCAACTGTATCAATGGTTACCTCTATTCTAAAACATTTTACAGTCCAACTGTATCAATGGTTACCTCTATTCTAAAACATACTACAGTCCAACTGTATCAATGGTTACCTCTATTCTAAAACATACTACAGTCCAACTGTATCAATGGTTACCTCTATTCTAAAACATTTTACAGTCCAACTGTATCAATGGTTACCTCTATTCTAAAACATTCTACAGTCCAACTGTATCAATGGTTACCTCTATTCTAAAACATACTACAGTCCAACTGTATCAATGGTTACCTCTATTCTAAAACATTTTACAGTCCAACTGTATCAATGGTTACCTCTATTCTAAAACATACTACAGTCCAACTGTATCAATGGTTACCTCTATTCTAAAACATTGTACAGTCCAACTGTATCAATGGTTACCAGCCAGTTTCTGTCGCTATCTGGATTGGCTTTCGATTGTATATAAAACAACGAGTTCTACTATTTCAGATCGCAGGTTCGATCCCCCGTCTGACCCTAATAATATTAACAGTCTTTCAGATGGGACGTTAAACCGAGGTCTCGTGTCGGTGCTTTACACCGTGTACGTAAAAGAACCAGAGGAGACTCTGGAATGGGTCTCTGTCTGTATCATTGCACTATCCTCCAAAATCTAAAATGACTAATATCTTCAGGAGGCGTCGCTCATATGGGTAACCGGTAGCGACGATAAATAAACATAAAACACAAACAATATTTCAGACATGTAAAATGACTAATCTCTTCAGGAGGCGTCGCTCATATGGGCAACAGGTAGCGATAAATAAGCGTAAAATACCATATTTCAGAGAGTGCTATGCTATGGGGATATTGTAGGGGCGTGGCAGTATAGCGTATTATTTAGCACGTGTTTGACATAGTTCCAGACGAAAGTATGAAGAGTGATGAGTTGGGTGAATTCTGTCAAGCTTCTGATGTTGTTGTTGTTGTTGTTGATGTTGATGATGATTTGATGATGATGACAATGATGATGATGATGATGACAGTGATGATGATGACAGTGAAGATGATGATGAATCAAATCATCATCATCAATTCATGATCATGATGATGATGATGATGATGATGATTTGATGATGATGATGATTTGATGATGATGGTTTGATGATGATGATGATGATGATGATGATGATGATGATGATGATGAAGCACTGATGCTACTGTCGAATCTGAATGTACACGTAACATCAATCCATCATCAACATAAATGTTGAAACGTGGTCACCGAATGATATGAGATCAAATGTCTACGTTTATAATTGACAAAGTGTCTCCTAGTTAAGATGCAATCATTACTTTTCAATTAGGAAATCACCCATCAATCAATGTAGACCACCTGTCTAATAGCATGTACAAACCCAAGGTTGAATGTACATGACATGAAGGTGTTATTACAAGATAGGTTTCTGGTGCGTATGAGGATCTGTCCCAAGATGTATGCTATTCTATCGGAAGGCAATTAATCAAGGCCATTAAGCTTTAATCATCAGCCCCTTGTAATATCTCAGTATACAGCACATTCTAATCCTCCGCCTCGTGTAATATCTCAGTATACAGCACATTCTAATCCCTAGCCCCTTGTAATATCTCAGTATGCAGCACATTCTAATCCCCAGCCCCTTGTAATATCTCAGTATACAGCACACTCTAATCCTCGGCCCCTTGTAATATCTCGGTATGCAGCACATTCTAATCCTCGGCCCCTTGTAATATCTCAGTATACAGCACATTATAATCCTCAGCCCCTTGTAATATCTCAGTATGCAGCACATTCTAATCCCTAGCCCCTTGTAATATCTCAGTATACAGCACATTCTAATCCTCAGCCCCTTGTAATATCTCAGTATGCAGCACATTCTAATCACCAGCCCCTTGTAATATCTCAATATACAGCACATTCTAATCCTCAGCCTCTTGTAATATCTCAGTATGCAGCACATTCTAATCCTCGGCCCCTTGTAATATCTCAGTATACAGCACATTCTAATCCTCAGCCCCTTGTAATATCTCAGTATACAGCACATTCTAATCACCAGCCCCTTGTAATATCTCAGTATGCAGCACATTCTAATCCTCGGCCTCGTGTAATATCTCAGTATGCAGCACACTCTAATCCCTAGTCCCTTGTAATATCTCAGTATGCAGCACATTCTAATCCTCAGCCCCTTGTAATATCTCAGTATACAGCACATTCTAATCCCTAGCCCCTTGTAATATCTCAGTATGCAGCACATTCTAATCCTCCGCCCCTTGTAATATCTCAGTATGCAGCACATTCTAATCCTATTCAGTATCAGCACATTCTAATCCTAGCCCCTTGTAATATCTCAGTATACAGCACATTCTAATCCCTAGCCCCTTGTAATATCTCAGTATACAGCACATTCTAATCCCTAGCCCCTTGTAATATCTCAGTATACAGCACATTCTAATCCTCAGCCTCTTGTAATATCTCAGTATGCAGCACATTCTAATCCTCAGCCCTTGTAATATCTCAGTATACAGCACATTCTAATCCTCCGCCTCTTGTAATATCTCAGTATACAGCACATTCTAATCCTCCGCCTCTTGTAATATCTCAGTATACAGCACATTCTAATCCCCAGCCCCTTGTAATATCTCAGTATGCAGCACATTCTAATCCTCAGCCCCTTGTAATATCTCAGTATGCAGCACATTCTAATCCCCAGCCCCTTGTAATATCTCAGTATGCAGCACATTCTAATCCCCAGCCCCTTGTAATATCTCAGTATGCAGCACATTCTAATCCTCAGCCCCTTGTAATATCTCAGTATACAGCACATTCTAATCCCCAGCCCCTTGTAATATCTCAGTATGCAGCACATTCTAATCCTCAGCCCCTTGTAATATCTCAGTATGCAGCACATTCTAATCCCCAGCCTCTTGTAATATCTCAGTATCAGCACATTCTAATCCCAGCCCCTTGTAATATCTCAGTATACAGCACATTCTAATCCCCAGCCCCTTGTAATATCTCAGTATGCAGCACATTCTAATCCCCAGCCCCTTGTAATATCTCAGTATGCAGCACATTCTAATCCTCAGCCCCTTGTAATATCTCAGTATGCAGCACATTCTAATCCCCAGCCCCTTGTAATATCTCAGTATGCAGCACATTCTAATCCTCAGCCCCTTGTAATATCTCAGTATGCAGCACATTCTAATCCCCAGCCCCTTGTAATAT
Organism: Archivesica marissinica; assembly: GCA_014843695.1. NCBI lineage: Eukaryota > Metazoa > Mollusca > Bivalvia > Venerida > Vesicomyidae > Archivesica > Archivesica marissinica. The sequence goes on along the minus strand of CM026395.1, from coordinate 24,655,515 downwards.
CTCAGTATGCAGCACATTCTAATCCTCAGCCCCTTGTAATATCTCAGTATGCAGCACATTCTAATCCCCAGCCCCTTGTAATATCTCAGTATGCAGCACATTCTAATCCTCAGCCCCTTGTAATATCTCAGTATGCAGCACATTCTAATCCCCAGCCTCTTGTAATATCTCAGTATGCAGCACATTCTAATCCTCAGCCCCTTGTAATATCTCAGTATACAGCACATTCTAATCCCCAGCCCCTTGTAATATCTCAGTATGCAGCACATTCTAATCCCCAGCCCCTTGTAATATCTCAGTATGCAGCACATTCTAATCCCCAGCCCCTTGTAATATCTCAGTATACAGCACATTCTAATCCCCAGCCCCTTGTAATATCTCAGTATACAGCACATTCTAATCCCCAGCCCCTTGTAATATCTCAGTATGCAGCACATTCTAATCCCCAGCCCCTTGTAATATCTCAGTATGCAGCACATTCTAATCCAGCCCCTTGTAATATCTCAGTATGCAGCACATTCTAATCCCAGCCCCTTGTAATATCTCAGTATGCAGCACATTCTAATCCCAGCCCTTGTAATATCTCAGTATGCAGCACACTCTAATCCCTAGCCCCTTGTAATATCTCAGTATGCAGCACATTCTAATCCCTAGCCCCTTGTAATATCTCAGTATGCAGCACACTCTAATCCCAGCCCTTGTAATATTCAGTATGCAGCACATTCTAATCCCCAGCCCCTTGTAATATCTCAGTATGCAGCACACTCTAATCCCTAGCCCCTTGTAATATCTCAGTAGCAGCACACTCTAATCCCCAGCCCCTTGTAATATCTCAGTATGCAGCACACTCTAATCCTAGCCCCTTGTAATATCTCAGTATGCAGCACACTCTAATCCCCAGCCCCTTGTAATATCTCAGTATGCAGCACATTCTAATCCCCAGCCCCTTGTAATATCTCAGTATGCAGCACATTCTAATCCCAGCCCCTTGTAATATCTCAGTATGCAGCACATCTAATCCCCAGCCCCTTGTAATATCTCAGTATGCAGCACACTCTAATCCCTAGCCCCTTGTAATATCTCAGTATGCAGCACATTCTAATCCCCAGCCCCTTGTAATATCTCAGTATGCAGCACATTCTAATCCCCAGCCCCTTGTAATATCTCAGTATACAGCACACTCTAATCCCCAGCCCCTTGTAATATCTCAGTATGCAGCACACTCTAATCCCCAGCCCCTTGTAATATCTCAGTATACAGCACATTCTAATCCCCACCCTTGTAATATCCAGTATGCAGCACATTCTAATCCCAGCCCCTTGTAATATCTCAGTATGCAGCACACTCTAATCCCTAGCCCCTTGTAATATCTCAGTATGCAGCACACTCTAATCCCAGCCCCTTGTAATATCTCAGTATACAGCACACTCTAATCCCTAGCCCCTTGTAATATCTCAGTATGCAGCACATTCTAATCCCCAGCCCCTTGTAATATCTCAGTATGCAGCACACTCTAATCCCTAGCCCCTTGTAATATCTCAGTATGCAGCACATTCTAATCCCCAGCCCCTTGTAATATCTCAGTATACAGCACATTCTAATCCCCAGCCCCTTGTAATATCTCAGTATGCAGCACATTCTAATCCCAGCCCCTTGTAATATCTCAGTATGCAGCACATTCTAATCCCCAGCCCCTTGTAATATCTCAGTATGCAGCACATTCTAATCCCCAGCCCCTTGTAATATCTCAGTATGCAGCACACTCTAATCCCCAGCCCCTTGTAATATCTCAGTATGCAGCACATTCTAATCCCCAGCCCCTTGTAATATCTCAGTATACAGCACACTCTAATCCCAGCCCCTTGTAATATCTCAGTATGCAGCACATTCTAATCCCCAGCCCCTTGTAATATCTCAGTATGCAGCACACTCTAATCCCTAGCCCCTTGTAATATCTCAGTATGCAGCACATTCTAATCCCCAGCCCCTTGTAATATCTCAGTATGCAGCACACTCTAATCCCTAGCCCCTTGTAATATCTCAGTATGCAGCACATTCTAATCCCCAGCCCCTTGTAATATCTCAGTATGCAGCACACTCTAATCCCTAGCCCCTTGTAATATCTCAGTATGCAGCACATTCTAATCCCCAGCCCCTTGTAATATCTCAGTATGCAGCACACTCTAATCCCCAGCCCCTTGTAATATCTCAGTATGCAGCACACTCTAATCCCTAGCCTTGTAATATCTCAGTATGCAGCACACTCTAATCCCTAGCCCCTTGTAATATCTCAGTATGCAGCACACTCTAATCCCCAGCCCCTTGTAATATCTCAGTATGCAGCACACTCTAATCCCCAGCCCCTTGTAATATCTCAGTATGCAGCACATTCTAATCCCCAGCCCCTTGTAATATCTCAGTATGCAGCACATTCTAATCCCCAGCCCCTTGTAATATCTCAGTATGCAGCACATTCTAATCCCCAGCCCCTTGTAATATCTCAGTATGCAGCACATTCTAATCCCCAGCCCCTTGTAATATCTCAGTATGCAGCACATTCTAATCCCCAGCCCCTTGTAATATCTCAGTATGCAGCACATTCTAATCCTCAGCCCCTTGTAATATCTCAGTATGCAGCACATTCTAATCCCCAGCCCCTTGTAATATCTCAGTATGCAGCACATTCTAATCCTCAGCCCCTTGTAATATCTCAGTATGCAGCACATTCTAATCCCCAGCCCCTTGTAATATCTCAGTATGCAGCACATTCTAATCCCCAGCCCCTTGTAATATCTCAGTATGCAGCACATTCTAATCCCCAGCCCCTTGTAATATCTCAGTATGCAGCACATTCTAATCCTCAGCCTCTTGTAATATCTCAGTATGCAGCACATTCTAATCCCCAGCCCCTTGTAATATCTCAGTATGCAGCACATTCTAATCCTCAGCCCCTTGTAATATCTCAGTATGCAGCACATTCTAATCCCCAGCCCCTTGTAATATCTCAGTATGCAGCACATTCTAATCCCCAGCCTCTTGTAATATCTCAGTATACAGCACACTCTAATCCCTAGCCCCTTGTAATATCTCAGTATGCAGCACATTCTAATCCTCAGCCCCTTGTAATATCTCAGTATACAGCACATTCTAATCCTCAGCCCCTTGTAATATCTCAGTATACAGCACATTCTAATCCTCAGCCCCTTGTAATATCTCAGTATGCAGCACACTCTAATCCCTAGCCCCTTGTAATATCTCAGTATGCAGCACACTCTAATCCCCAGCCCCTTGTAATATCTCAGTATGCAGCACACTCTAATCCCTAGCCCCTTGTAATATCTCAGTATGCAGCACACTCTAATCCCTAGCCCCTTGTAATATCTCAGTATGCAGCACACTCTAATCCCTAGCCCCTTGTAATATCTCAGTATGCAGCACACTCTAATCCCCAGCCCCTTGTAATATCTCAGTATGCAGCACACTCTAATCCCCAGCCCCTTGTAATATCTCAGTATGCAGCACATTCTAATCCTCAGCC
>CM026395.1:24638107-24650977 GCA_014843695.1 Archivesica marissinica | reverse complement strand
CTTGTAATATCTCAGTATGCAGCACATTCTAATCCCCAGCCCCTTGTAATATCTCAGTATGCAGCACATTCTAATCCCCAGCCCCTTGTAATATCTCAGTATGCAGCACATTCTAATCCCCAGCCCCTTGTAATATCTCAGTATGCAGCACATTCTAATCCCTAGCCCCTTGTAATATCTCAGTATACAGCACATTCTAATCCCTAGCCCCTTGTAATATCTCAGTATACAGCACATTCTAATCCCCAGCCCCTTGTAATATCTCAGTATGCAGCACATTCTAATCCTCAGCCTCTTGTAATATCTCAGTATGCAGCACATTCTAATCCTCAGCCCCTTGTAATATCTCAGTATGCAGCACATTCTAATCCCCAGCCCCTTGTAATATCTCAGTATACAGCACATTCTAATCCCCAGCCCCTTGTAATATCTCAGTATACAGCACATTCTAATCCCAGCCCCTTGTAATATCTCAGTATGCAGCACATTCTAATCCCCAGCCCCTTGTAATATCTCAGTATGCAGCACATTCTAATCCCCAGCCCCTTGTAATATCTCAGTATGCAGCACATTCTAATCCCCAGCCCCTTGTAATATCTCAGTATGCAGCACATTCTAATCCTAGCCCCTTGTAATATCTCAGTATGCAGCACATTCTAATCCCCAGCCCCTTGTAATATCTCAGTATGCAGCACATTCTAATCCCCAGCCCCTTGTAATATCTCAGTATGCAGCACATTCTAATCCTCAGCCTCTTGTAATATCTCAGTATGCAGCACATTCTAATCCCTAGCCCCTTGTAATATCTCAGTATACAGCACACTCTAATCACCAGCCCCTTGTAATATCTCAGTATGCAGCACATTCTAATCCTCGGCCTCGTGTAATATCTCAGTATGCAGCACATTCTAATCCTCGCCTCTGTAATATCTCAGTATACAGCACATTCTAATCCCTAGCCCCTTGTAATATCTCAGTATGCAGCACATTCTAATCCTCGGCCTCGTGTAATATCTCAGTATACAGCACATTCTAATCCCTAGCCCCTTGTAATATCTCAGTATACAGCACATTCTAATCCCTAGCCCCTTGTAATATCTCAGTATGCAGCACACTCTAATCCCCAGCCCCTTGTAATATCTCAGTATGCAGCACACTCTAATCCCCAGCCCCTTGTAATATCTCAGTATGCAGCACACTCTAATCCCCAGCCTCTTGTAATATCTCAGTATGCAGCACATTCTAATCCCCAGCCCCTTGTAATATCTCAGTATGCAGCACACTCTAATCCCCAGCCCCTTGTAATATCTCAGTATGCAGCACATTCTAATCCCCAGCCCCTTGTAATATCTCAGTATGCAGCACATTCTAATCCCCAGCCCCTTGTAATATCTCAGTATGCAGCACATTCTAATCCTCAGCCCCTTGTAATATCTCAGTATGCAGCACATTCTAATCCCCAGCCCCTTGTAATATCTCAGTATGCAGCACACTCTAATCCCCAGCCCCTTGTAATATCTCAGTATGCAGCACATTCTAATCCCCAGCCCCTTGTAATATCTCAGTATGCAGCACATTCTAATCCCCAGCCCCTTGTAATATCTCAGTATGCAGCACATTCTAATCCCCAGCCCTTGTAATATCTCAGTATGCAGCACATTCTAATCCCTAGCCCCTTGTAATATCTCAGTATGCAGCACATTCTAATCCTCAGCCCCTTGTAATATCTCAGTATGCAGCACATTCTAATCCCCAGCCCCTTGTAATATCTCAGTATACAGCACACTCTAATCCCCAGCCCCTTGTAATATCTCAGTATGCAGCACATTCTAATCCCCAGCCCCTTGTAATATCTCAGTATACAGCACACTCTAATCCCTAGCCCCTTGTAATATCTCAGTATGCAGCACATTCTAATCCTCAGCCCCTTGTAATATCTCAGTATACAGCACATTCTAATCCTCAGCCCCTTGTAATATCTCAGTATGCAGCACATTCTAATCCTCAGCCCCTTGTAATATCTCAGTATGCAGCACACTCTAATCCCTAGCCCCTTGTAATATCTCAGTATACAGCACATTCTAATCCCTAGCCCCTTGTAATATCTCAGTATACAGCACATTCTAATCCTCAGCCCCTTGTAATATCTCAGTATGCAGCACACTCTAATCCCTAGCCCCTTGTAATATCTCAGTATACAGCACATTCTAATCCCTAGCCCCTTGTAATATCTCAGTATACAGCACATTCTAATCCCCAGCCCCTTGTAATATCTCAGTATGCAGCACACTCTAATCCCCAGCCCCTTGTAATATCTCAGTATGCAGCACACTCTAATCCCCAGCCCCTTGTAATATCTCAGTATGCAGCACATTCTAATCACCAGCCCCTTGTAATATCTCAGTATGCAGCACACTCTAATCCCAGCCCCTTGTAATATCTCAGTATGCAGCACATTCTAATCCCCAGCCCCTTGTAATATCTCAGTATGCAGCACACTCTAATCCCCAGCCCCTTGTAATATCTCAGTATGCAGCACACTCTAATCCCAGCCCCTTGTAATATCTCAGTATGCAGCACATCTAATCCCAGCCCCTTGTAATATCTCAGTATGCAGCACATTCTAATCCCAGCCCCTTGTAATATCTCAGTATGCAGCACATCTAATCCCCAGCCCTTGTAATATCTCAGTATGCAGCACATCTAATCCCAGCCCTTGTAATATCTCAGTATGCAGCACATTCTAATCCTCAGCCCCTTGTAATATCTCAGTATGCAGCACATTCTAATCCCAGCCCCTTGTAATATCTCAGTATGCAGCACATTCTAATCCTCAGCCCCTTGTAATATCTCAGTATGCAGCACATTCTAATCCCCAGCCCCTTGTAATATCTCAGTATGCAGCACATTCTAATCCCCAGCCCCTTGTAATATCTCAGTATGCAGCACATTCTAATCCTCAGCCCCTTGTAATATCTCAGTATGCAGCACATTCTAATCCTCAGCCCCTTGTAATATCTCAGTATGCAGCACATTCTAATCCCCAGCCTCTTGTAATATCTCAGTATGCAGCACATTCTAATCCTCAGCCCCTTGTAATATCTCAGTATGCAGCACATTCTAATCCCCAGCCTCTTGTAATATCTCAGTATGCAGCACATTCTAATCCTCAGCCTCTTGTAATATCTCAGTATACAGCACATTCTAATTCCCAGCCCCTTGTAATATCTCAGTATGCAGCACATTCTAATCCTCAGCCCCCTGTAATATCTCAGTATGCAGCACATTCTAATCCCCAGCCTCTTGTAATATCTCAGTATACAGCACATTCTAATCCTCAGCCTCTTGTAATATCTCAGTATACAGCACATTCTAATCCCCAGCCTCTTGTAATATCTCAGTATGCAGCACATTCTAATCCCCAGCCTCTTGTAATATCTCAGTATGCAGCACATTCTAATCCTCAATCCCTTGTAATATCTCAGTATGCAGCACATTCTAATCCTCAGCCCCTTGTAATATCTCAGTATGCAGCACATTCTAATCCTCGGCCTCTTGTAATATCTCAATGTGCAGCACATTCTAATCCTCAGCCCCCTGTAATATCTCAGTATGTAGCACATTCTAATCCTCGGCCTCTTGTAATATCTCAGTATGCAGCACATTCTAATCCTCAGCCCCCTGTAATATCTCAGTATGCAGCACATTCTAATCCTCAGCCCCCTGTAATATCTCAGTATGCAGCACATTCTAATCCCCAGCCTCTTGTAATATCTCAGTATGCAGCACATTCTAATCCTCAGCCCCCTGTAATATCTCAGTATGCAGCACATTCTAATCCCCAGCCTGTTGTAATATCGCAGTATGCAGCACATTCTAATCCTCAGCCTCTTGTAATATCTCAGTATACAGCACATTCTAATTCCCAGCCCCTTGTAATATATCAGTATGCAGCACATTCTAATCCTCAGCCCCCTGTAATATCTCAGTATGCAGCACATTCTAATCCCCAGCCTCTTGTAATATCTCAGTATACAGCACATTCTAATCCTCAGCCTCTTGTAATATCTCAGTATACAGCACATTCTAATCCCCAGCCTCTTGTAATATCTCAGTATGCAGCACATTCTAATCCCCAGCCTCTTGTAATATATCAGTATGCAGCACATTATAATCCTCAATCCCTTGTAATATCTCAGTATGCAGCACATTCTAATCCTCAGCCCCTTGTAATATCTCAGTATGCAGCACATTCTAATCCTCGGCCTCTTGTAATATCTCAATGTGCAGCACATTCTAATCCTCAGCCCCTTGTAATATCTCAGTATGTAGCACATTCTAATCCTCGGCCTCTTGTAATATCTCAGTATGCAGCACATTCTAATCCTCAGCCCTTGTAATATCTCAGTATGCAGCACATTCTAATCCTAGCCCTTTCCAGCCCCTTGTAATATCTCAGTATGCAGCACATTCTAATCCCCAGCCCTTGTAATATCTCAGTATGCAGCACATTCTAATCCCAGCCCCTTGTAATATCTCAGTATGCAGCACATTCTAATCCCCAGCCCCTTGTAATATCTCAGTATACAGCACATTCTAATCCCCAGCCCCTTGTAATATCTCAGTATGCAGCACATTCTAATCCTCAGCCCCTTGTAATATCTCAGTATACAGCACATTCTAATCCCCAGCCCCTTGTAATATCTCAGTATGCAGCACATTCTAATCCCCAGCCCCTTGTAATATCTCAGTATGCAGCACATTCTAATCCCCAGCCCCTTGTAATATCTCAGTATGCAGCACATTCTAATCCCCAGCCCCTTGTAATATCTCAGTATGCAGCACATTCTAATCCTCAGCCCCTTGTAATATCTCAGTATACAGCACATTCTAATCCTCAGCCCCTTGTAATATCTCAGTATGCAGCACATTCTAATCCTCAGCCCCTTGTAATATCTCAGTATGCAGCACATTCTAATCCCCAGCCCCTTGTAATATCTCAGTATGCAGCACATTCTAATCCCCAGCCCCTTGTAATATCTCAGTATACAGCACATTCTAATCCCCAGCCCCTTGTAATATCTCAGTATGCAGCACATTCTAATCCCCAGCCCCTTGTAATATCTCAGTATACAGCACATTCTAATCCTCAGCCCCTTGTAATATCTCAGTATGCAGCACATTCTAATCCTCAGCCCCTTGTAATATCTCAGTATGCAGCACACTCTAATCCCTAGCCCCTTGTAATATCTCAGTATGCAGCACATTCTAATCCTCAGCCCCTTGTAATATCTCAGTATGCAGCACATTCTAATCCCTAGCCCCTTGTAATATCTCAGTATACAGCACATTCTAATCCCCAGCCCCTTGTAATATCTCAGTATACAGCACATTCTAATCCCCAGCCCCTTGTAATATCTCAGTATGCAGCACATTCTAATCCTCAGCCCCTTGTAATATCTCAGTATACAGCACATTCTAATCCCCAGCCCCTTGTAATATCTCAGTATACAGCACACTCTAATCCCAGCCCCTTGTAATATCTCAGTATACAGCACATTCTAATCCCCAGCCCCTTGTAATATCTCAGTATGCAGCACATTCTAATCCCTAGCCCCTTGTAATATCTCAGTATGCAGCACACTCTAATCCCCAGCCCCTTGTAATATCTCAGTATGCAGCACACTCTAATCCCCAGCCCCTTGTAATATCTCAGTATGCAGCACATTCTAATCCCCAGCCCCTTGTAATATCTCAGTATACAGCACATTCTAATCCCCAGCCCCTTGTAATATCTCAGTATGCAGCACATTCTAATCCCCAGCCCCTTGTAATATCTCAGTATGCAGCACATTCTAATCCCCAGCCCCTTGTAATATCTCAGTATGCAGCACATTCTAATCCCCAGCCCCTTGTAATATCTCAGTATGCAGCACATTCTAATCCTCAGCCCCTTGTAATATCTCAGTATGCAGCACATTCTAATCCCCAGCCCCTTGTAATATCTCAGTATGCAGCACATTCTAATCCTCAGCCCCTTGTAATATCTCAGTATGCAGCACATTCTAATCCCCAGCCCCTTGTAATATCTCAGTATGCAGCACATTCTAATCCTCAGCCCCTTGTAATATCTCAGTATGCAGCACATTCTAATCCCCAGCCCCTTGTAATATCTCAGTATGCAGCACATTCTAATCCCCAGCCCCTTGTAATATCTCAGTATGCAGCACATTCTAATCCCCAGCCCCTTGTAATATCTCAGTATGCAGCACATTCTAATCCTCAGCCCCTTGTAATATCTCAGTATGCAGCACATTCTAATCCCCAGCCCCTTGTAATATCTCAGTATGCAGCACATTCTAATCCTCAGCCCCTTGTAATATCTCAGTATGCAGCACATTCTAATCCCCAGCCCCTTGTAATATCTCAGTATGCAGCACATTCTAATCCTCAGCCTCTTGTAATATCTCAGTATGCAGCACATTCTAATCCCCAGCCCCTTGTAATATCTCAGTATACAGCACATTCTAATCCTCAGCCCCTTGTAATATCTCAGTATGCAGCACATTCTAATCCCCAGCCCCTTGTAATATCTCAGTATGCAGCACATTCTAATCCCCAGCCCCTTGTAATATCTCAGTATGCAGCACATTCTAATCCCCAGCCCCTTGTAATATCTCAGTATGCAGCACATTCTAATCCCCAGCCCCTTGTAATATCTCAGTATACAGCACATTCTAATCCCCAGCCCTTGTAATATCTCAATGTGCAGCAAATTCTAATCCCCAGCCCCTTGTAATATCTCATGTGCAGCAATTCTAATCCCAGCCCCTTGTAATATCTCAGTATGCAGCACATTCTAATCCCCAGCCCCTTGTAATATCTCAGTATGCAGCACATTCTAATCCCCAGCCCCTTGTAATATCTCAGTGTGCAGCACATTCTAATCCCCAGCCCCTTGTAATATCTCAGTGTGCAGCACATTCTAATCCCCAGCCCCTTGTAATATCTCAGTATACAGCACATTCTAATCACCAGCCTCTTGTAATATCTCAGTATGCAGCACATTCTAATCCCCAGCCCCTTGTAATATCTCAGTGTGCAGCACATTCTAATCCCCAGCCTCTTGTAATATCTCAGTATACAGCACATTCTAATCCTCGGCTCCTTGTAATATCTCAGCTTGCAACACATTCTAATCCTCAGCCCCTTGTAATATCTCAGTATACAGCACATTCTAATCACCAGCCCCTTTTAATATCTCAGTATGCAACACATTCTAATCCTCAGCCCCTTGTAATATCTCAGTATACAGCACATTCTAATCCCCAGCCTCTTGTAATATCTCAGTATACAGCACATTATAATCCCCAGCCTCTTGTAATATCTCAGTATGCAGCACATTCTAATCCCCAGCCCCTTGTAATATCTCAGTATGCAGCACATTCTAATCCTCGGCTCCTTGTAATATCTCAGCTTGCAACACATTCTAATCCTCAGCCCCTTGTAATATCTCAGTATACAGCACATTCTAATCACCAGCCTCTTGTAATATCTCAGTATGCAGCACATTCTAATCCTCAGCCCCTTGTAATATCTCAGTATACAGCACATTCTAATCACCAGCCCCTTTTAATATCTCAGTATGCAGCACATTCTAATCCTCAGCCTCTTGTAATATCTCAGTATGCAGCACATTCTAATCCTCAGCCCCTTGTAATATCTCAGTATACAGCACATTCTAATCCCCAGCCTCTTGTAATATCTCAGTATGCAGCACATTCTAATCCTCAGCCCCTTGTAATATCTCAGTATACAGCACATTCTAATCACCAGCCTCTTGTAATATCTCAGTATGCAGCACATTCTAATCCTCAGCCCCTTGTAATATCTCAGTATACAGCACATTCTAATCACCAGCCCCTTTTAATATCTCAGTATGCAGCACATTCTAATCCACAGCCTCTTGTAATATCTCAGTATGCAGCACATTCTAATCCTCAGCCTCTTGTAATATCTCAGTATGCAGCACATTATAATCCTCAACCCCTTGTAATATCTCAGGGTGCAGCACATTCTAATCCTCGGCTACTTGTAATATCTCAGTAATTTAAACATGATTAGGATTTACTTATCTTCGGATCTGTTTGTCGGGTTAATGTTGCACATGAATATGTGTATATTACTACGGTTAATCTAATTTAATCAGGAATAACGTTTAATGACTGGTTAACTTTTATTATTTTTAAGGTATTGGGGTCATTAGTGAACAGAGAATGAGGAACAACATATATTAGGGAGTTATTTCTAGACAACAAATAATGACCGGTGTCAAAATGACAATTTCCGACGAGAGTTAAAATGGGGCGTCAAACTTCTTATAGGTGTATTATTGTGGCGTCCGTGGTCCAGTGGTAGAGCGTCGGATTTGGAATCGAACGGTCCTGGATTCGATACTCGGTCAGGCCACGTATGTACAGTAAAAACCCTCTATGCGACCACCCCGATTTCGAGACCACCCCGCTATTGCGAACGATTTTTTTCAGAACGGAATATTTCACTATATATGTCAATGGTCGTTGACCCCGATAATCAGACCACCCCTTTATTCCGTAATACGACCAGTTAATTCAGGTCAAAGTTAAGTCAAAACACATTTTATTCTCTCATTTCACATGCATACATGAAATAATGAGGCTTACGATAACACATATTTTCGAGGCTTGAATAACATGATCTGTTGCAAATACTAAACATTAGGGCCTATAGTACTATTATTGTTGATTTAGATAATTATTCGATTTTCAGGTGCAATAATAGTAGGGGAGATCGTGAAATGAACAATTGTCTTTCTTTTCATTGGTACAAGAAATTTAAAGAATTGTGGATCCACGGAGAGTCAAGCATTTTTATTTTATCAATGTGTGTTCTTACGTTTATTTATCGTCGCTACCGGTTACCCATATGAGCGACGCCTCCTGAAGAGATTAGTCATTTTAGAGTTTGGAGAATAGTGCAATGATACAGAAAGAGACCCAATCCAGAGCCTCCTCTGGTTCTTGTACGTGCACGGTGTAAAGCACCGACACGAGACCTCGGTTTAACGTCCCATCTGAAAGACTGTTAATTTTATTAGGGTCAGACGGGGGATCGAACCTGCGATCCCTGGATTACCAGTCCAGCGTGTTACCACTGGACTACATATCCGTCTTGTGTGTGTTTTACGTTTATTTATCGTCGCTACCGGTTGCCCATATGAGCGACGCCTCCTGAAGAGATTAGTCATTTTAGAGTTTGGAGAATAGTGCAATGATACAGAAAGAGACCCAATCCAGAGCCTCCTCTGGTTCTTGTACGTGCACGGTGTAAAGCACCGACACGAGACCTCGGTTTAACGTCCCATCTGAAAGACTGTTAATTTTATTAGGGTCAGACGGGGGATCGAACCTGCGATCCCTGGATTACCAGTCCAGCGTGTTACCACTGGACTACATATCCGTCTTGTGTGTGTTTTACGTTTATTTATCGTCGCTACCGGTTGCCCATATGAGCGACGCCTCATGAAGAGATTAGTCATTTTAGAGTTTGGAGGATAGTGCAATGATACAGAAAGAGACCCAATCCAGAGCCCCCTCTGGGTCTTTTACGTGCACGGTGTAAAGCACCGACACGAGACCTCGGTTTAACGTCCCATCTGAAAGACTGTTAATTGTATTAGGGTCAGACGGGGGATCGAACCTGCGATCCCTGGATTACCAGTCCAGCGTGTTAACCACTGGACTACAGATCCGTCTGTCCCCCTTAAAATAGCAAAATTCAGACAAATGCCATTAATCATATGCTAATTGAACCCCTAATACGACCGCAGGCGATTTTCTCACTTCCATTAATCGCACAAGACATGATAAAACATTTTTAATTATGTCCCAGTTTTACGACAATTAAGCGACCACTTTATGGTATCGGTCACGGTTAAGTGAGATAAACACGGAAGTGTTGATTGTAAATGGTTGGTTTTCATTGCTTTTAATCGTTTGTATATTGTCTGGAGTACAAACTGTTGCAAGCAAAACACAAGGTAGGTATTATGTGTTTCCATTAATAGATCATTACTTCTTTTTGTATATAACAGTATAACGTCTCTTGACACAATATTATACATGAACTCAACGTTTAAATTTCATGGCAGAGTTTCGCCATTCCAAATCGGCCATTTTGAATATTTGATTATTGCTAAAAATAGAACTCGAAATAGACGAACATGTTTATCTCCGTGCCATTACGGTGAACCAAATAAGATTTCGTTTAATTATAAACGGGTAAACAAACATTAAAACCGTTCGTTATAAAATCACCGGTTTAGCGTATTTTGGCAATATACTACCTTCGACATACTCTGTTTACTTTGGTAGGTTGCTTTGTAACTGTATTGTTTACTTTGGTAGGTTGCTTTGTAACTGTATTATATCCGTATTTATATAACTACTGATAACAGAAGTGAATATTAGAGAGTAAACACGAATTCACGTACTAGTTTCGTCTAAAAAAACCCTTTAGTCTAACGATGATTTCGGGTAGTAACTTACTCATCCACATATACTGGGTACTCCAAGCACACACTACTGAGTATGACAGGGTGACGCTTGTCGGGGACCGTTGATAAACATCTCATTTGAGACACATAATGTTGAAAATAACCACATACTAAGGTCAAAAACAGTCCCGAGTGGTACAGTGGCCAGCCGCTCAGCAAAAATGGTAAAGGCTGGGGCTGGACGGTACATAGTATATATCTATCTATCTGTCTGTCTGCCGCCTGCCCTGCCTGCCTGCCTTACCTATCTTCCTTTAATGTCGAACCCCTTGCGGGGATGTAGACATGTTGCGCATCAAAAATCGCAAAGAAGTTAAAAGTATGAATAGTTAAAAGCATAATTTAAGAAAGTAATGAAAATAAGTTGTGGTAAAAGTTTAATAGCAGCTGCGCAGAACAACTAGGGACTGGCATGGTCAATATTGCAAACTGTCGTATTGAATTGCTTTGTGGTAGGGAGATGGACAATGTCAGGAGGGAGATGGTTCCAATGGTAGATTGTTCTTGGAAAAAGGGGAAACTTGTAGTCTGTAGTTGCTGTAATTAACCTATAGCTTATGGAATGACAATGGCGAGCAGGACGGGAGAGGGGAACTAGGTAATTTTCAATGGGAATAGCAACAAGATCATTATGAATGTTATACAGAAGGGATAGCATAGCCTATTGTCAATACGCCGTTGATCTAGTCTGCGTAGATTTAGGGAATGTAGCATGTCTGTAACACTAGAGGTACGATAGAAGTCAGCTTTTATCCAACGCGGTGGTGTCTCATATACCGCTGGACACATTCATATGGTCTATCAATGTTTGGGTATGGGGCAACCAGATCTAGAAGCCATATTCAAGCTGGGGTCTCACTAGTGTCTGGTAAGCCATGGACTTAAGGGGTTCGGATTTGACCTGGAGGTTTCTACGTAGGAATCCTAATGTTTGGTTTGCTTTCTTAGTTGACCTTTTTATGTGAGTGTCTCACGACAGGTTATTTGAGATATCCACGCCAATGTATTTGGCTGAGGTGACCTACTCAAGTAGGAGTTCATATTGACTGGGAATAGGATGTTTCCTTCTGGTGACGTGGATAACTTGACATTTGGAGGGGTTAAAGTCCATGTCCCACTCCAACTCCCACTCCAACTCCCACTCTTCTAATCTCTTAATATCGTTTTGCAGTGTGACCGATTCATTTTCAGATGCTAGATAGACTGCAGTATCATCTGCAAAGATACGGACGTTGGAACTGATGTTTTGTGGGAGGTCGTTTAGATAGGCTAGGAAAAGCAGGGTTCCAAGTATGGATCCCTGTGGGACTCCAGAGGAATGGCATCTGAACTAATACTATTAAGGACAACTGACTGGAGTCTATTATCTAGAAAACTCTTAATCCACCTTAATGTTTGACCTCTGACTCCATAGTCATGCATTTTTAGTAGTACTTTCTCGTGATTGACCTTATCGAAAGCCTTACTGAAGTCTAATAGGATGAGATCTACCTGATGCTTAATGTGGACAGAGGTAACCAAGTCATTGATTAGCATTACTAATTGGGTCACGCATGACCGTTTTTCTCTAAAACCATGCTGCAAATGGTACAGAATACTGTGGTTAGTGAAGTGTTTTACTATCGAGGAGGAAACTAAGTATATGTTCTAGCACCTTGCATAGAACACATGCCAGTGAGATAGGCCTATAGTTGGCGGGGTGTGACTTGTCCCCTTTTTTGTAAATGGGAGCAACATTTGCTGACTTCCACTGGGCCGGCAGTGATCCTTCGTTGAGGGAAGGGAGGCCATTCCAATGTCATGGGTTAATATAGTTAATATGGTGTGTGTGACCTAAATGTTACTAATGCATTCAATTACTTATGTACATTGTATGTTTTATTGATGCCAAGCACTTTGTGGGGACCTTGACATGTTTTTTGGACAGGCTTAGCAGACTTAAGTCACTAACCAGTACTGTGATGCCTCACTCAATGACACTATATGTGCCCCAAACTAGTATCAAACCCGGGACCCTTTGAATCCAAATAAGACACTATACCACTGTACCACTGGACAATGGACGACACACTAAGTAATTATCTGAACCATATAACCCATATACATTCGTAGGAACAGATATTGCGTCTAACTACTGGTAAATTTCAAGATTATGTGACACTCGGGTGTGTCATTCCTATATGAGTAATGCATATTTACGTTTGTTTACCTGTTAGTCTCGTTTTGGCGAAAGTAGGTCAAAACGGTGCGCACTATATCATAAGCCAAACCGTGTT
>CM026395.1:24580609-24637107 GCA_014843695.1 Archivesica marissinica | reverse complement strand
CAGTATACAGAGCTGCATTAATACGTGCATTTATGTATAACACGGATGAACTTGACGATATGAGCTATGATATTATAGATCAAGAATTGAAGTCACCCCACTTTTACAGTGACTTTCTAGACAGCGTCGAGTACATGAGCCTTATATTTCTATGTGAAGTTGTACGTTGGAGCCATGATGAATTTACAGCTGAGATAGAAAACAACGACAATGTTCCAGTATGGTTATTTAGATGTTGGAAGACGTATATGGAGATGGATATTAAACCTGGATGGAACAATGTTGCAGATGATGACCTGGAAGCGCTATATTATACGGAGACTATTTGAGGATAATGGCATGAATTACAATATATGCTGGAATTGTAATTCATTTTGGACAATATATGAACTATGGACAATACAATATATGAACTATATTGAACTATTTTTAGATTTTGATTGAGAATATTATTAAATATCATATTTAGCATTATTTATGTTAGTCATTACTTGTACACCATGGAGGGTAGTATGTTTTTACATCATCCATGTAATATTTTTATTTGTGGTCCAAGTGGTTCTGGTAAAACACAATTTGTTAAACAATTAATCAAATATAAAAAAGATATATTTGATATTGTTCCAGAAAGAATAATATGGTGTTATAAAGAATAGCAATCTATTTATGGGGATTTACAAGAAAGTGAGGGTACTTCGATTAAGTTTATTGATGGAATACCTGATAATGATGAAGATATTACATCTGATATATCAACTCCAAGTTTAATAGTTTTTGACGATATGTTAGGGGATGTTGATGAAGAAAAAATCAAATTATGGTTTACACGTAAAGGGCATCATCGTAATGCTAGTATAATATATATAACTCAAAATATGTACCAACAATCGAAATCATCTAGAACAATAAGTTTAAATTCTCATTATATGGTGTTATTTCAAAATAGTAGAGATAAAGGTCAAATAAAAGTATTAGCTAATCAAACACAATTACCCCATCTATTACATGCTTACCACGATGCAACTACTAACCCTCATGGTTATTTATTATTAGATTTTCATCCATCAACTCCAGAACAATTTAGAATTAGGACAGACATTTTTCATCATTGGCAAACAGGGGATGATAGAGGAGCTATAATATATACACATTAGATGTTATTTTTTCATTTACATTTTAGCAATCATGGAGACTACTCCAATTTCATTAATTAAAGCATTAACAAATTTGGGGGCTGAAAGAAATCATGACACTAGAATTATTTTATTAAATAAGGGTTTAGCCCAAATGATGAAATGGTTTATATTAGCTTCAAAAAATATTTTAGATAAAAAAATTAAATTACCTAAACCTACACACAAATTTATGGATAAAAATAAACATATTCTTGAACAAATTGTTGATGATAATGTAAGTTTAGATAAAAAGAGAGAATTAATTTTAACTCCTGGAGGTATGGGTTTTTTGGGTGGTGGTTTAATAAAAACACTAATAAAATGGGATGGTAATAAAATGATTAGAAGTTTTAAGCCACCTAAAAATTCTCCTAATAGAAATGCTAGTAAAAAAAACAACCTAGAAAACAATCATCTGGTAAAACAAAAACAAGTAGTTAAAAAACAACCTAGGAAACAAACTAAAAAATCGCCAGTGACAAAAAAACCAATAGGTAAAAATATGAATCTTTTAAGAAAAACCATTTTAAATAGCGATCGTAAAGCAAATTTAAAACTAAGCTTAAAAAATAAAATATTAAATAAACAAAACCCTACTAGTTATCCAGAACTTAGAAAAATATTAGGAACTCCGGTTATAAATATAAATCATCAAAATCAAACAAAAAATGTAACAGATTTAATATCTGAAAATTCATTTATTTTAGATAATCAAAATTTAAAATCTAGAACTCCATCACCTATATTACCTTCATTATCGCCAAATAATGTATCAAAAATATTAGCATCCATAGAAAAAAACAATGTACCTGATAGCAATTAATTTATTAATAACAGTATTAATAATAGTATTAATAGTAGTCATACTCCAATACATTTACCTTTAACATCCCATTATCAACTTGTTGGGAACCATCTATAAATAATTTACAAAACAATGATATTTCAAATATATCACATATATCTGGGTTATATATGGATAATAATGACACTAGTACATTTCCATTTACAGCTACAAAGGTAGATCCAAAAGCTTTATTGGGGACTCCAGAAATAACAGATGATTTATCATTTTTTCATCCAAGTAGAACTTCTACACCAATTAGTGATATGTCGTTTGTATATGACACTCCTCGATCTCCTACCCCTATAATATCACGTTTTCAACCTTTAAACACAACACCAAAAAAGAAAAAAGTATCATTTGTAATCCCAAATAAAAAAATGAGTAAAAAAACATTAAAATTTAAAAATAAACTGGAAAAGAAAAATAAAAAAAATAAAAAATTGATTAAAAAGTATATTAATTAAGGTATAAATACATTGGATTTTTGTTATATCAAATCAGTTACACTTAAACTACTGAAAGGTATGGCTGGAAGAAAATCGAGAAGAGTTAAAAGAAGAAGACGTAATAATATTACTATCAAAAGAGTACAAAGAGGGGGTGGAAGAAGTCGAAGACGTAGTAGAAGAGGGCGAAAAAGGAATCAAGTTGGGGGTGGTGCTGCTATGCCATTGTTGATTCTAGGTTCAATGTTAGCATCAGTTATAGAAAAATCACTTGGAGGTTTAATTAACAAACTTTAGTTTGTTATAATGGTTAAATCTAATAAAGTACCATTAATTAAAAAAAATGGGGAAATGTTAATAGCATTGTCAAATGCACCTCAGAAATTTAGAAGAAATATAATTGTACATGCACCAAATGAACTTATTAATAGTATATGTGAATGTTGTAAAAATGTTTTAAAGGGTAATGTAACCATGTCAAATGGTCATACATCTCAGTTGAAAGCTCATAGTAAACACATACGGAAATTAGCTGACCATAAAATAAGTATTAAACAAAAGAAAAAAATATTAAATAATAAAAATAATAGTGATTTACTTTCATTATTAGGAACTATTATTAAACCTATTTTAAAAGAAATATGAAAAAAATGGTTATTGTACCGATGAAAACATTAGAAGAAATGAATCAATGGAAAACTCAGCATAGACCTACTTTACCAGTTAATCCTGATATTAGTAAAACATCAAATTTACAATCTGAAATGGGGGATATTTTAAGACGAGATGATTTAAATGAATCAGATAAATCAAGATTATTTGGTGAAACATTACATAAATTTAAATTATCCCATACTAAAGCTATATCATCACCTCCACCAGTTAATAGTTCTGAAAATACTAAACCAAAACATGTACATGGAATTAATGATGCTATTATTGAAAGTATTCCTAAAACTATGCAACATAAAGGTACATTATTATTAGAACGTTTAAAACAAGATCCAAATATAAAATGGGATGAAAAAGGTGTTTTAGAAATTAATGGTAAAACAATTGCAGGTTCAAATATAATAGATTTAGTTAATGATGTAATTAGACAAAGAAAACAATCATACAAACCCCCTACTGGTTGGAATTATTTTTCTAAAATTTTAAAAGATATTAATATACCAACAGAATATATAGGCAACAAACAACGTTGGACATCAATGCAAAAAGGTTATGATAGTGATGATGATGATGAATTGTTTGACACAAGTAATATAGTAGATTCAAGTTTTTCTTTTCCACCTACACCATCAACACCTTCAACATCAGGTATAAAACCTTCAACATCAGGTATTAAAAAAAAAGGTAGAAATAAAAAAGGGAAACAAAAATGGGAAAACTATTAAAAGCAGGATTATTAAAAAAAATTGAGAATACTTTAAAAAATATCTATTATAATCCTAAACACCCCTCAAGTTTTTCAGGTATAAATAAATTATATCAAACAATTAAAAAATATAAAAATATAGGTAAATATGTTTCGTTAAATATAGTAAAGAATTGGTTACAAAAACAAAATACTTATACATTACATAAACCTATAATAAGAAACTTTAAAAGAAGAAAAACCATTTCAGGAGGTATTGATTATCGATGGCAAGCTGATTTAGCAGATTTACAAAAATATAGCAAATTTAATAATAATTTTAGATATCTATTATGTGTTATAGATGTTTTTTCTAAATATGCATGGGTAATACCTATTAAAAATAAAAGTGGAGATACAATGATTAAAGCATTTCAAACTATTTTAAATAAATCTAAAAGAATTCCTAAATCATTACAAACAGATAAAGGTTCGGAATTTAAAAATAAAATATTTCAAACATTTTAAAAAAATAATAACATTTATTTTTTTACAACTGAAAACCCGGAAACAAAAGCTAGTATTGTTGAACGTTTTCAGCGCACTTTAAAGAATAGAATGTGGAAGTTTTTCACACATAATAAAACTAGAAAATATATAAATAAATTAAATGATATAGTTTATGCTTATAATCATAGCTTTCATAGAAGTATTCAAACATCTCCTGTACTTGTTACAGAAAAAAATGAACCAGAAATAACCGATATCTTATTTGGTGATAATATTAAAAAAGAAATAAAAACAAATAAAATAGAAATTAACGATTTAGTTAGAATTAATAAAACTAAAAAAACATTTGATAAAGGTTATTTACCTAATTGGACAACTGAATTATTTAAAGTTATAAAATTAATAATTCAAATCCTGTATCAGTGAAAATAAAGGATTTAAATAATGATATAATAAAAGGGTCATTTTATTTACAAGAAATTCAAACTATAAAAGACAATAAAATTTATGATATTGATTCAGTTGTTGGAAAACGTACACGGATAATAAACGGTAAGAAAATAAAAGAAATAAATGTACATTGGGAAGGGTATCCAAAAACATTTAATTCTTGGATTCCAGAAACAAATTTAATATAATGTCGTCCGATGAATCAAATATTACAATACCATTTTGTGACAGAAAACCAAAAAATACATTAATATTTATTTCCCAAATCATTGTGATTTATTTCATTATTATAGCAGCTATCATCCAATTAAGTCTACAAAATACAAACAAAGATTTATGGATAATATTATTAAGTAGTTCATTAGGATATATATTACCATCTCCAAATTTAAAATTCGATACGAAAAAATGAATTCTTTTTATGTAACTTTACTTAGTGATTCTTCATATGAAACATTTCCAAATAATACATTACATAATTTTACAACAAAATTACCTAAATCAATAAATATAAAAAAAGAAAATTGGGAAGTAGCTTTAGTTGAATTAATTCATCCATCACAAATTATAAACATAAATAAAGAAGATTCGGTTTTTTACTATGTTACTACTGATGATATATTAGGAAACTTTATATTCATAGTTACTAGTTCTAATTATACATATGATAATGGACTTCATAAAATGAAATGTAGTATAAAACCAGGTGTATATTCAGGAATTGGTCATGTTGTATATGAAATTAATAATTCTTTACAAAAATGTTTAAAGTATAGTATTTCTAATAATGAAATAAGTTTATCTATATCATTATCAAAATCTAGTAAAAGACCTGAAATTAATTATATTGTAAATTTTAAGGATAAACCTCTAGGTAATATAGGTCTTTTATTTTCAGATTCTTTATTTGAAAAAATAGGTGGAGATAAAAACAATAATCGTATTATTTATGATAATAATGATCTAGATTCTTTTCCTTTTGCATCTGATTTAAATATAGGTTCAAATCAATTATTTATTTATTCCGATATAATAGATTATAGTTTATTAGGAAGTGTAGAAAGTCCTATTTTAAGAATAGTACCATTTGAAAATAAAAGAAAATCATTTCAGGTGCATAGAGAATTTGTACACAAACATTATTTAGCAATATCAAAATCTATTTTTGATGAAATAAAAATAATTATAACAGGAGAATCAGGCACCTCTATTAACTTTGTTAGTGGTAAGACAATATTAACATTACATTTTAGACAAAGGAAACAAATATGAATATTACAAATTCTTTTTATGTAACATTAATAAGTGATAAAGCAGAACGTTCAACAAATAAAAGTGATTTTACAACTAAATTAGCTAAAACAATTAATTTTAAAAAAGAAGAATGGAAAGTTGCATTAGTTGAACTAATTATACCATCACATGTAATTAACATAAATGCCACAAATGATTCTTTTTATTTAGCAGTAAGAAATATTAAAACAAAATCAATTAATTCTAAACATGAAACTGTCTGGCTAGAGGATACAATTCGTCCTGATTTTCAATATGTATCTTTAATGGAAAAAGCACTAAATAAAACAAGCATGCGTGTATATTTGAAGGATCGAGAACCATTTTTGGGTAAATATTCTAATAATATTTTTTCATTTAATTGTAATATACCCAATGGCGGTTATACACATATCGACCATTTATTAGAGGTAATTAATAGTCAAATAGACAAATATTTCGCAAAGGCTTTATTAACTTTAGATTATGATGTTTATAAAACTACTAAAACAGGTGTTGTTATAAAATTAGTTTATAATCATAATACAAAAAGAATATTTTTAAAATCGAATGATAATAATCATATTGGATTAATTTTTCATAAAGACATCATTGCAAAATTTGGTGGAAGTTTAGATAATCTTAATGTAAAAAACTACGGTATTTTTTTTAAAAATAATAGAGAGGATATTTTTAAATATAATGTAGACTTAAATATAAATTTTAATAATTTGTACATTTATAGTGATATAGTTGAACACACAATAGTAGGCCATACAGAAAGTCAATTATTAAGAATTATTGAATATCAAACATCTATTGTTAATAATAATAATCATTTAGAATTAAAAAATTACCATTATTTACCTGTAAGTAAATCTAATTTTGATGAACTTACTATATTAATAAGAGGCGACACTGGTGAAGAGGTTCATTTTATGAAAGGTCTTACAATTGTAAAGCTGCATTTTAAAAAATTCTAATGTTGCCTGTATATAGAGGTCGAGGTAAACAATATGGATATGGAGTAGGAAGTATAATAAAAGGTATAACCAAAAAAAACAATACCTCTATTAGAACCAATAGGTAAAAATATTTTAAATACACTTAAACATGATGGGGTAGATGAAAGTATTGGAGCATTTACAGATATTATTCATGGAAAAAATGTAAAGCAGGTTGTAGGGGATAGAGGGTTACAAACAATTAAAAAAATAAGTAGAAATCTATTATCTGGTTTAGATAATTCTATTCAAGGAAGAAAAACAAACAAAAAATCATCTAAGAAAAAAACTATAAAATCAAATGGACATAAGAAAAAATTTCATTTGAAAAAAAAGATACGAAGAAGTAAGGTTAATAAAAGAGCATTAGATATATTTGATTAAATATGATGGAACATGGTTCATGTGGTTGTAGTAAGAGTGAATTAGATGTTAATAGTGTACCTCCTACCATGGCTTCTATGGTAGAAGGACAATGGACAGAACATTATCCAATTGTTAACCCTAGAAATAATGACGGTCCTATAGAATTTATGATTCCTGCACAAACACAAAAATGGACTGATGTTAATCAGTCATATTTAAGATTAAGATTAAAAATTACAAAAGAGGATGGGTCTGATATTGAGGATGATACTAATTTATCTACAATTAACAATTTTTTTCATAGTTTATTCAGCAGTATTGATTTATACTTGAATAATAAATTAATTCCATGTACAGATAAATATGGGTACAAAGCTTATTTTGAAAATTTACTAGGGACATCAGCTCAAAATAAAATTAGCATACTAAATGATTTAGAATTGTTTAGATTAGACAAAGCAGGCGATGTTACAAAAAATACAAAAGCTAATGGAGGTGGGGGTTGGTTAGATAGAAAACTAAAAATTACTAAGAAAAATTTAGAAATGTGTGGGAAAATACATCTTGATTTATTTTTACAAGAAAAATATCTACCTAATGGAATAGATATAAGACTTAAACTAAATAGAGCTACTACCGATTTTTGTTTGATGGGGTCAGATGCTAAGGGTAAAATAGATATCCTAGAAGCTGCTTATAATGTTAGAACTGTAACACTAGCTCCTACTGTAGCTAATAATTTATATCAAAATATTCACAAAAGTAATATGAAAATACCAATTAGAAGAGCTGTAATAAAAACATTTACAATTACAGCAGGTTTACAATCTAAAATTGATGATTATACCTTTTTAGGTCAAATGCCTAAACGAATTTTTATAGGAATGGTTAAAAATTCTGATATGAATGGAAATCCAACCACAAACCCATTTAATTTTCAACATTTTAAAATATCTAAAATAGATATTAGTTTAGATGGTAAAAGTATTCATAATAAAACACTAGAACCTGATTTTACTAGTGCTACAAATAAAAAAACTTTACAATCATATTTCACACTATTGAATGCTATGGGAGCTAATATGCATGATGATTCATTTGGATTTCCACTAAAAGAATATGAAAATGGACATACATTGTGGGGATTTGATTTAACAGCCGATCAAGGAAGTGAAGAAGGACATCTACACCCTATAAAAACAGGCAACCTACGAATTGAATTGGGATTTAGTGAAGCACTAGCAGATCCTATAAACGTTATTATATATGCTGAATATGATAATCAAATAGAAATTAACAGTATCAGAGAAGTGATTACAGATTATTAATAATGGATACATATTCACTACAATATTTATTGGACAAATCTACTATATTAAAACATTTAAATGGAATTGTGTGCGCAAAAGATGAACTAGCTATGGAACAATATACAAAAAAAACATATATTGTAAACACAGATGATTCAAACCAACCAGGAAAACATTGGGTGTTAATATATTTCATGGAGGACATTGGATTTTATTTCGATTCTTATGGAAATACACAACATATAAAAGAAGAAATTGTGAACTTTATGAACAAAAATTGTAAAAAATGGACAAAAAAATTGTATTAGAATTCAAAGCACATATAGTGTTATGTGTGGTGTATTTTGTTTATTTGCACTTGATATGTTAGTTAGAGGTATTGATTTAAAACAATTACTAAAAAATATGTTCTATACAAATAATGAATATTTGTATAAAAATGACATTATTATTAAAACTTGGTTTGATAAACATTATGGAAAATTATATGAACATGGTATCTTGATGAAGGAACTAGACACTGTTTATGTTAATTATAACCAAGGTTGTAAATGTGAAAAAACTTTAAATTAACATGTATTCAAATTAACATGTATGTTACTAATGCTTTAGTTATTAGTTAATAGTTAATATTGGAAAATAAAAATATTATATTGAACATTTATTATGGGTTATGTTATTTTTAGTAGTCATTAGGGGTGGAACTATGGGGGCATGTCAAACATGTGCATGTGTATAAATCCCCATAGCGCCATAAAAAAAATCCCCATACTGCCACCCACCTCGGTAAAATCCCCCATATTCAATAAAACATCCCCCAGGAGGTGTTGATTGATATGGTTAATGATGAAATAACACGAAAGAGAATACCAAAAGAGGAGAATTTTGGTAATATGTTGTCAAATGTACATTTACATTTGGGTACATATATAGATATGGAAAGTGTTATTAAACATTATTTATATAACAAACATATTGCGGTTGTTAAACATAGAGATATAGAAGCTGTGTTAAAAGAAACACTTGGTATAGATGATTGGTCTATAATATATAATAACTATTTAGAGAAGACAAAAATAACTCCAGAGGATGGTGATTATATAAATGTATGCGATGTATTACTATACCATCATTTAGAAAGACAGTATTAACCATATTATGGAGAACAGAATAACACATGATATGGTATTATTTTATGGACAAAACAGTGTTTTCAGTAACTTTTATCCTGCAGACTTTATAGATAGTGATGGTGTGAAATATATATGTACTGAACAATATTTTCAACATAAAAAAATGCTACAATGCCAGGAACATAATATCGCAGCGAAGATACTTAATTCTACTAATCCATATGAGATCAAGCATCTAGGACGCTCAAGATCTACAAACTTTGATGTAGTACAATGGACAAACGATTCAACAGATGTACTTTTTGAAGCAAATTGGTTAAAATATAACCAAAATGAACACTTAAAAAGAATTTTATTAAATACTAATAATAAAATTCTTGCTGAGGCTAACCACAGAGACTGTATTTGGGGTATTGGTTTAAATATGTGGAATAAAAATGCTACAATACAAGCTAATTGGAAGGGTCAGAATCAATTTGGAGAATTATTAATGCATGTTAGATATTTTATTAGGAATAAAAATTGTTAGTTGTATCTTAGTTAATTATTAGTTATTATTAGAAAATAAAAAAATTATATTGAAATTTATTATGTGTTATGTTATATTTAGTAGTCACTAGGGTGGAACTATGGGCCATGTAACCCAAAACGGCCCATACTGTCATCCACAGCAAAAGTGCCCTATAAATTATTAAAAAGTGCCCCATAGTGCCAAAAATATTATATTGAAAAAATCATTTTATTTATTAAATTTTTTATTTTTATTAAAAATATTATTTTATTTTATTAAAAATGTTATTAAAAATTTATTTTATTTATTAAAAAAATTACTTTATTAAAAAATTTATTTTACTTTTATTAAAAATTTTATTTTATTTTTATTAAAAAAATTATTTTATTTTATTAAAAATTTTATTAAAATTTTTATTTTATTTATTAAAAAAATTATTTTATTTATTAAAATTTTTATTTTATTTTTATTAAAAATTTTATTTTATTTTTATTAAATTTTTTATTTAATTTTATTTTTATTAAAAATTTATTATGTGTTATGTTATTTTTAGTAGTCACTAGGGATGGCACTATGGACCGGTCTAGGGATGGCACTATGGACCGGGCCATATTCAATAAAACTTGGGCCATAATCCTATACTACTGCTGGGGATTATAATTTGCTGCACATTGAGATATTACAAGGGGCTGGGGATTAGAATGTGTTGCAAGCTGAGATATTACAAGGGGCCGAGGATTAGAATGTGCTGTATACTGAGATATTACAAGGGGCCGAGGATTAGAATGTGCTGTATACTGAGATATTACAAGGGGCCGAGGATTAGAATGTGCTGTATACTGAGATATTACAAGAGGCTGGGGATTAGAATGTGCTGCATACTGAGATATTACAAGGGGCTGGGGATTAGAATGTGCTGCATACTGAGATATTACAAGGGGCTAGGGATTAGAATGTGCTGTATACTGAGATATTACAAGAGGCTGGGGATTAGAATGTGCTGCATACTGAGATATTACAAGGGGCTGGGGATTAGAATGTGCTGCATACTGAGATATTACAAGGGGCTGGGGATTAGAATGTGCTGCATACTGAGATATTACAAGAGGCTGGGGATTAGAATGTGCTGCATACTGAGATATTACAAGGGGCTGGGGATTAGAATGTGCTGTATACTGAGATATTACAAGAGGCGGAGGATTAGAATGTGCTGTATACTGAGATATTACAAGAGGCTGGGGATTAGAATGTGCTGCATACTGAGATATTACAAGGGGCTGGGGATTAGAATGTGCTGCATACTGAGATATTACAAGGGGCTAGGGATTAGAATGTGCTGTATACTGAGATATTACAAGAGGCTGGGGATTAGAATGTGCTGCATACTGAGTATTACAAGGGGCTGGGGATTAGAATGTGCTGCATACTGAGATATTACAAGGGGCTGGGGATTAGAATGTGCTGCATACTGAGATATTACAAGAGGCTGGGGATTAGAATGTGCTGCATACTGAGATATTACAAGGGGCTGGGGATTAGAATGTGCTGTATACTGAGATATTACAAGGGGCTGGGAATTAGAATGTGCTGTATACTGAGATATTACAAGAGGCGGAGGATTAGAATGTGCTGCATACTGAGATATTACAAGGGGCTGGGGATTAGAATGTGCTGTATACTGATATATTACAAGGGGCTGGGGATTAGAATGTGCTGTATACTGAGATATTACAAGGGGCTAGGTATTAGAATGTGCTGCATATTGAGATATTACAAGAGGCTGGGGATTAGAATGTGCTGCATACTGAGATATTACAGGGGGCTGAGGATTAGAATGTGCTGCATACTGAGATATTACAGGGGGCTGAGGATTAGAATGTGCTGTATACTGAGATATTACAAGAGGCTGAGGATTAGAATGTGCTGTATACTGAGATATTACAAGAGGCTGGGGATTAGAATGTGCTGCATACTGAGATATTACAAGGGGCTGAGGATTAGAATGTGCTGCATACTGAGATATTACAAGGGGCTGGTGATTAGAATGTGCTGCACAGTGAGATATTACAAGGGGCTGGGGATTAGAATGTGCTGTATACTGAGATATTACAAGGGGCTGGTGATTAGAATGTGCTGCACATTGAGATATTACAAGAGGCTGGGTATTAGAATGTGCTGCATACTGAGATATTACAAGAGGCTGAGGATTAGAATGTGCTGCATACTGAGATATTACAAGAGGCCGAGGATTAGAATGTGCTGTATACTGAGATATTACAAGGGGCTGAGGATTAGAATGTGCTGTATACTGAGATATTACAAGAGGCTGGGGATTATAATGTGCTGCATACTGAGATATTACAAGGGGCTGGGGATTATAATGTGCTGCATACTGAGATATTACAAGGGGCTGGGGATTAGAATGTGCTGCATACTGAGATATTACAAGGGGCTGGGGATTAGAATGTGCTGCATACTGAGATATTACAAGGAGCTGAGGATTAGAATGTGCTGCATACTGAGATATTACAAGGGGCTGAGGATTAGAATGTGCTGCATACTGAGATATTACAAGGAGCTGAGGATTAGAATGTGCTGCATACTGAGATATTACAAGAGGCTGGGGATTAGACTGTGCTGCATACTGAGATATTACAAGAGGCTGGGGATTAGAATGTGCTGCATACTGAGATATTACAAGGGGCTGAGGATTATAATGTGCTGCATACTGAGATATTACAAGGGGCTGAGGATTAGAATGTGCTGCATACTGAGATATTACAAGAGGCTGGGGATTAGAATGTGCTGCATACTGAGATATTACAAGGGGCCGAGGATTAGAATGTGCTGCATACTGAGATATTACAAGGGGCCGAGGATTAGAATGTGCTGCATACTGAGATATTACAAGGGGCCCAGGATTAGAATGTGCTGTATACTGAGATATTACAAGGGGCTGAGGATTAGAATGTGCTGCATACTGAGATATTACAAGAGGCTGGTGATTAGAATGTGCTGCATACTGAGATATTACAAGAGGCTGGTGATTAGAATGTGCTGCATACTGAGATATTACAAGGGGCTAGGGATTAGAATGTGCTGTATACTGAGATATTACAAGAGGCTGGGGATTAGAATGTGCTGTATACTGAGATATTACAAGGGATTGAGGATTAGAATGTGCTGCATACTGAGATATTACAAGGGGTTGGGGATTAGAATGTGCTGTATACTGAGATATTACAAGGGGCTGGGGATTAGAGTGTGCTGCATACTGAGATATTACAAGGGGCTGGGGATTAGAATGTGCTGCATACTGAGATATTACAAGGGGCTGGGGATTAGAGTGTGCTGCATACTGAGATATTACAAGGGGCTGGGGATTAGAGTGTGCTGCATACTGAGATATTACAAGGGGCTGGGGATTAGAGTGTGCTGCATACTGAGATATTACAAGGGGCTGGGGATTAGAATGTGCTGCATACTGAGATATTACAAGGGGCTAGGGATTAGAATGTGCTGTATACTGAGATATTACAAGAGGCTGAGGATTAGAATGTGCTGCATACTGAGATATTACAAGGGGCCGAGGATTAGAATGTGCTGCATACTGAGATATTACAAGGGGCCCAGGATTAGAATGTGCTGTATACTGAGATATTACAAGGGGCTGAGGATTAGAATGTGCTGCATACTGAGATATTACAAGGGGCTGAGGATTAGAATGTGCTGCATACTGAGATATTACAAGGGGCTGAGGATTAGAATGTGCTGCATACTGAGATATTACAAGGAGTTAAGGATTAGAATGTTCTGTATACTGAGATATTACAAGAGGCTGGGGATTAGAATGTGCTGCATACTGAGATATTACAAGGGGCCGAGGATTAGAATGTGCTGCATACTGAGATATTACAAGGGGCCGAGGATTAGAATGTGCTGCATACTGAGATATTACAAGGGGCCCAGGATTAGAATGTGCTGTATACTGAGATATTACAAGGGGCTGAGGATTAGAATGTGCTGCATACTGAGATATTACAAGAGGCTGGTGATTAGAATGTGCTGCATACTGAGATATTACAAGAGGCTGGGGATTAGAATGTGCTGTATACTGAGATATTACAAGGGGCTGAGGATTAGAATGTGCTGCATACTGAGATATTACAAGAGGCTGGGGATTAGAATGTGCTGCATACTGAGATATTACAAGGGGCTGGGGATTAGAATGTGCTGTATACTGAGATATTACAAGGGGCTGGGGATTAGAGTGTGCTGCATACTGAGATATTACAAGGGGTTGAGGATTAGAATGTGCTGTATACTGAGATATTACAAGAGGCTGAGGATTAGAATGTGCTGCATACTGAGATATTACAAGGGGCCGAGGATTAGAATGTGCTGCATACTGAGATATTACAAGGGGCCCAGGATTAGAATGTGCTGTATACTGAGATATTACAAGGGGCTGAGGATTAGAATGTGCTGCATACTGAGATATTACAAGGGGCTGAGGATTAGAATGTGCTGCATACTGAGATATTACAAGAGGCTGGGGATTAGAATGTGCTGCATACTGAGATATTACAAGGGGCTGAGGATTAGAATGTGCTGCATACTGAGATATTACAAGGGGTTGAGGATTAGAATGTGCTGCACATTGAGATATTACAAGGGGCTAGGGATTAGAATGTGCTGCATACTGAGATATTACAAGGGGCTGATGATTAAAGCCTAATGTCCTTGATTAATTGCCTTCCGATAGTATAGCATACATCTTGGGACAGATCCTCATACGCACCAGAAACCTATCTTGTAATAAAACCGTCATGTCATGTACATTCAACCTTGGGTTTGTACATGCTATTAGACAGGTGGTCTACATTGATGGATGGGTGATTTCCTAATTGAAAAGTAATGATTGCATCTTAACTAGGAGACACTTAAAAACGTAGACATTTGATCTCATATCATTCGGTGACCACGTTTCAACATTTATGTTGATGATGGATTGATGTTACGTGTACATTCAGATTCGACAGTAGCATCAGTGCTTCATCATCATCATCATCATCATCATCATCATCATCATCATCATCATCATCATCATCAAATCATCATCACTGTCATCATCATCAACATCATCAAATCATCATCATCATCAACATCATCAACAACATCAGAAGCTTGACATAATTCATACAACTCATCACTCTTCATACTTTCGTCTGAAACTATGTCAAACACGTGCTAAATAATACACTATACTGCCACGCCCCTACAATATCCCCATAGCATAGCACTCTCTGAAATATGGTGTTTGACGCTTATTTATCGCTACCGGTTGCCCATATGAGCGACGCCTCCTGAAGATATTAGTCATTTTAGATTTTGGAGGATAGTGCAATGATACAGACAGAGACCCATTCCAGAGTCTCCTCTGGTTCTTTTACGTACATGGTGTAAAGCACCGACACGAGACCTCGGTTTAACGTCCCATCTGAAAGACTGTTAATTTTATTAGGGTCAGACGGGGGATCGAACCTGCGATCTGAAATAGTAGAACTCGTTGTTTTATATACAATCAAAAGCCAATCCAGATAGCGACATAAACTGGCTGCTTAGTATAGATGACTGCTTACTGCGGTGCCACACATTCTAGACATACGCTCATAATCAGCTCACACCTACACGATCTAATATTTTTAAAATCCCAAGGAGAACGTTGGAAGTGTTTCCCAAAATACAATATACCACGTCGTGGTCCAACTCGTGTTTGTCAGGAGCTTTACATGACCTATAAACGAGCTAGCTATTCACGTCCATGTCGACTTCTCACACCGTCACACGTCCATGTCGACTTCTCACGTCCATGTCGACTTCTCACGTCCTTGTCGACTTCTCACGTCCATGTCGACTTCTCACGTCCTTGTCGACTTCTTACACGTCCTTGTCGACTTCTCACACGTCCATGTCGACTTCTCACGTCCATGTCGACTTCTCACGTCCTTGTCGACTTCTCACACGTCCATGTCGACTTCTCACGTCCTTGTCGACTTCTCACGTCCATGTCGACTTCTCACACGTCCATGTCGACTTCTCACGTCCATGTCGACTTCTCACGTCCTTGTCGACTTCTCACGTCCATCTCGACTTATCACGTCCTTGTCGACTTCTCACGTCCATGTCGACTTCTCACACGTCCATGTCGACTTCTCACGTCCATGTCGACTTCTCACGTCATTGTCGACTTCTCACGTCCATGTCGACTTCTCACGTCCATGTCGACTTCTCACACGTCCATGTCGACTTCTCACACGTCCATGTCGACTTTTCACACGTCCATGTCGACTTCTCACACGTCCATGTCGACTTCTCACGTCCATGTCGACTTCTCACACGTCCATGTCGACTTCTCACGTCCTTGTCGACTTCTCACGTCCATGTCGACTTCTCACGTCCATGTCGACTTCTCACACGTCCATGTCGACTTCTCACACGTCCATGTCGATTTCTCACACGTCCATGTAGACTTCTCACGTCCATGTCGACTTCTCACGTCCATGTCGACTTCTCACGTCCTTGTCGACTTCTCACATGTCCATGTCGACTTCTCACGTCCATGTCGACTTCTCACACGTCCATGTAGACTTCTCACACGTCCATGTCGACTTCTCACGTCCATGTCGACTTCTCACGTCCTTGTCGACTTCTCACATGTCCATGTCGACTTCTCACGTCCATGTCGACTTCTCACACGTCCATGTCGACTTCTCACGTCCTTGTCGACTTCTCACACGTCCATGTCAACTTCTCACGTCCATGTCGACTTCTCACGTCCTTTTCGACTTCTCACGTCCATGTCGACTTCTCACGTCCTTGTCGACTTCTCACACGTCCATGTCGACTTCTCACGTCCATGTCGACTTCTCACACGTCCATGTCGACTTCTCACGTCCATGTCGACTTCTCACACTTCCATGTCGACTTCTCACGTCCTTGTCGACTTCTCACACGTCCATGTCGACTTCTCACGTCCTTGTCGACTTCTCACGTCCTTGTCGACTTCTCACGTCCTTGTCGACTTCTCACGTCCATGTCGACTTCTCACACGTCCATGTCGACTTCTCACGTCCATGTCGACTTCTCACGTCCTTGTCGACTTCTCACGTCCATCTCGACTTATCACGTCCTTGTCGACTTCTCACGTCCATGTCGACTTCTCACACGTCCATGTCGACTTCTCACGTCCATGTCGACTTCTCACGTCCTTGTCGACTTCTCACGTCCATGTCGACTTCTCACGTCATTGTCGACTTCTCACGTCCATGTCGACTTCTCACGTCCATGTCGACTTCTCACACGTCCATGTCGACTTCTCACACGTCCATGTCGACTTCTCACACGTCCATGTCGACTTCTCACGTCCTTGTCGACTTCTCACGTCCATGTCGACTTCTCACACGTCCATGTCGACTTCTACACGTCCATGTCGACTTCTCACGTCCATGTCGACTTCTCACACGTCCATGTCGACTTCTACACGTCCACACCCACCCCACCACACCCACACCCACCCCACCCACACCCCACCCACCCACACCCACCCACACACCACCCACACCCACACCCCACCCACCCCCACCCACACCACACCCACCCCACCCACCCATGTCGACTTCTCACGTCCATGTCGACTTCTCACGTCCATGTCGACATCTCACGTCCTTGTCGACTTCTCACATCCATGTCGACTTCTCACGTCCATGTCGACATCTCACGTCCTTGTCGACTTCTCACACGTCCTTGTCGACTTCTCACACTTCCTTGTCGACTTCTCACGTCCATGTCGACTTCTCACGTCCATGTCGACTTCTCACGTCCATGTCGACATCTCACGTCCTTGTCGACTTCTCACACGTCCTTGTCGACTTCTCACGTCCTTGTCGACTTCTCACTTCCTTCAAAATACACTGAACACCACTATACCAGAGCCTGTCAAGTGCTCCAAGACCTTTCGCGGTAAAACTCGCGAATGTATGACACCCACGAGAGGTAACCATTGATACAGTTGGACTGTACAATGTTTTAGAATAGAGGTAACCATTGATACTGTTGGACTGTAGTATGCTTTAGAATAGAGGTAACTATTGATACAGTTGGACTGTACACAGTTTTAGAATAGAGGTAACCATTGATACAGTTGGACTGTAGTATGTTTTAGAATAGAGGTAACTATTGATACAGTTGGACTGTACAAAGTTTTAGAATAGAGGTAACCATTGATACAGTTGGACTGTAGTATGTTTTAGAATAGAGGTAACTATTGATACAGTTGGACTGTACAAAGTTTTAGAATAGAGGTAACCATTGATACAGTTGGACTGTAGTATGTTTTAGAATAGAGGTAACTATTGATACAGTTGGACTGTACAAAGTTTTAGAATAGAGGTAACCATTGATACAGTTGGACTGTAGTATGTTTTAGAATAGAGGTAACTATTGATACTGTTGGACTGTACAAAGTTTTAGAATAGAGATAACCATTGATACAGTTGGACTGTAGATGTTTTAGAATAGAGGTAACTATTGATACAGTTGGACTGTACAAAGTTTTAGAATAGAGGTAACCATTGATACAGTTGGACTGTAGATGTTTTAGAATAGAAACAAACACAAATATAGAATAGAAAAATTGATACAATTGGACTGTAGTATGTTTTAGAATAGAGATAACCATTGATACTGTTGGACTGTAGTATGTTTTAGAATATATATAGAATAGATTGATACAATTGGACTGTAGTATGTTTTAGAATATATATAGAATAGAGTGATACAGTTGGACTGTAGTATGTTTTAGAATATCCAAGATCATTTAGTTCAGACTCAATATTAAACAGTGAAGGCATGCAAGTAACCTATCATAAAACACCACTTAAAACTGGACGTATACGCAATAAATATAAAAGTAAAAGTAAATTGATACATTACTGTAACTTCTAAAATGCTATAAAACACACATTACTGTATGTTATTAGCTTAATTATATATGAGCATATAGGAACACGTTTGTCCCGTTTATTTAGTAATCTCACTCGAGACGAAAAATAAAACATGAATGAACCTGTTGTTTTGTTTATGGTTGTGTTTCTTGGCCAGTGTATAGATCGTGCATATTGACCTGTCCTTTTTATGGGTTATACGAATATTCATAAGTCATAGCCTACAAGAAAATGTTGAGTAAACATTATATTCCTTCCTTGTTGTTTTTACGTTTATTTATCGTCGCTACCGGTTGCCCATATGAGCGACGCCTCCTGAAGAGATATTAGTCACTTTAGAATTTTGGAGGAAAGTGCAATGATACAGACAGAGAGCCATTCCAGAGTCTCATCTGGTTCTTTTACGTGCACGGTGTAAAGCACCGACACGAGACCTCGGTTTAACGTCCCATCTGAAAGACTGTTAATTTTATTAGGGTCAGACGGGGGATAGAACCTGCGATGCCTGGATTACCAGTCCAGCGTGTTACCACTAGACTACAGATCCGCCTGTGACGAAAAGTAAAACATGAATGAATGCTGTTGTTTTGTTTATGGTTGTGTTTCTTGGCCTGTGTATAGATCGTGCATATTGACCTGTCCTTTTATGGGTTATACGAATATTCATAAGTCATAGTCTACAAGAAAATGTTGAGTAAACGATATATTCCTTCCTCTGTATGTTGAATACGTTTATACAATTATGCATAGTCCTGAATGGTACGCTTCTCTCGTAACTTCACCAAATACTTGAGAGTTATAGATTTTTTAAGCTTCAATTCGAGTATGAGATTTACTTCGATGTTTTATAAAGAACTTTGATGTTTCATGTACAGTCTACATCCGCTATGTCGAATTCCGTCGGACCGAACAAAATACTTCGACATAACCGAAGATTGACTTAACAAAATTCGATATAAACAGATCCAGTATGTAAAATGATAGTGTCTGAAACGGGACTTTGATTCGACTTCGAGATAACCAGACCATTCGACATAACCGATTATTGCATAACGGATGTAGACTTATCTAGATTACGCTTAACTGCCCACTGTCTAACAGCTAATGTACGTAAACACGAGACAAAACCAAAAACAGCTCTCCAGCTCTTCGATGCTCTAGTATCATCCATTTTACATTACGGAAGTGAAATATGGGGATTTTCAAAAGCTAAAAATTTAGAGACATTGCACTTGAAATTCTGCAAGTTAGTTCTTGGTGTTAAGCAATCAACTAGTAATGTAGCTGTATATTATGAACTTGGAAGATACCCATTGTATATATGTAGATATGTAAAAGTTGTAAAATATTGGTTAAAAATAGTTACAACGGAACATATAATTATTAAGTCGATGATACAAACGTGTCTAGATGATTTAGTAACTGGCAAAGGTAATTGGTTGTCCAGAGTTAAGGAATTGCTAAGTAAATTTGGCTTTTTGTATATATGGGAAAACCCACATGTCATCGACCACACTCAGTTTATTTCTGAATTTAAACAAAGGATTATAGATGATTTTCTGCAGATTTCACAAGCTGATATTCGAATAAATAAGGTACTTACACTACATAAAAATGTAAAGATTAATTTTGGTTACGAATCGTACTTAGATATAATACTAAGCAGAAAATTAAGAATTGCATTTACAAAATTGAGACTATCAGCGCACAACTTACGAATTGAAACAGGCAGATATGGTAGAAACCGTATTGATCAAAACGAAAGGTTATGTTTATTGTGTAATACAAACAACGTGGAAGATGAGTTTCATTTCATGTTTAAATGTGAGGTGTATAGTACATTAAGAAAAAAATATATTAAACGTTCATATTCTAATCGACCAAGTATGTTCAAATTATTGCAAATATTTCAATGTGACAATTCCCCAGAGCTGGTTAACTTTAGTAAATATATTCATGAAGCTTTATCCCTTCGTAATTCACTTGTTTAGGATATATGAATTACCAGTTGAATACTCCCTACACTCTTAATACAGTCATGATCATGTTTTGCATAGTCTATAATCCTTCATGACATTGTCATTATTTTTCCATGTATGTCCATAATCATTACATCATTTGTCCATCCTCATCATGATTGCATATATCATAATAGTGTACTATATATATTGTAAATATGTTTAAATGTTACAGACGAGAAACTGTAAAGTTTAAGTCTTAATAAAGCATTCTTCTTCTTCTTCTTCTTCTTCTTCTTCTTCTTCTTCTTCTTCTTCTTCTTCTTCTTCTTCTTCTTCTAACAATACAAACTGGACGCTATGCGCTGAACGATATTGCATTTACTGCAATACCAATGATATAGAGGATGAATACCATTTTGTATGTGTTTGTCCATGCTACATTAGCATTCGATAAACGTATTTAAAGCCTTACTATTACATAAGGCCCTCTGTGTACAAATATCTAGAATTATTAAACACATCAGATAAAACAATCCTATTTAAATTAGCAACTTATATGAAAACAGCTTTGTATTACAGAAATTCTTTAATAACAGTTTTAATGTGTTTCTTGATAAATAACACTGGTCTGGTAATCCAGGGATCGCAGGTTCGATCCCCCGTCTGACCCTAATAAAATTAACAGTCTTTCAGATGGGACGTTAGACCGAGGTCTCGTGTCGGTGCTTTACACCGTGCACGTAAAAGAACCAGAGGAGAATCTGGAATGGGTATCTTGTCTGTATCATGCACTATTCTCCAAATTCTAAAATGACTAATATCTTCAGGAGGCGTCGCTCATATAGGCAACCGGTAGCGACGATAAATAAACGTAAAACACACACACACACACTCAAACAAAGATAATAATGAACAAACTACTCACACTTTCTCATCTTTCTTTATATTTAACACACATACCATTTAACATAAACATATGTACTGTATATATAGTTTGTAACTAACACGTACATGCTATTATAATTAGGAAATTAAACATTTTATACAGCTACCTAACACGCTATGCCAAATACACCACAAGAGGTACAACACCATTTGAAAAAAATTCAATTTAATTTGCTCTACATAAAATTGAATTAAAATAGAGATGCTGAGATCATTCCTATCTAGTATCTCTCATAACACTCTCACATTGGACACATTTTAATCAACATGTATATCTACCATCAGTTAAACACTCATCACTATATATCACTATTATTTTTCATTGCATGCAAATTGTATATGTATTATTAATGTATTATGATGATGAGCTATGTAATGCTTAAATCTAATAATCAATATGTTCGGTTCTGTTCTATATGTATATAAACAATACTTGTATGCACATAATAGGTAACCAAGACTGTAGAGTCCGCATCAACTATATGACTCTATAAATATGTACATGATACACGATCACGGGTTCGATCCCTCGTCTGACCCTAATACTATTAACAGTCTTTCAGATTGGACTTTAAACCGGGGTCTCGTGTCGGTGCTTTACACTGTGCACATACAATAACCAGAGGTATCTGTCTGTATCATATCACTATCGTCCTACATACATTAACCAGAGGTATCTGTCTGTATCATAGCACTATCGTCCTACATACATTAACCAGAGGTATCTGTCTGTATCATATCACTATCGTCCTACATACATTAACCAGAGGTATATGTCTGTATCATATCACTATCGTCCTACATACATTAACCAGAGGTATCTGTCTGTATCATATCACTATCGTCCTACATACATTAACCAGAGGTATCTGTCTGTATCATAGCACTATCGTCCTACATACATTAACCAGAGGTATCTGTCTGTATCATATCACTATCGTCCTACATACATTAACCAGAGGTATCTGTCTGTATCATAGCACTATCGTCCTACATACATTAACCAGAGGTATCTGTCTGTATCATATCACTATCGTCCTACATACATTAACCAGAGGTAGCTGTCTGTATCATATCACTATCGTCCTACATACATTAACCAGAGGTATCTGTCTGTATCATATCACTATCGTCCTACATACATTAACCAAGCCCGATGTAGTTCATACCCCGATGGAAACCCGCGATTCATTACTTTACATTACTTATATTTACATTACTTATATTTACATTACTTTATATTTACATTAATTATTCTTTTCAATGACACAAAGAAAATATAGCACACTTTGCATTTAAGCTCTTTTAGTCCAGATTGTCAACTTTGCATGCTGCCCCTAACTTCTAGTGCGCATGTCAGCTATACATCATTAGTTGGGAACCCTCATACGAAAATGTATACAATCAGGGCACGTACCTGGCAATAGTAGAAGTAAATGCAATAGCTATGTAAATATGTTTCGAACCGCTCGAATAGAACTCCCAACACGACTTGCAGCGTCTTCTGTCGGCATGCCAGCATCAAGCATGCCACTGTCGATTGATTCGTATCCCAACACGACTTGCAGCGTCCTCTGTCGGCATGCCAGCATCAAGCATGCCACTGTCGATTGATTCTTATCCCAACACGACTTGCAGCGTCCTCTGTCGGCATGCCAGCATCAAGCATGCCACTGTCGATTGATTCTTATCCCAACACGACTTGCAGCGTCCTCTGTCGGCATGCCAGCATCAAGCATGCCACTGTCGATTGATTCTTATCCCAACACGACTTGCAGCGTCCTCTGTCGGCATGCCAGCATCAAGCATGCCACTGTCGATTGATTCTTATCCCAACACGACTTGCAGCGTCCTCTGTCGGCATGCCAGCATCAAGCATGCCACTGTCGATTGATTCTTATCCCAACACGACTTGCAGCGTCCTCTGTCGGCATGCCAGCATCAAGCATGCCACTGTCGATTGATTCTTATCCCAACACGACTTGCAGCGTCCTCTGTCGGCATGCCAGCATCAAGCATGCCACTGTCGATTGATTCTTATCCCAACACGACTTGCAGCGTCCTCTGTCGGCATGCCAGCATCAAGCATGCCACTGTCGATTGATTCTTATCCCAACACGACTTGCAGCGTCCTCTGTCGGCATGCCAGCATCAAGCATGCCACTGTC
Source organism: Archivesica marissinica (assembly GCA_014843695.1). Lineage (NCBI taxonomy): Eukaryota > Metazoa > Mollusca > Bivalvia > Venerida > Vesicomyidae > Archivesica > Archivesica marissinica. Next base: position 24,612,647 of record CM026395.1, on the reverse strand, counting down.
GATTGATTCTTATCCCAACACGACTTGCAGCGTCCTCTGTCGGCATGCCAGCATCAAGCATGCCACTGTCGATTGATTCTTATCCCAACACGACTTGCAGCGTCCTCTGTCGGCATGCCAGCATCAAGCATGCCACTGTCGATTGATTCTTATCCCAACACGACTTGCAGCGTCCTCTGTCGGCATGCCAGCATCAAGCATGCCACTGTCGATTGATTCTTATCCCAACACGACTTGCAGCGTCTTCTGTCGGCATGCCAGCGTCAAGCATGCCACTGTCGATTGATTCTTATCCTTTATTTTGTATTATATTTCATTTGTTGCTGTACATAATTGAAACATAAAATATGTTTAAACTAAGCATGCGATGCCAGTTCTCATAAATTATTGGGTATTCTTGGCATATACAGTCTACAACCGTTACGTCAAAGTCGGTTATGTCGAATTCTCCGGTTATCTCGATGTCGGATCAAAGTCCCGTTTCAGACACTATCATTTTACATATAACTGGCTCCGTTTATATAGAATTTAGTTTAAGTCAAACTTCGGTTATGTCGGAGTATTTTGTTCCGTCCAACGGAATTCGACATAGCCGATGTAGACTGTATACAAATAATGCTACAATGTAAAAAATGTTATATTGTTTACAACTGTTTACAAAGTAACACAAATTGAGCGAATACCACGGGACATATCAACCCATACATGCACGTGCACATTAAGTTTCAATGATGATTGAGCTTATTTACCCTCGCCGCCGGCGAACCATATGGGCGAGTTTCAACACAGGAACTTGAAGTTTTATCCATAAGCCACCAAAGGTCTCGTACCTCTATCCTAGGACACCCCCTCTATTAAAACAAAAACTTTAATAGAGGGGGTGTCCTAGGATAGAGGTACGAGACCTTTGGTGGCTTATGGTGGCTTATGGATAACATTTCCAGTTCCTGTGGTTTCAAGTTATCGACGTTTAATTGAGAAAAAATACTCGGTAAAATTCATGAATCCTGGATATACAGTTCAATGTCAATTCACTACACAGTGGATTGATTCTTTCACACAACACATACTATATGCACATATCGGAAAGTTTTCACACAACACATACTATATGCACATATCGGAAGTTTATACACAACACATACTATATGCACATTTCGGAAGTTTTCACACAACACATACTATATGCACATATCGGAAGCTTTTACACACCACATACTATATGCACATATCGGAAGCTTTCACACAACACATACTATATGCACATATCGGAAGTTTTCACACATCACATACTATATGCACATATCGGAAGTTTTCACACATCACATACTATATGCACATATCGGAAGTTTTCACACATCACATACTATATGCACATTACGGAAGTTTTCACACAACACATACTATATGCACATATCGGAAGTTTTCCTTTTTTGTTCAATATGTAATATTGTTATAAATATACTAGAGGACATAGAAAACGCACACCTACATTATATGATTATTATTACCTGAAAACGAAATACGAAGGATTCCATCAAAAATATATCACATATTTATTACAAAACACAAATTGAACAACTAAAGATATTCCAAAATGTTTCAAACTATGTATTTATATAGTTATTGTTTTTCATGTAAAAACACACCTATCCAAAGTGTGCGTTTTCTATGTCCTCTAGTATGCTTATCCGAAGTGTGCGTTTTCTATGTCCTCTAGCATACTTATTCGAAGTGTGCGTTTTCTATGTTCTCTAGTATACTTATCCGAAGTGTGCGTTTTCTATGTCCTCTAGCATACTTATCCGAAGTGTGCGTTTTCTATGTCCTCTAGTATACTTATCCGAAGTGTGCGTTTTCTATGTCCTCTAGTATAAATGATCCGAAGTGTGCGTTTTCTATGTCCTCTAGCATACTTATCCGAAGTGTGCGTTTTCTATGTACTCTAGTATACTTATCCGAAGTGTGCGTTTTCTATGTACTCTAGTATACTTATCCGAAGTGTGCGTTTTCTATGTCCTCTAGCATACTTATCCGAAGTGTGCGTTTTCTATGTACTCTAGTATACCTATCCGAAGTGTGCGTTTTCTATGTCCTCTAGTATAAATGATCCGAAGTGTGCGTTTTCTATGTCCTCTAGCATACTTATCCGAAGTGTGCGTTTTCTATGTACTCTAGTATACTTATCCGAAGTGTGCGTTTTCTATGTACTCTAGTATACTTATCCGAAGTGTGCGTTTTCTATGTCCTCTAGTATACTTATCCGAAGTGTGCATTTTCTATGTCCTCTAGTATACTTATCCGAAGTGTGCGTTATCTGTCCTCTAGTATACTTATCCGAAGTGTGCGTTTTCTATGTCCTCTAATATACTTATCCGAAGTGTGCGTTTTCTATGTACTCTAGTATACTTATCCGAAGTGTGCGTTTTCTATGTACTCTAGTATATGTGTTCCTGTTGCCACTTCAGATTATATGGAAGACAAATGTGGCCATCTGGTAGATATGGAAGCTACATCTCTGGAGAGCGTAAGGTTGGAACTCACCAAATTCCAGGTATGGCATTTTATACTGTAAAATATAAATTATATCTTATTTCCTATGAAAGTTTTACTGGTTACTGTTTACATGTTTCATTATGTTATTTCATGTTTTAATCGGTTGAGGGCCTCATGGTAGATTGACTTAATTGTTCAAATGAGTTATCTAAAGTTATCTAAAGTATTTATTATTATTACTACTATTATTATTATATTAATTATATATTTCGTTATCTATGATCGTACAGAATAACCAGTGATAAATACCACTTCACAAGAACGAGTCTATGTATCAGAAGCCCCCCCCCACCAAGTCATTATAACTGCATGTTACCAGTCAACCACGGGGTGGGGACCGGCCGGCCCTCTGTGGCAGAGTAGTTACGGTCGTTGGCTTCAAATCTCTTACCCCTCACCGCTGTAGGCGTCGAATTATTTCATGTGAGGAAGCAATCCAGCTGGCGTGCAGGTCGGTGGTTCTACCCGGTGTCAGTCCGTGCCTGTGATACTGTTCCGATGGGCACCCGGGGTCTCTGTTTGTCATTTGTGTGGGTGATTACAGACAGGGTGACTCTACATGTTATCCTTGGATCGACCCCACTTCCGGCACCATCACTTAATTATTAAATTGCTTTACGAAATGTGTCACCGCCACAACATACTAAAGAAACCATCGAGCATTAACACTTCTAGTGTTAACTTTATATAATTTTGATTACTTCACATGGTTAATGTTTTGACTAATCACATTCAAACGTTATCTGTGTTATTTTCTACTAATTTCATAGCTATGCCATGCCTCGCTGGATTGTGTTATTCTCTACTTATTTCATAGCTATATCATGCCTCGCTGGATTGTGTAATTATCTACTTATTTCATAGCTATATCATGCCTCGCTGGATTGTGTTATTCTCTACTTATTTCATAGCTATACCATGCCTCGCTGGATTGTGTTATTCTCTACGTATTTCATAGCTATACCATGCCTCGCTGGATTGTGTTATTCTCTACTTATTTCATAGCTATACCATGCCTCGCTGGATTGTGTTACTCTCTACTAATTTCATAGCTATACCATGCCTCGCTGGATTGTGTTACTCTCTACTAATTTCATAGCTATACCATACCTCGCTGGATTGTGTAATTCTCTACTTATTTCATAGCATTACCATGCCTCTCTGGATTGTGTAATTCTCTACTTATTTCATAGCTATACCATGCCTCGCTGGATTGTGTTACTCTCTTCTAATTTCATAGCTATACCATGCCTCGCTGGATTGTGTAATTCTCTACGTATTTCATAGCTATACCATGCCTCGCTGGATTGTGTAATTCTCTACTTATTTCATAGCTATTCCATGCCTCGCTGGATTGTGTAATTCTCTACGTATTTCATAGCTATACCATGCCTCGCTGGATTGTGTTATTCTCTACTTATTTCATAGCTCTACCATGCCTCGCTGGATTGTGTAATTCTCTACTTACTAGTATTTCATAGCTATATCATGCCTCGCTGGATTGTGTTATTCTCTACGTATTCCATAGCTATACCATGCCTCGCTGGATTGTGTTATTCTCTACGTATTTCATAGCTATACCATGCCTCGCTGGATTTTGTTATTCTCTACGTATTTCATAGCTATACCATGCCTCGCTGGATTGTGTTATTCTCTACTAATTTCATAGCTATACCATGCCTCGCAGGATTGTGTTATTCTCTACGTATTTCATAATTATACCATGCGTCGCTGGATTGTGTTATTCTCTACGTATTTCATAGCTATACCATGCCTCGCTGGATTGTGTTATTCTCTACTTACTAGTATTTCATAGCTATACCATGCCTCGCTGGATTGTGTTATTCTCTACTTACTAGTATTTCATAGCTATACCATGACTCGCTGGATTGTATAATTCTCTACTAATTTCATAGCTATACCATGCCTCGCTGGATTGTGTTATTCTCTACTTACTAGTATTTCATAGCTATACCACGACTCGCTGGATTGTGTTATTCTCTACGTATTTCATAGCTATATCATTCCTCGCTGGATTGTGTTATTCTCTACTTATTCCATAGCTATATCATGCCTCGCTGGATTGTGTTATTCTCTACTTATTTCATAGCTATACCATGCCTCGCTGGATTGTGTTATTCTCTACGTATTTCATAGCTATATCATGCCTCGCTGGATTGTGTTATTCTCTACGTATTTCATAGCTATGCCATGCCTCGCTGGATTGTGTTATTCTCTACTTAGTTCATAGCTATACCATGCCTCGCTGGATTGTGTAATTCTCTACGTATTTCATAGCTATACCATGCCTCGCTGGATTGTGTTATTCTCTACTTATTAGTATTTCATAGCTATACCATGACTCGCTGGATTGTGTTATTCTCTACTAATTAGTATTTCATAGCTATACCATGCATCGCTGGATTGTGTTATTCTCTACGTATTTCATAGCTATATCATGCCTCGCTGGATTGTGTTATTCTCTACGTATTTCATAGCTATTCCATGCCTCGCTGGATTGTGTTATTCTCTACGTATTTCATAGCTATACCATGCCTCGCTGGATTGTGTTATTCTCTACGTATTTCATAGCTATACCATGCCTCGCTGGATTGTGTTATTCTCTACGTATTTCATAGCTATACCATGCCTCGCTGGATTGTGTTATTCTCTACGTATTTCATAGCTATACCATGCCTCGCTGGATTGTGTTATTCTCTACTAATTTCATAGCTATATCATGCCTCGCTGGATTGTGTTATTCTCTACTTATTTCATAGCTATACCATGCCTCGCTGGATTGTGTAATTCTCTACGTATTTCATAGTTATACCATGCCTCGCTGGATTGTGTTATTCTCTACGTATTTCATAGCTATACCATGCCTCGCTGGATTGTGTTATTCTCTACTAATTTCATAGCTATATCATGCCTCGCTGGATTGTGTTATTCTCTACTTATTTCATAGCTATACCATGCCTCGCTGGATTGTGTAATTCTCTACGTATTTCATAGTTATACCATGCCTCGCTTGATTGTGTTATTCTCTACGTATTTCATAGCTATACCATGACTCGCTGGATTGTATAATTCTCTACTAATTTCATAGCTATACTATGCCTCGCTGGATTGTGTTATTCTCTACTTACTAGTATTTCATAGCTATACCACGACTCGCTGGATTGTGTTATTCTCTACGTATTTCATAGCTATATCATGCCTCGCTGGATTGTGTTATTCTCTACTTATTTCATAGCTATACCATGCCTCGCTGGATTGTGTTATACTCTACGTGTTTCATAGCTATATCATGCCTCGCTGGATTGTGTTATTCTCTACGTATTTCATAGCTATGCCATGCCTCGCTGGATTGTGTTATTCTCTACTTAGTTCATAGCTATACCATGCCTCGCTGGATTGTGTAATTCTCTACGTATTTCATAGCTATACCATGCCTCGCTGGATTGTGTTATTCTCTACTTATTAGTATTTCATAGCTATACCATGACTCGCTGGATTGTGTTATTCTTAAATTATTAGTATTTCATAGCTATACCATGCCTCGCTGGATTGTGTTATTCTCTACGTATTTCATAGCTATATCATGCCTCGCTGGATTGTGTATTCTCTACGTATTTCATAGCTATACCATGCCTCGCTGGATTGTGTTATTCTCTACGTATTTCATAGCTATACCATGCCTCGCTGGATTGTGTTATTCTCTACGTATTTCATAGCTATACCATGCCTCGCTGGATTGTGTTATTCTCTACTAATTTCATAGCTATACCATGCCTCGCTGGATTGTGTTACTCTCTACTAATTTCATAGCTATACCATGCCTCGCTGGATTGTGTTATTCTCTACGTATTTCATAGCTATACCATGCCTCGCTGGATTGTGTAATTCTCTACGTATTTCATAGCTATACCATGCCTCGCTGGATTGTGTTATTCTCTACGTATTTCATAGCTATACCATGCCTCGCTGGATTGTGTTATTCTCTACGTATTTCATAGCTATACCATGCCTCGCTGGATTGTGTTATTCTCTACTAATTTCATAGCTATACCATGCCTCGCTGGATTGTGTTATTCTCTACTTATTTCATAGCTATACCATGCCTCGCTGGATTGTGTAATTCTCTACGTATTTCATAGCTATACCATGCCTCGCTGGATTGTGTTATTCTCTACGTATTTCATAGCTATACCATGCCTCGCTGGATTGTGTAATTCTCTACTTATTTCATAGCTATACCATGCCTCGCTGGATTGTGTTATTCTCTACGTATTTCATAGCTATACCATGCCTCGCTGGATTGTGTTATTCTCTACGTATTTCATAGCTATACCATGCCTCGCTGGATTGTGTTATTCTCTACTTACAGTATTTCATAGCTATACCATGCCTCGCTGGATTGTGTTATTCTCTACGTATTTCATAGCTATACCATGCCTCGCTGGATTGTGTTATTCTCTACGTATTTCATAGCTATACCATGCCTCGCTGGATTGTGTTATTCTCTACGTATTTCATAGCTATACCATGCCTCGCTGGATTGTGTTATTCTCTACTTATTTCATAGCTATACCATGCCTCGCTGGATTGTGTTATACTCTACGTGTTTCATAGCTATATCATGCCTCGCTGGATTGTGTTATTCTCTACGTATTTCATAGCTATGCCATGCCTCGCTGGATTGTGTTATTCTCTACTTAGTTCATAGCTATACCATGCCTCGCTGGATTGTGTAATTCTCTACGTATTTCATAGCTATACCATGCCTCGCTGGATTGTGTTATTCTCTACTTATTAGTATTTCATAGCTATACCATGACTCGCTGGATTGTGTTATTCTTAAATTATTAGTATTTCATAGCTATACCATGCCTCGCTGGAGTGTGTTATTCTCTACGTATTTCATAGCTATATCATGCCTCGCTGGATTGTGTAATTCTCTACATATTTCATAGCTATACCATGCCTCGCTGGATTGTGTTATTCTCTACGTATTTCATAGCTATACCATGCCTCGCTGGATTGTGTTATTCTCTACGTATTTCATAGCTATACCATGCCTCGCTGGATTGTGTTACTCTCTACTAATTTCATAGCTATACCATGCCTCGCTGGATTGTGTTACTCTCTACTAATTTCATAGCTATACCATGCCTCGCTGGATTGTGTTATTCTCTACGTATTTCATAGCTATATCATGCCTCACTGGATTGTGTAATTCTCTACGTATTTCATAGCTATACCATGCCTCGCTGGATTGTGTTATTCTCTACGTATTTCATAGCTATACCATGCCTCGCTGGATTGTGTTATTCTCTACGTATTTCATAGCTATACCATGCCTCGCTGGATTGTGTTACTCTCTTCTAATTTCATAGCTATACCATGCCTCGCTGGATTGTGTTACTCTCTACTAATTTCATAGCTATACCATGCCTCGCTGGATTGTGTAATTCTCTACTTATTTCATAGATATTCCATGCCTCGCTGGATTGTGTAATTCTCTACGTATTTCATAGCTATACCATGCCTCGCTGGATTGTGTAATTCCCTACTTATTTCATAGCTATTCCATGCCTCGCTGGATTGTGTAATTCTCTACGTATTTCATAGCTATACCATGCCTCGCTGGATTGTGTTATTCTCTACTTATTTCATAGCTATACCATGCCTCGCTGGATTGTGTAATTCTCTACTTACTAGTATTTCATAGCTATATCATGCCTCGCTGGATTGTGTTATTCTCTACTAATTTCATAGCTATACCATGCCTCGCTGGATTGTGTTATTCTCTACGTATTTCATAATTATACCATGCGTCCCTGGATTGTGTTATTCTCTACGTATTCCATAGCTATACCATGCCTCGCTGGATTGTGTTATTCTCTACTTACTAGTATTTCATAGCTATACCATGCCTCGCTGGATTGTGTTATTCTCTACTAACTAGTATTTCATAGCTATACCATGACTCGCTGGATTATATAATTCTCTACTAATTTCATAGCTATACCATGCCTCGCTGGATTGTGTTATTCTCTACTTACTAGTATTTCATAGCTATACCACGACTCGCTGGATTGTGTTATTCTCTACGTATTTCATAGCTATATCATGCCTCGCTGGATTGTGTTATTCTCTACTTATTTCATAGCTATACCATGCCTCGCTGGATTGTGTTATTCTCTACGTGTTTCATAGCTATATCATGCCTCGCTGGATTGTGTTATTCTCTACGTATTTCATAGCTATGCCATGCCTCGCTGGATTGTGTTATTCTCTACTTAGTTCATAGCTATACCATGCCTCGCTGGATTGTGTAATTCTCTACGTATTTCATAGCTATACCATGCCTCGCTGGATTGTGTTATTCTCTACTTATTAGTATTTCATAGCTATACCATGACTCGCTGGATTGTGTTATTCTCTACTTATTAGTATTTCATAGCTATACCATGCCTCGCTGGATTGTGTTATTCTCTACGTATTTCATAGCTATATCATGCCTCGCTGGATTGTGTTATTCTCTACGTATTTCATAGCTATACCATGCCTCGCTGGATTGTGTTATTCTCTACGTATTTCATAGCTATACCATGCCTCGCTGGATTGTGTTATTCTCTACGTATTTCATAGCTATACCATACCTCGTTGGATTGTGTTATTCTCTACGTATTTCATAGCTATTCCATGCCTTGCTGGATTGTGTTATTCTCTACGTATTTCATAGCTATACCATGCCTCGCTGGATTGTGTTATTCTCTACGTATTTCATAGCTATACCATGCCTCGCTGGATTGTGTTATTCTCTACGTATTTCATAGCTATACCATGCCTCGCTGGATTGTGTTATTCTCTACTTATTTCATAGCTATACCATGCCTCGCTGGATTGTGTTATTCTCTACTTATTTCATAGCTATACCATGCCTCGCTGGATTGTGTTATTCTCTACGTATTTCATAGCTATACCATGCCTCGCTGGATTGTGTTATTCTCTACGTATTTCATAGCTATACCATGCCTCGCTGGATTGTGTTATTCTCTACGTATTTCATAGCTATATCATGCCTCGTTGGATTGTGTTATTCTCTACTAATTTCATAGCTATACCATGCCTCGCTGGATTGTGTTATTCTCTACTAATTTCATAGCTATATCATGCCTCGCTGGATTGTGTTATTCTCTACTTATTTCATAGCTATACCATGCCTCGCTGGATTGTGTAATTCTCTACGTATTTCATAGCTATACCATGCCTCGTTGGATTGTGTTATTCTCTATGTATTTCATAGCTATATCATGCCTCGCTGGATTATGTTATTCTCTACGTATTCCATAGCAATACCATGCCTCGCTGGATTGTGTTAGTCTCTACTTATTTCATAGCTCTACCATGCATCGCTGGATTGTGTTACTCTCTACTAATTTCATAGCTATACCATGCCTCGCTGGATTGTGTAATTATCTACTTATTTCATAGCTATATCATGCCTCGCTGGATTGTGTTATTCTCTACTTATTTCATAGCTATACCATGCCTCGCTGGATTGGGTAATTCTCTACTTATTTCATAGCTATACCATGCCTCGCTGGATTGTGTTATTCTCTACTTATTTCATAGCTATACCATGACTCGCTGGATTGTGTAATTCTCTACGTATTTCATAGCTATACCATGCCTCGCTGGATTGTGTTATTCTCTACGTATTTCATAGCTATACGATGCCTCGCTGGATTGTGTTATTCTCTACGTGTATCATAGCTATACCATGCCTCGCTGGATTGTGTTACTCTCTACTAATTTCATAGCTATACTATGCCTCGCTGGATTGTGTTACTCTCTACTAATTTCATAGCTATACCATGCCTCGCTGGATTGTGTAATTCTCTACTTATTTCATAGCTATACCATGCCTCTCTGGATTGTGTAATTCTCTACTTATTTCATAGCTATACGATGCCTCGCTGGATTGTGTTACTCTCTTCTAATTTCATAGCTATACCATGCCTCGCTGGATTGTGTTACTCTCTACTAATTTCATAGCTATACCATGCCTCGCTGGATTGTGTAATTCTCTACTTATTTCATAGATATTCCATGCCTCGCTGGATTGTGTAATTCTCTACGTATTTCATAGCTATACCATGCCTCGCTGGATTGTGTAATTCTCTACTTATTTCATAGCTATTCCATGCCTCGCTGGATTGTGTAATTCTCTACGTATTTCATAGCTATACCATGCCTCGCTGGATTGTGTTATTCTCTACTTATTTCATAGATATTCCATGCCTCGCTGGATTGTGTAATTCTCTACTTATTTCATAGCTATACCATGCCTCACTGGATTGTGTAATTCTCTACTTATTTCATAGCTATACCATGCCTCGCTGGATTGTGTAATTCTCTACTTATTTCATAGCTATACCATGCCTCGCTGGATTGTGTTATTCTCTACTTATTTCATAGCTATACCATGCCTCGCTGGATTGTGTAATTCTCTACTTATTTCATAGCTATACCATGACTCGCTGGATTGTGTTATTCTCTACCTATCTCATAGCTATACCATCCCTCGCTGGATTGTATTAATCTCTATTTACTAGTATTTCATAGCTATACCATGCCTCGCTGGATTGTGTAATTCTCGACTAATTTCATAACTATACCATGCCTCGCTGGATTGTGTAATTCTCTACTTATTTCATAGCTATACCATGCCTCGCTGGATTGTGTTATTCTCTACTTATTTCATAGCTATACCATGACTCGCTGGATTGTGTTATTCTCTACTTATTTCATAGCTATACCATGCCTCGCTGGATTGTGTAATTCTCTACTTATTTCATAGCTATACCATGCCTCGCTGGATTGTGTTATTCTCTACTTATTTCATAGCTTTACCATGACTCGCTGGATTGTGTTATTCTCTACCTATTTCATAGCTATACCATGCCTCGCTGGATTGTGTAATTCTCTACTTATTTCATAGCTATACCTTGACTCGCTGGATTGTGTAATTCTCTACTTATTTCATAGCTATATCATGCCTCGCTGGATTGTGTAATTCTCTACTTATTTCATAGCTATACCATGACTCGCTGGATTGTATTATTCTCTACTTACTAGTATTTCATAGCTATACCATGACTCGCTGGATTGTGTAATTCTCTACTTATTTCATAGCTATACCATGACTCGCTGGATTGTGTAATTCTCTACTTATTTCATAGCTATACTATGCCTCGCTGGATTGTGTAATTCTCTACTAATTTCATAGCTATACCATGCCTCGCTGGATTGTGTTATTTTCTACTAATTTCATAGCTATAGCATGCCTCGCTGGATTGTGTTATTCTCTACTAATTTCATAGCTATACCATGACTCGCTGGATTGTGTTTTTCGACTGAAAGCACCTGAAAACAAACGGCTTGAAGTGAAGATCTTGGAAAACAACATAGAAGTTAGTGAAAACTGTACTAAGGATTTCCTGCAGATATATGACGGACCAGAACTGATCAGTGATATCCTAACTGGTGAGTAGAGCTTTACGGAACTTATCAATGATATCCTAACTGGTGAGTAGAGCTTTACGGAACTTATCAATGATATCCTAACTAGTGAGTGGAGCTTTACGGAACTTATCAATGATATACTAACTGGTGAGTAATGCTTTACGGAACTTATCAATGATATCCTAACTGGTGAGTAGAGCTTTACGGAACTTATCAATGATATCCTAACTGGTGAGTAGAGCTTTACTGAACTTATCAATGATATCCTAACTGGTGAGTGGAGCTTTACGGAACTTATCAATGATATCTTAACTGGTGAGTAGAGCTTTACGGACCTTATCAATGATATCCTAACTGGTGAGTAGAGCTTTACGGAACTTATCAATGATATCATAACTAGTGAGTGGAGCTTTACGGAACTTATCAATGATATCCTAACTTGTGAGTGGAGCTTTACGGAACTTATCAATGGTATACTAACTGGTGAGTGGAGCTTTATGGAACTTATCAATGATATGCTAACTGGTGAGTAGAGCTTTACGGAACTTATCAATGATATCTTAACTGGTGAGTGGAGCTTTACGGAACTTATCAATGGTATCCTAACTGGTGAGTGGAGCTTTACGGAACTTATCAATGATATACTAACTGGTGAGTGGAGCTTTACGGAACTTATCAATGATATCCTAACTGGTGAGTGGAGCTTTATGGAACTTATCAATGATATACTAACTGGTGAGTGGAGCTTTACGGAACTTATCAATGGTATACTAACTGGTGAGTAGAGCTTTACGGAACTTATCAATGGTATCCTAACTGGTGAGTGGAGCTTTACGGAACTTATCAATGATATCCTAACTGTTGAGTAGAGCTTTACGGAACTTATCAATGATATCCTAACTGGTGAGTAGGGCTTTACGGAACTTAACAATGATATCCTAACTAGTGAGTGGAGCTTTACGGACCTTATCAATGATATCCTAACTGTTGAGTAGAGCTTTACGGAACTTATCAATGATATCCTAACTAGTGAGTAGGGCTTTACGGAACTTATCAATGATATCCTAACTGGTGAGTAGGGCTTTACGGAACTTATCAATGATATCCTAACTGGTGAGTAGGGCTTTACGGAACTTATCAATGATATCCTAACTGGTGAGTAGGGCTTTACGGAACTTATCAATGATATCCTAACTGGTGAGTGGAGCTTTACGGAACTTATCAATGATATACTAACTGGTGAGTAGAGCTTTAAGGAACTTATCAATGATATCCTAACTGGTGAGTAGAGCTTTACGGAACTTATCAATGATATACTAACTTGTGAGTGGAGCTTTACGGAACTTATCAATGATATCCTAACTAGTGAGTAGAGCTTTACGGAACTTATCAATGATATACTAACTGGTGAGTAGAGCTTTACTGAACTTATCAATGATATACTAACTGGTGAGTGGAGCTTTACGGAACTTATCAATGATATCCTAACTGGTGAGTAGAGCTTTACTGAACTTATCAATGATATACTAACTGGTGAGTGGAGCTTTACTGAACTTATCAATGATATCCTAACTGGTGAGTAGAGCTTTACGGAACTTATCAATGATATCCTAACTGGTGAGTGGAGCTTTACGGAACTTATCAATGGTATCCTAACTGGTGAGTAGAGCTTTACGGAACTTACCAATGATATACTAACTGGTGAGTAGAGCTTTACTGAACTTATCAATGATATACTAACTGGTGAGTAGAGCTTTACTGAACTTATCAATGATATCCTAACTGTTGAGTAGAGCTTTACGGACCTTATCAATGATATCCTAACTGTTGAGTAGAGCTTTACGGAACTTATCAATGATATCCTAACTAGTGAGTAGTGCTTTACGGACCTTATCAATGATATCCTAACTAGTGAGTAGAGCTTTACGGAACTTATCAATGATATCCTAACTGGTGAGTAGGGCTTTACGGAACTTATCAATGATATCCTAACTGGTGAGTAGAGCTTTACTGAACTTATCAATGATATCCTAACTGGTGAGTGGAGCTTTACGGAACTTATCAATGATATCCTAACTGGTGAGTAGAGCTTTACGGACCTTATCAATGATATCCTAACTGTTGAGTAGAGCTTTACTGAACTTATCAATGATATCCTAACTAGTGAGTGGAGCTTTACGGAACTTATCAATGATATCCTAACTGGTGAGTAGAGCTTTACGGAACTTATCAATGATATACTAACTGGTGAGTGGAGCTTTACGGAACTTATCAATGATATCCTAACTGGTGAGTAGAGCTTTACGGAACTTATCAATGATATACTACTGTGAGTGGAGCTTTACGGAACACAAACAACACTAACTGGTGAGTGGAGCTTTACGGAACTTATCAATGAACTAACTGGTGAGTGAGCTTTACGGAACTTATCAATGATATCCTAACTGGTGAGTAGAGCTTTACGGAACTTATCAATGATATACTAACTGGTGAGTGGAGCTTTACGGAACTTATCAATGATATCCTAACTGGTGAGTAGAGCTTTACGGAACTTATCAATGATATACTAACTGGTGAGTGGAGCTTTACGGAACTTATCAATGATATCCTAACTGGTGAGTAGAGCTTTACGGAACTTATCAATGATATCCTAACTAGTGAGTGGAGCTTTAGGACCTTACAATGATATCCTAACTGGTGAGTGGAGCTTTACGGAACTTATCAATGGTATCCTAACTGGTGAGTGGAGCTTTACGGAACTTATCAATGATATACTAACTGGTGAGTAGAGCTTTACGGAACTTATCAATGATATACTAACTGGTGAGTAGAGCTTTACGGAACTTATCAATGATATCCTAACTAGTGAGTGGAGCTTTACGGACCTTATCAATGATATACTAACTGGTGAGTAGAGCTTTACGGACCTTATCAATGATATCCTAACTGGTGAGTGGAGCTTTACGGAACTTATCAATGGTATCCTAACTGGTGAGTGGAGCTTTACGGAACTTATCAATGATATCCTAACTGGTGAGTGGAGCTTTACGGAACTTATCAATGATATACTAACTTGTGAGTAGAGCTTTATGGAACTTATCAATGATATCCTAACTGGTGAGTAGAGCTTTACGGAACTTATCAATGATATCCTAACTGTTGAGTAGAGCTTTACGGAACTTATCAATGATATCCTAACTGGTGAGTGGAGCTTTACGGAACTTATCAATGATATCCTAACTAGTGAGTAGAGCTTTACGGACCTTATCAATGATATCCTAACTAGTGAGTAGAGCTTTACGGAACTTATCAATGATATACTAACTGGTGAGTAGAGCTTTACTGAACTTATCAATGATATACTAACTGGTGAGTGGAGCCTTACGGAACTTATCAATGATATACTAACTGGTGAGTGGAGCTTTACTGAACTTATCAATGATATCCTAACTGGTGAGTAGAGCTTTACTGAACTTATCAATGATATACTAACTGGTGAGTAGAGCTTTACGGAACTTATCAATGATATCCTAACTGGTGAGTGGAGCTTTACGGAACTTATCAATGGTATCCTAACTGGTGAGTGGAGCTTTACGGAACTTATCAATGATATCCTAACTGGTGAGTAGAGCTTTACGGAACTTATCAATGATATCCTAACTGGTGAGTAGAGCTTTACGGAACTTATCAATGATATCCTAACTAGTGAGTGGAGCTTTACGGAACTTATCAATGATATCCTAACTGGTGAGTGGAGCTTTACGGAACTTATCAATGATATACTAACTTGTGAGTAGAGCTTTATGGAACTTATCAATGATATCCTAACTGGTGAGTAGAGCTTTACGGAACTTATCAATGATATCTAACTGTGAGTAGAGCTTTACGGACTTATCAATGATATCCTAACTGTTGAGTAGAGCTTTACGGAACTTATCAATGATATCCTAACTGGTGAGTGGAGCTTTACGGAACTTATCAATGATATCCTAACTAGTGAGTAGAGCTTTACGGACCTTATCAATGATATCCTAACTAGTGAGTAGAGCTTTACGGAACTTATCAATGATATACTAACTGGTGAGTAGAGCTTTACTGAACTTATCAATGATATACTAACTGGTGAGTAGAGCTTTACTGAACTTATCAATGATATACTAACTGGTGAGTGGAGCTTTACGGAACTTATCAATGATATACTAACTGGTGAGTGGAGCTTTACTGAACTTATCAATGATATCCTAACTGGTGAGTAGAGCTTTACTGAACTTATCAATGATATACTAACTGGTGAGTGGAGCTTTACTGAACTTATCAATGATATCCTAACTGGTGAGTAGAGCTTTACTGAACTTATCAATGATATCCTAACTGTTGAGTAGAGCTTTACGGAACTTATCAATGATATCCTAACTGGTGAGTGGAGCTTTACGGAACTTATCAATGATATACTAACTGTTGAGTAGAGCTTTACGGAACTTATCAATGATATCCTAACTGGTGAGTGGAGCTTTACGGAACTTATCAATGGTATCCTAACTGGTGAGTAGAGCTTTACGGAACTTATCAATGATATCCTAACTAGTGAGTAGAGCTTTACGGACCTTATCAATGATATCCTAACTAGTGAGTAGAGCTTTACGGAACTTATCAATGATATACTAACTGGTGAGTAGAGCTTTACTGAACTTATCAATGATATCCTAACTGGTGAGTAGAGCTTTACTGAACTTATCAATGATATCCTAACTGTTGAGTAGAGCTTTACGGAACTTATCAATGATATACTAACTGTTGAGTAGAGCTTTACGGAACTTATCAATGATATCCTAACTGGTGAGTGGAGCTTTACGGAACTTATCAATGGTATCCTAACTGGTGAGTAGAGCTTTACGGAACTTATCAATGATATCCTAACTAGTGAGTAGAGCTTTACGGACCTTATCAATGATATCCTAACTAGTGAGTAGAGCTTTACGGAACTTATCAATGATATACTAACTGGTGAGTAGAGCTTTACTGAACTTATCAATGATATACTAACTGGTGAGTAGAGCTTTACTGAACTTATCAATGATATACTAACTGGTGAGTGGAGCTTTACGGAACTTATCAATGATATACTAACTGGTGAGTGCACAACAAAACAACTGAGTAGAGCTTTACGGAACTTATCAATGATATCCTAACTGGTGAGTAGAGCTTTACTGAACTTATCAATGATATACTAACTGGTGAGTGGAGCTTTACTGAACTTATCAATGATATCCTAACTGGTGAGTAGAGCTTTACTGAACTTATCAATGATATCCTAACTGTTGAGTAGAGCTTTACGGAACTTATCAATGATATCCTAACTGGTGAGTGGAGCTTTACGGAACTTATCAATGATATACTAACTGTTGAGTAGAGCTTTACGGAACTTATCAATGATATCCTAACTGGTGAGTGGAGCTTTACGGAACTTATCAATGGTATCCTAACTGGTGAGTAGAGCTTTACGGAACTTATCAATGATATCCTAACTAGTGAGTAGAGCTTTACGGACCTTATCAATGATATCCTAACTAGTGAGTAGAGCTTTACGGAACTTATCAATGATATACTAACTGGTGAGTGGAGCTTTACTGAACTTATCAATGATATCCTAACTGGTGAGTAGAGCTTTACTGAACTTATCAATGATATCCTAACTGTTGAGTAGAGCTTTACGGAACTTATCAATGATATACTAACTGTTGAGTAGAGCTTTACGGAACTTATCAATGATATCCTAACTGGTGAGTGGAGCTTTACGGAACTTATCAATGGTATCCTAACTGGTGAGTAGAGCTTTACGGAACTTATCAATGATATCCTAACTGTTGAGTAGAGCTTTACGGAACTTATCAATGATATCCTAACTAGTGAGTAGAGCTTTACGGACCTTATCAATGATATCCTAACTAGTGAGTAGAGCTTTACGGAACTTATCAATGATATACTAACTGGTGAGTAGGGCTTTACTGAACTTATCAATGATATACTAACTGGTGAGTGGAGCTTTACGGAACTTATCAATGATATCCTAACTGGTGAGTAGTGCTTTACTGAACTTATCAATGATATACTAACTGGTGAGTGGAGCTTTACTGAACTTATCAATGATATCCTAACTGGTGAGTAGAGCTTTACTGAACTTATCAATGATATCCTAACTGTTGAGTAGAGCTTTACGGAACTTATCAATGATATCCTAACTGGTGAGTGGAGCTTTACGGAACTTATCAATGATATACTAACTGTTGAGTAGAGCTTTACGGAACTTATCAATGATATCCTAACTGGTGAGTGGAGCTTTACGGAACTTATCAATGATATCCTAACTGTTGAGTAGAGCTTTACGGAACTTATCAATGATATCCTAACTAGTGAGTAGAGCTTTACGGAACTTATCAATGATATACTAACTGGTGAGTGGAGCTTTACTGAACTGATCAATGATATCCTAACTGGTGAGTAGAGCTTTACTGAACTTATCAATGATATCCTAACTGTTGAGTAGAGCTTTACGGAACTTATCAATGATATCCTAACTGGTGAGTGGAGCTTTACGGAACTTATCAATGATATACTAACTGTTGAGTAGAGCTTTACGGAACTTATCAATGATATCCTAACTGGTGAGTGGAGCTTTACGGAACTTATCAATGGTATCCTAACTGGTGAGTAGAGCTTTACGGAACTTATCAATGATATCCTAACTGTTGAGTAGAGCTTTACGGAACTTATCAATGATATCCTAACTAGTGAGTAGAGCTTTACGGACCTTATCAATGATATCCTAACTAGTGAGTAGAGCTTTACGGAACTTATCAATGATATACTAACTGGTGAGTAGAGCTTTACTGAATATATCAATGATATACTAACTGGTGAGTAGAGCTTTACTGAACTTATCAATGATATACTAACTGGTGAGTAGAGCTTTACGGACCTTATCAATGATATCCTAACTGTTGAGTAGAGCTTTACGGAACTTATCAATGATATCCTAACTGTTGAGTAGAGCTTTACGGAACTTATCAATGATATACTAACTGGTGAGTAGAGCTTTACTGAACTTATCAATGATATACTAACTGGTGAGTAGAGCTTTACTGAACTTATCAATGATATACTAACTGGTGAGTGGAGCTTTACTGAACTTATCAATGATATCCTAACTGGTGAGTGGAGCTTTACGGAACTTATCAATGAACAATAATAGATGGTCCAATTTCGTCCTGCATCATTAATCCAAGCAGACATGGAGAATCTGAATCTGGTAGGTTTGTTTAAAGTCGCCTGCGCAGAGGTGTGTGGGAGACTGATTTCTCTAACACGCTTATATTTCCTACGTTGTTTCTGGTGACATCAGGAGTAAGGCATCTTATTCCGCTGGTCCAGGGTGACAAGTCCTTCGGTTGTGCTTGCTTCTTTCGAACAATGTGTGCTTGTTATTGCCACATTCTCCACATGTGTCGCCCGGCAGTAGCAGAAACCGACTTAGATACCCTCTTCAAGGGTCTTCGTAACATCAAGGCATCCGCGAGCTTATCCCCTCGCGCCAACCCTACACGAGTATCCGAGTCTGTATCGACGAGACGAATGGTCTTGAATAAGCTGCTACTGTGGGACGTGCCTAGGTCATGTCACGACGTGCACGTTGTGGAGGTTGATCTGTATGTATGTATGTTCCATTAATGTCAACCCCCTTGCGGCGACCTAGATATGTTTTCCTGGGCATACTTAGCCGACCTAAGTGGTTAACCAGTACTAAGCAATGTGTGTGAGGTGCCTTGCTCAATGATACTACACAAATGGCCTGACCGAGTATCGAACCCGGGACCACTCGATTCCAAATCCGACGCTCTACCACTGGACCACGGACGCCATCTGGTAGACATGGAGAATAGGAAACGTGATATATTTAAAGTTTAAACTAAATGACGCAGATTATTTTCATAGAAAAGAAAGTTTTATCATATAGCGTATGTAAAGAATATATCCGAGTTCAACGTTTACACTTGTGGTTCTATGTTTCAGGACTAGACAGGCGGGTGTGTTCAACTTCTGTCCTACAAACGAGTTATGCTTCGACCAGTGATTATATAACTATCAGATTCCGAAGCGACCAATCAGAAGCGCTGGACGGATTTCGGCTTCTTATATCTGCTTTTCGATCTGGTATAGATGTTTTAATAGTCCCGACAGAGATGTTTTAATAGTCCCGACAGAGATGTATAAATAGTCCCGGCAGAGATGTATAAATAGTCCCGGCAGAGATGTATAAATATCCCCGACAGAGATGTATAAATAGTCCCGACAGAGATGTATAAATAGTCCCGACAGAGATGTATAAATAGTCCCGACAGAGATGTATAAATAGTCCCGACAGAGATGTTTTAATAGTCCCGACAGAGATGTATAAATAGTCCCGGCAGAGATGTATAAATAGTCCCGACAGAGATGTATAAATAGTCCCGGCAGAGATGTATAAATAGTCTCGACAGAGATGTTTTAATAGTCCCGACAGAGATGTATAAATAGTCCCGACATAGATGTATAAATAGTCCCGGCAGAGATGTATAAATAGTCCCGGCAGAGATGTATAAATAGTGCCGGCAGAGATGTATAAATAGTCCCGGCAGAGATGTATAAATAGTCCCGGCAGAGATGTATAAATAGTCACGACAGAGATGTATAAATAGTCTCGACAGAGATGTATAAATAGTCCCGACAGAGATGTATAAATAGTCCCGACATAGATGTATATAAATAGTCCCGACATAGATGTATAAATAGTCCCGACAGAGATGTATAAATAGTCTCGACAGAGATGTATAAATAGTCCCGACAGAGATGTTTTAATAGTCCCGGCAGAGATGTATAAATAGTCCCGACAGAGATGTTTTAATAGTCCCGACAGAGATGTATAAATAGTCCCGACAGAGATGTATAAATAGTCTCGACAGAGATGTTTTAATAGTCCCGACAGAGATGTATAAATAGTCCCGACAGAGATGTATAAATAGTCCCGGCAGAGATGTATAAATAGTCCCGGCAGAGATGTATAAATAGTGCCGGCAGAGATGTATAAATAGTCCCGGCAGAGATGTATAAATAGTCCCGGCAGAGATGTATAAATAGTCACGACAGAGATGTATAAATAGTCTCGACAGAGATGTATAAATAGTCCCGACAGAGATGTATAAATAGTCCCGACATAGATGTATAAATAGTCCCGACATAGATGTATAAATAGTCCCGACAGAGATGTATAAATAGTCTCGACAGAGATGTATAAATAGTCCCGACAGCGATGTTTTAATAGTCCCGGCAGAGATGTATAAATAGTCCCGACAGAGATGTTTTAATAGTCCCGACAGAGATGTATAAATAGTCCCGACAGAGATGTATAAATAGTCTCGACAGAGATGTTTTAATAGTCCCGACAGAGATGTATAAATAGTCCCTGCAGAGATGTATAAATAGTCCCGACAGAGATGTATAAATAGTCCCGGTATAGATGTTTAAATAATAAATAAACACAGCTGGATCTGTAGTCCAGTGGTAACACGCTGGACTGGTAATCCAGGGATCGCAGGTTCAACCCCCGCCTGACCCTAATACAATTAACAGTCTTTCAGATGGGACGTTAAACCGAGGTCTCGTGTCGGTGCTTTACACCGTGCACGTAAAAGAACCAGAGGAGACTCTGGAGTGGATCTCTGTCTGTATCATGCACTGTCCTCCAAAATCTAAAATGACTAATCTCTTCAGGAGGCGTCGCTCATATGGGCAACCGGTAGCCGCTTAGCGACGATACATAAACGTAAAACACACGTTTAAATAATCCCGGCAGAGATGTATAAATATCCCCGACAGAGATGTATAAATAGTCCCGGTATAGATGTTTAAATATCCCCGACAGAGATGTATAAATAGTCCCGGTATAGATGTATAAATATCCCCGACAGAGATGTATAAATAGACCCGGTATAGATGTTTAAATATCCCCGACAGAGATGTATAAATAGTCCCGGTATAGATGTTTAAATATACCCGGCAGAGATGTATACATGAAAAGATATTGGGAAATCGTTTTTTGGTTGCAAATCTCGCAAAATCTCCTGCTAGAATATCACATTTTATAATAGTGTGTTACAAAGTATATATCATTAATGTTATCAAGCCAAATAGAAGAACTATGTTGGTGGTGTATATATCTAATGAACTGTAGAAACTACTGACGATAGAAGTGTTAACAAAAGTCACTAGCTGTTAAAATAAATATTGATAAAAACAGCACAGCTATAATAACTTCCAATTAATACCGGTCATGCGATAGGCATGCTACAAGCGAATAGTGTGTATGATATAGCCATAGTTAGTTTTCTGTTTCATTTTGCCTGAGATATTTAAATAATAGTGTGTATGCTATAGCCATAGTTAGTTTTCTGTTTCATGTTGCCTGAGATATTTAAATAATAGTGTGTATGATATAGCCATAGTTAGTTTTCTGTTTCATGTTGCCTGAGATATTTAAATAATAGTGTGTATGCCATAGCCATAGTTAGTTTTCTGTTTCATGTTGCCTGAGATATTTAAATAATAGTGTGTATGATATAGCCATAGTTAGTTTTCTGTTTCATGTTGCCTGAGATATTTAAATAATAGTGTGTATGATATAGCCATAGTTAGTTTTCTGTTTCATGTTGCCTGAGATATTTAAATAATAGTGTGTATGATATAGCCATAGTTAGTTTTCTGTTTCATTTTGCCTGATATCTCAGATGCTGATTAACAAATGGCGAACTGTATATGGCCAGCAATCCAGACCACCAACAACACTGATTGAATGAATGTGTTGTAAACTTATTATATATATTGCACTATTTGTTAGAATGTCGTCTGCTTCTAGCAAACCTCTGCTTCAATGCATTATTGATAGTTGCTTGTTCTTTTCCCCTGGTGCAGACCGTTTTCCAATGGTGAACGTTTGTACATATGTGTTGCCTGTTATACCATGATCAATTTAGACTAAAACTAAAGATTTCAACTAAGCGTTTTCTTTAGATCCAGATCACCAGTGTTACAGCACGGAATTTCAGTGCCATTCAAACGACCGCTGCATTTCTGAACAGTTAGTTTGTGACAGATTCGGCGACTGTACGGATAATAGCGATCAATGTGGACTATCAGTTCCCGCCATTATTGCCATATCAGTGGGTGGGGTTGTTGCGTTCCTCGCCATTATTGCAATCTTCCTTTGTGTCTGCTGTCTCAGAAATAAGCAGACGAGATCAGGAAGCACAAAACGGTTGAATCAGCGTGACATATCGGTAAGTTCATAGTCCTAGCTCAGAATTGTGCAGGTATATACTCTGTATATAAAGTATGTGTGTATTGCGTTTATTTATTGTCGCAACCAGTTGCGCATATGGGCGACGTCTCCTGAAGAGATTAGTCATTTTAGATGTTAGAGGATAGTGCAGTGATACAGACCCACGCCAGAGTCTCCTAGGAATATTTTACCTAGGTTTTAAGTCCCATCTGAAAGACTGTGTAATAGTATTTGGGTCAAATAGGGGATTGAGACTGCGATCCCTAGATTCGCAGTCTAACTATTTAATCACTGAACTACTGACCCGTCTGGTATATTAATTGTAATGGAATAAAAAAAGCGTCATTGCATTTCACTAAGATCTGATAGTTTGCGTCATGGGTAATTAGTCTAGTGAATTCTGATTGATTTTCAGAATCATTATATGCTCACATCTAAATAGTGGTTAATTGGTTGATTTAACCGTTCTGTTTTAACAAGTGGTATATAATAGCAGACTCCTTGGGAGAGACCGTGCTTAGTTTTAATCGTGAATCCATGTATCGTGTGTATGCTAAACCGATGCAGACCCTATTGTAATATTAATAATTAATAAAAAGTATTAGATGGTACTACGTGTTGTGTACCGACTTATGATCACGGAGCGAGAGACAGGCCATCAGGACCGCAACTGTTGCCACGTTACACAGTGTCGGAATTACACCGAAGAATGCCAATTAACGTGTGTCGCATGCCAATCAATATTTGTGAAACTTTAATTGTAAAACATATTTTGAAGATACCACTACAAGTTAAATCTGCACATTGTTAGATAGATCTAGTATCATTAATTGGCTCATTCCCATTTTATACTCTGCTAGCCAATTCCATACATCATCATATTCCATTACATATTAAATATAGTTTCTCTATTTTTCAGCTTTTACATTACTATATTATTCCAATGTGCAGTTCTCACTTATAGTGCTATGTTTTGATTGCATTTGATTGTATATATGTTGAGGGCCTCATGGTAGATTAACTTTTGTTAAATGAGTACTCTCGTTAAATAAAGTCTTTATTATTATTATTATTATTAAAATACATACCTGCTTGCTGCTCTTAAACATGTAATTCTCACAATGTTCATGCATTTTGGTACGCTTAGTTGTTTGCGTGTTTTACCAAAAACTAATTTCACATTCTCTATGGAACAAACCTGTTGTACAGCGTTTAGCCGCCATCTTGTTTTGGAGTACATACACATGTAGGACTCTTCCAAATTACACGGAAATCAGGCGCGTAGCTGCCATTAGGCCAAAAGGCCCGGGCCTGTACATCATTTTGACAAAATAAATAAATATATAGTTTACTATAATAGACCTAGGCTACCTAGATATTCCTGTCCTAGACCTATAATAATGTATAATAGATACTAATCGTTATACCTTCAGCCCATGGATAGAGTGCAGAATTGTTATTGCTTTTGATGTACATGTATAGCTAAGCAGAACAGTGTATTATCATGTTTATTTGTTATAAAAACATGTCCGAATGTGTCTTTTAAATGCAGCAGAATGCGGGAAATTGCATCCTAAAAACCAAAAAACCAAAAACCTCGTTCGCTACGCTCACTCAACATTTTTTACCCGGGCCTGCACATAATTTGCCTCCTGGCTACGCCCCTGGAAATGTATTCGCTTCCTATATTGTCGCTTCCTATATGCTATGCCCAGGTTAAAGTAATGCTTTACTTATCGTTAATTTGTTGCTTATATTCTCTTGACATAACTTACAAAACATTGAATATATTGGAACAAAATAGACAATTGGAATGGGGGAAATGACACAAGTTTGAATTACGATGTCATCAGTCAAACATATGTGGGGGGAAATGCCATAGAGATAATGATCTCTTGACCGTATTCACTGTAAATTAGTTCGAACAAGTGATAAGCTACAATATATACTCACACGGAAAAGAAAGTGTGCACTTGGCGTTGTTAGAGGGAGACATTTATACTTCTATCGAAGCAAAAAATAGGCAAATTTGGTATCAAAATGTGCAAAAATGTATTGGCTACACGATGTTTTACTTTTAATTGAAATTTGATAATTATCAGAACATTGTTTTACGTATGAATACAAGTATAACATTTCCCCTCTAACCAAGTGCACACTTTCTTTTTCGTGTGAGTATATATGATGTCCATAGCTTATGTTGAATATACTTTAGAATTCTCTGTTTCACAGGATGATGCGGCCACTCCGGTAGACGAACATGAAATTAGTGACATGCATTATTACAGACCTATGTCGTATCACCAGCCAGTGTACGCCGTGCCCTCCAATCATTCAGCATACACAGTAAATGGACCGTATTATACGTCCAACAAACCGGAACCTATAAACACGCGCAAAGTTTGGATCACAGCGCCATCGGATGCGACATACATTTCCGCCTATAACTGAACGAAAGCACTTCCGCCTAAGTACACATATAAGAAGATGAACATATTACATGAGACATGTGTATTTCTAAGCATAATGGTATTGCTCGACAAGTTTGTATTGAAGTTGTGATGTCTGTCCCTATTGTTGAAATTATATTAAGTGTTTCGTGTACGCATGACACCAATTTACTATATGTGGACAGTAACGTCAACCAAATTCCTTCCTACGTACATTGCCGAGATAACCGAAAGTACTTCAGTTCAGGATTATTATTTAGTCATTTGGTAAATGTAACGGTTGGCTATACGTTTACCACTGAGTGTCAAAACTTAAGAATGAACTCGCACTGGTGAAGCTTTCGGTCTATTATTTAACCCTATTATTTTCCTTCATAGAGATTCAGCTTAATATACTATTATATCTCCATACAAACGACAGTCATTTAACCCTTTCCTTCATAGAGATTTAGGTTAATATACTATTATATCTACATACAAACGACAGTCATTTAGCTATCATGCAGTGGATAAGTAGTCGCCATATCTATCCCACATCCATAGATATTACTGGGACTTCATAGAGATTTAGGTTAATATACTATTATATCTACATACAAACGACAGTCATTTAGCTACCATGCAGTGGATAAGTAGTCGCCATATCTATCCCACCTCCATTGATATTACTGGGACTACATGAGATTCTGGCCTTTATTATGAGCATTGGTTTGACTACTACATTGTCAATGTATGTCATATTGGCAATGGCGTTAAGATGTGCTTCTATGGGGGAAAGGGTTAAAGGACTGAGTGTATGGTGTGGATATTTCCAAACTGTATAATAGTATGTTATTTATTATTCGTGTTGTATAAGAAATCCTAATTATTAGTATGCTTATATTTATAGTAGTTAGTCAAACTCATATGTAAAAGATTTGCACGTTACAAAATACCATTTGGCTGTCCGATTAGCGCAGTGGTTAGCGCGCTCGCTTCTCACCAATGCAACTCGTGTTCGATCCTCGGACCGGGAAGTATGTGAGATGGTACGATGGTCGCCAGATCGGACAGGTGGGTTTTCTCCGGGTACTCCGGTTTCCTCCCACACGATTGCGAAGCAAGTTTTAACAACTTATATTAATCACCCTCGCTGGCGTTGAAAGCGTAAATGTGACCATTCGTGTGAGAGGAAACCGGAGCACCCGGAGAAAACCTACCTGTCCGATCTGGCGACCACCGTACCATCTCACATACTTCCCGGTCCGAGGATCGACCCCGGTTGCATTGGTGAGAAGCGAGCGCGCTAACAACTGCGCTAATAGGACATATTTTGTTTGTTTCATGATAGTATGAGTAATGTATATAACCAACTTATTCCTTATTTATCGTATATGCTTCTATGTTACCGATTTCATTAATGTGTTACTATAAATAAAGTATATACATTTATTATAGCTATTACTAAACTTGACAGACACACAGACAGACAGACAGACAGACAAACAGAACTAAGACAGACACGACAGACAGTAATAAGACGACAACAGACAGACAGGACAGACAGACAGACAGACAGACAGACAGACAGACAGCACAGACAGACAGACACTCGACAGACAGACAACAGACAGACAGACAGACAGACAGACAGACAGACAGCAGACAGACAGACAGACAGACAGACAGACAGACAGACAGACAGACAGACAGACAGACAGACAGACAGACAGACAGACAGACAGACAGACAGACAGACAGACAGACAGACAGACAGACAGACAGACAGACAGACAGACAGACAGACAGACAGACAGACAGACAGACAGACAGACAGACAGACAGACAGACAGACAGACAGACAGACAGACAGACAGACAGACAGACGGACAGACGGACGGACGGACGGACGGACGGACGGACGGACGGACGGACGGACGGACAGACAGACAGACAGACAGAGACGAAAAAAAGAAGCGACGTTTATTTGTGACCCCATCGGAAAGTGACCCACATGTCATTATTCACTGTAAAAAAGTGACTCCCCTCTGTAAAATATAGACTCCCTCGTAAAATGTTGACTCCCCTCGTAGGAAAGTAGGAAACCATGTCCCCGGACCCCCCTAGCCTTTTCGGCCTGCACATCGGAATGACTCAAGCTACGCCCCTGACAGTTACATGCCCTTGCAGTATATGTCATTTGTGGGTAATTATGTGCTAAAATATGCTCACGGCAGGGCCCGAGGGCCGCGTAAGGTACGGTACAGCGACAACATAATGATCTGGTTGTACCCAGAACAGTGCCTAAATAGGCTGCGGAAGGGCTTGGTATGGTATATCAGTACTTACATATGCTGTGGGAAGGGCCTATAGTGGCTACCCTAGTACTTTAATAGGCTAGCAATGGTGTGGTGGGGTACTCTGTACTTAAATTGTTGGGGAATGACATGGTGGGTACTCCAGTACTTAAAGGGCAATAAACGTCCTGGTAGGTACCCGATGCTTCAGTAGGGTGAATGAAGGACCTGATTCCACAGTACTTTAGTAGGCTGGGAAGGACCTGTTAGGTATCCTAGTGCTACAAGTGGCTATGGAATGGTTTTGTCTGGTACCCAAATGGTTAAATAGGTTGGTGAATGGTTTGGTGTGGTATCCCAGTATTTAAATATACTAGGGAATGGGATACCCCAGTACCTATGTAGACTACGGACAGGCCTAAATTGACTAGAAACGTGTCTGGTGGGGGTAACCCCGGTTTTGGCATTTAACATATGTCACAGCATAAGGGCCTCAACTGTGGTAATAATACAGTTAGGTATCCTTATTTGATTAGTTGAAGTCACTCAATATCATATTGATGTTTATGGAAAAGCATAAACATTATGGGGATATTAGATAAATGATCATAAAAATTAGGTTATGTATGCATAGAATTCAAAAAGGTTAAATTGGACAACAGTACCCATATATCACAGCATAAGGGCCTCAACTGTGGTAATAATACAGCTAGGTAGCCTGAAGTCAATATCATATTGATGTTTATACATAAACATTCTGGGGATATTAGATAAATGATCATAAAAACTAGGTTATGTATGCATGACACATGTGATATAATAAATTAGAGTTCTCACTTTATATGGAGAATCTCAAAGGGCATTTTCTTGGAAATGTTATCTACTAGAGCCGTCGCTGGAGCTATTGTGATGATACGCCCGGTCACATATGCTTGTTTGTCGAGTGAGCATATCGAGCGAGTACGCTAGGGGGTCCGGGGGCATGCCCCCGGAGATGTTTTGAAATGAGGAAGCAATTTCCTGCATTTCAATGCATTTTGTAGCATACATTTGCAGGACTAAAGTTCTTACGACAATCCGGATAAAAAGATAAATTAAGGCTAGATGTATAACAGCCGGTCGATCTCCTCACGACGTGCACGTCGTGACCGGTGCACATCCCGCAGCAGCAGCGTAGGATACTGGGATCTTCTGGTCGTCGATCTTGCGAAGGAGGAATCTCTCCAGTATGTGGATCCACGGCTATGGCACATCAGCCGTCTCTTCTAGATAGTGTTTGAGGTGAACACTCGTACTTTCGATCTTTCTCCACCGGCGTTTAGAAGAGATGGCGGACCTGAGGGAGCGGCAACGGTCGTGGATCCACGCTCCCCCGAGCTACACTTGAAAAAACGGGCTCAAACGTAGACTCGTTTGCGACAATCGACGACCAGATGTCTAACTGTCAGATCCGTATAAATGCTGCTGCGGGGTGACCAACCGTGAGGAGGGTGGCCCTACAAAGGACCGTTAGGAAAGAAGAAACACACAGGACGTGTCACCCTGCGAGGAAAGAAGTTGCCTTCAACGAACGTCAACATAAGCATCTTAGAAGATACCAATATAACCAACTTAGAGAATACAGTCGCCCAAATGCATTTATGCGGTGGCGACTTTAAACAAAACTACATCGACGAGATGTATAATATACATGATCTATCGCCCTTATCAATTAATCCAAAATTATTTCAGAATTTAAATAATTTCAGTTATTTTTTCGAGATCCCCTTCAGAAATGTGGTTGGCTACGCACCGGCTTTGTTCAAATTACATTAGTCATAGTCGACCGATTTTATTGGTTTCTGTTTGTATAGCAGTACGAAGGTATCAAAGTTGGGTACCAACCGGGGGTATATACATGTAGTTGGAAAATATCGTGCTAATGTCGCGTGCTTAGATATTCTCTGACAGTCAGGCTGTATTTGTTATCCCTCCCGCCACATCCCATTATATGTTGATCAGTGTTATGTTTTTTATGTTTGCCTCTTTTATATTGTTTAATATATCAGATATTACCATATTAAGATGGTGTTTACTTGAACTGTTGATTGTATTTTAAATAATTACTCTGTTAACATTGCTACATGCGAACCCATTGTGTGTGGTTATAATAGAAAACAGTTCATGTATGTATAAACCAGAGGAGCCAAATGATCACATGTGTTATATCATTGATGGCAGGTTTCATAATTTATCCTATAGTTCGATAAACAATATCATATTTGTTTCATGACATGTTAGAACTGGTAACTGCTGTGGAGTATATATACTGAGTCAAAAAAGAAACGATACCAAACTAAAACCAAACTAAAAATGACGTCAAACGGATAAAACCATAGAAAGGTTTAATATATTATTACGTATCAGTACCGGGTATCTTATTGCAACGTCAGCCAACCATAAACACAGGTAAATAAACACCCGATAATCCTGGAACGCCGAATTTCCGATTTGCACGTGCTCCTCAACAAAGACAACTTCCTGCACATGTACAAATCGGAAAACCGGTTTATTGTACTGGTATTGCATTATCATCGAGGAAAAACACCTTACATACCCATTGTTACCTCTAACAAAATGCCTAGGCTAAACCGCAATCAGAGAATGCGTGCCATTGGCATTATTGACGGCGGTTTACGTCAGCGTGACGTCGCAAATCGACTCGGGGGTTACGCGGATCACGATAACACGTCTACTTCGACGTTATCGAACACATGGATCGGTGGACGACCGTCCAAGATCTGGTCGACCACGTGTGACGACGCGTGAACAGGACCGTCACATTCGGACGTCACATTTACGTGACCGGTTCCTACCTGCTACGCACACAGCTGCCGTTACTCCTGGGATGACCAACAATCGCATCAGTGCACAAACAGTCAGGAACCGGCTCGGTGAACGTGGCATTCGTGCCTATCGGCCATACGTTGGACCCATCCTGACACGACGTCACCGTGACGTACGGCGGGAATGGACGACGGAACGTGCTCGCTGGACTCGGTTACAGTGGAATTCGGTGATGTTTAGCGATGAATCGCGGTTCTGTTTGCGTCGAGCGGATGGCAGAGAGCGGGTATATCGCAGACGCGGTGAACGTTACGCCGACGCATGTGTACGTCAGGTCGATCTGTTCGGGGGCGGAAGCGTTATGGCGTGGGGCGGTATCACCTTCGGCAGTCGCACTGAACTGTTAGTGGTGGACGGGAACCTAAACGCCCAGCGGTACTGTGATGAGATCCTTGCGCCAGTTGTTGTGCCGTTCTTTAACGCCAACAGAAACGTCACACTGTTCCAACAGGACAACGCCATGTGTCATACTGCTCGGATTTCCACCACATTATTGGAGCAGAACAATATTGAAACCCTGCCGTGGCCTGCTTTGTCACCAGACTTGTCACCCATAGAACAGTTGTGGGCCGGTAACGTTAAACCAACTGAGAGATGTTTTGCGTCAGGAGTGGACACATATTGACCAGCAAGAGATTCAGACACTCTTCCGTTCGATGCGACGGCGGTGCATTGCAGTGAGAGACGCACATGGTGCCCATACTCGGTATTGACGTCTGTGTGAAAACTCCATTAGACCCATGTCCGACGAATTACGTCATCACGCAGCAGACAGTTTCGGAGGCTCATTATGCTGTATGTGCTCCTCTTTCAAACATGTTGGACTATCATCTTATGAATTTTCAAAGAATTTTCTTAATAAATGTTGAAATTATAGACACATAAACACCATGTATCGTTTCTTTTTTGACTCAGTATAGTTTACAGGATGTACAACAGTAGTAGTACAGGATGTACAACAGTAG